>JAPPVO010000010.1:105554094-106121856 GCA_030407325.1 Camellia japonica | reverse complement strand
AATTCTTCTAACTGGGGAGCATTTGTATGGTACATCAACCTTACCACTGGCTCATTCAAATTTAACAAATGGAAGAGGCATTTCATGCCCAATTCTTCCAATCGGAGCCAGAGGTTTCTATGGCAGACTTGGCTAGATTGAGTCAAAGCCTGAAGAAAAGGCTACTCAGTTTATTGCTAGATTTAAAAGGGCTCGAAAAATGTAGAGTCATCCTGCCAGAGCCAGAATTCGTAAGATTGGCTCAAAATGGCCTAGAGTTCAGGCTTCGAAAGAAGTTCGACTCAACTGAATTCAGAGATTTGGTGGAACTAACCTATAAGGTGTCTAGATACGAAGCATTACTAGAGGAGGAACAAGATCGAAATAATGCCTCGTACAAGACATATTATAGAGTTCCTAATTATGAGATCGATGCAGCAGAGATTGTGGGCAAAGAACCTGTGATCTGTGAGGCATTAGTTCATAAGGATACAACAATTGACCAGTAGTTTAAAAAGAAAGACTTTCATAGAAAGTACTCTTTCGACTTAACAAAAGCAGATGACATTTTTGATCATTTGCTTGCGGCCAACTTCCTTAAGTTACCTAAAGGAGTAAAATTGCCATCTCCAGATGAACTTAAGGGAAAAGTATATTGTAAATGGCATAACTCTTGGTCTCACTCGACTAAAAACTGCATTGTTTTTCGAGACAGGATCCAAGAACAAATTCGGAAAGGAAGTTTGAAGTTCCCAGCCAAAACAGAAAAGGCCATGGGGATCGACAGTAATCCATTTCCAGAAGTTGGAGAGGCGGCAGCCAATGTCATTACGTCAGACTTCCAGAACTTGTCCTTGACAGAATTGGAAGAAGTCAATGTGCAGATGCATGTTGCTAACCAGACAACCATCAAGAAGGACACCAGAAACCCACCAGCTATTGGACAAGGTTTCTCACACCAGAGGAACACTCTGATGAAGAATCACTGGATGATGATTCCTTAGAGGCAGCAGTGATAAAAGGATGTGTCCCAGGTGCAGACTGAGTTATAAATGGTTGAAGGGCTTCCAATTGATGGGAAGCAATACTACAGGGATGTTAGAGACGTCCTAAATCAACCAATGCTTACAACAAAAGGCCGTATCCGGCTAGTGATAGGCAGCGACCACTAGTGGTTGAGCCTGCAATGGACAGAATGCATGCTAAAGGCAAGAGGCCCTTATATGAATCCAGGCCACCTAACTATTACAGAATGGAGAGCAGTCATTCTGAAAGAAGACTGGAGAAAGGCTCAGTTCATGGGATCAAAGCCAGAGATTGGCCCCCTAGACCAGCCTCACGCAGGACAGAAAGTGGCTACCTTCATCGAAGGTCTGAATCAGGCTCGAAACATGAGGTCAGAGCCAAGCACTTACCTTCACAGCCAGCTTCGAAGATGGCTTCGAAGGTAGAAAAAAGCAGTTCAACATCTGAGTCAGTAAGTTCGTGGGTACCTGGAGTTCCAGACTGGTTTGTAATGCAAAACAAACCTAGGGAAGTGCCTGCCCGGAGAGATGTTGGAATCCAAGGCAGGATGGTCAAGCCTCCTTTGGTGGCTCCGAACAATTGGGTATTGCTTAAACACCCAAAGACAAAGGAACCAGATATGGTCCCAGTCATTTCGAGATCACAAAGGAGAAAGATTCAGCGCAGGTACACTCAGTACCAGAACGATATGAAAGAAAATGGAGAGAGCTCTTCATTGGTCCAGACAGAAGGAAAGAAGACTCCAAAGTCAGACCATACTCCAAAGCCAACTCTACAAAGCAAAGTGGGTTGCAGCAGAGAACAGTTGGCCAAGGTTCATTCTGAACTAAAAGCCAGAGAGAAGTCTAGCTTAGCAGGATTGGAGAAAGCTCTGATGGAGAGTGATAGCGAGACAGAAGAAGAAATTGGCATAAGCCAAAAGAAAGAAATGGTGGAGGAAGAAATGTTCGAAGCCTTCATGGCTGAGCAAACATTTTTGGTTGAAAAACCAGTTGAGAAAGATCCTTCGAAGGAATCAGTTAACAACGAAGTGCCAGAGTGCAGCATGGAGGATGCTGCTGAAGTAACTGAACAAGGTGGCCAAGGGAGGAAGCAGGTACAGCCAGCCATCCAATTTGGCTCATTTCCTCCAGTATCAGTCAATATGGTACACATACTGCCTCATGAGTTCCAGGCTGGAGATGAGGACCAAGATGACCAGACATGGATCCTATTCCTGTCTCTAGTGAAGACTCACAAGTAAGTATGGTACAAGATGATTCTGGAATGGCTACCCCAATGGAAACTGAATATGAGAGTGAAGAAGAGGTGAGCATTAACCTCTCGTATCCTTTTGAGTATCCCTCGAATTCTATGACACAACATGTCAAGCCTTTGTACATCAAGGCTTTCTTCGATGGGATACAACTGAACCGAGTCCTGATAGACAATGGGGCAGCAGTGAACTTACTACCGAAATCTTCTTTGAAGAAACTAGGGAAAAAGAATCCCAGGTTGATCCCAACCAGCACAACCATCGCTGGCTTTGCTGGAGACAAACAGATGGCTCAGGGGATTCTACCCATTAACTTGAGTGTGGGAACCAGGGACTGCATGACAGCATTCTTCGTAATCGACATGTAAATACAATGCTTTACTTGGGAGAGATTGGATCCACACTAACAAATGTGTGCCTTCCTCTTTGCATCAGAAAATTATGATGGCCTTAGGCAATGGAGAGACAGAGGAAATTGATGCAGATCCTCAACCCTTCATAGCCTGTGCCAGACATTGCAGAGTGCCAAAGTTTGTTAGTCCAAGAAAGTGCTGATGAGAGATTGTCATTAAGGATGACAATGATGCCTGGTTGTAGGCAAAGAGATGAAGAACAAGAAGCCAAGTCTTTGGCTCTAATTAAGTTTTCAACATTGGATGTAAAATCAATAGTCCAGCAAGTACAGGAGCAAGAGAGAAAAGCCATGATAATTGGCTGCAAACAGGAGCAGCAACAGGTCAGAATTTTGACCCTTGGTAATACTGTGCATTGGACATTGAAACAAAAGTCCAGGAGATACAGGAAGAGGATGCCTTATGGACAGATTTTGTCTATGAGGAGGAGGGCAAAGATGTTGAACTAAAGAACCTGGGAGCAGAACAAAGCGAGAAGGTTGCTTCGAAGGTAGAAGAAACCAAGGAAGAAGCTTCAATAAGTTCTCAGACACAAGACCCCTTAGAAGAAGTAAATTTAGGGGAAGGTTCTATGCAACAGCCCACCTATATAAGTGCTTGTTTGAATGATCTGGACAGGGACCAGTTATTGGTTGTTCTAAAGAAATATAAAGATTGCTTTGCATGGTCTTATAATGAACTACCAGGATTGGATAGGTCATTAGTGGAACATAGGCTCCCTATGAAGCCTAATTTCAAGCCATACAAGCAGAAACCAAGAAGAATGAGTCCAGAAGTAATTCAGAAAGTCAAGGAAGAGATTCTTAGACTACTCAAGGCAGGCTTTATTAGGACAGCCAGGTATGTTGAATGGCTATCTAATATTGTGCCTGTAGTCAAGAAGAATGGTAAAATGAGGGTATGCATTGATTTCAGAAACTTAAATCTAGCAACTCCAAAAGATGAGTACCCTATGCCTATAGTGGATCTGTTGGTAGACAGTTCAGCAGGGCATCAAGTTTTATCAATGATGGATGGGCATTCTGGTTATAACCAGATCTGCATTGCAGAGGAGGATGTCCACAAGACAGCATTCAGATGTCCTGGAAATATTGGCACCTTCGAATGGGTTAAAATGCCATTTGGCCTGAAGAATGCTGGGGCTACATATCAGAGGGCTATGAACACTATCTTTCATGACCTCATTGGAGGGTATTTAGAGTGTTATATTGATGACATTGTAGTTAAATCCCAATCCATGGAGGAGCATCTGTTTCACTTAGAAGCAGCCTTTGAAAGAATGAGAAAGTTCAAATTGAAGCTCAATCCTCTTAAGTGTGCTTTTGGCGTATCATCTGGAAACTTCTTGGGCTATGTGTACACAAGAAAGGAATACAGATTGACCAGAATAAAGCCAAAGCCATCATTGAAGCCAGGCCTCCATCAAGTAAGAAAGAATTACAAAGGTTCCTTGGACAGGTTAACTTTCTTCGAAGGTTCATTTCTAACACTGCAGGGAAAACTAAAGTATTTTCTTCCTTGTTAAGGCTGAAAGATGAAGAGGAATTTGTGTGGACAGCAGAGCATCAAATTGCTTTCGAAGGTATCAAAGCCTACTTGGCCAACCCTCCAGTGCTGATGCCACCAAAGGGTGATAAACCCTTGAAGTTGTACATAGCTGCAGCAGAAGATTCATTGGGAGCTTTCTTGGCCCAAGATAATGAAGAAGGCAAGGAGCAAGCTGTTTATTACCTTAGTAGGTTTTTAAATTCTTGTGAATGTAAATATTCAGCTGTTGAAAAGCTGTGTCTTGCTTTGTATTTTGCTGCAATGAAATTAAGATACTATCTTTTACCTACAACTGTCTTGGTAATTGCAACCACAGATTTGGTTAAGTACATGTTATCTAGACCTATGTTGAGGGGAAGAATTGGCAAGTGGATACTAGCCTTATCAGAGTTTCATCTAGAATATGTCCCTCAAAGGGCAGTAAAAGGGCAAGTTTTAGCCAATTTTCTGGCAGACCATCCATCTCAAACAGAGAGCCAAGAGATAATGGAACTTGGTATGGCTAGTGTTGAGCCATGGCAGATGTGGTTCGATGGGTCGAAAGCCAATGGCTTAACTGGAATTGGTATTGTGATTAGGTCTCCACAAGGGGTAGAAACCACACATGGTTTCAGAGTGGATGAAGCTACCTGTTCTAATAACCAAGCTGAATACGAAGCCTTAATAGTGGGACTAGAAATTCTTATTGGATTACAAGTTCATGCAGTTGACATATTTGGAGATTCTCAATTGGTGGTTAACCAAGTGAAAGGGATTTTCAAGTGTCAAAGCATAAGCATTTTACCATACTATGTTGTTGCATTACATCTGCTTTCTCAATTTCAAATAGCAAATGTAACTCATGTTCCAAGATTCTTGAATAATAGAGCTAATGATGTGGCTCAGAAAGCTTCGAACTTCAAGAGAAGGGATAATGCCCAAAGGGACATAAGCCAAACAACATATCAGAAATTGATACCACCTTTGAATAAAAGGAATGTGGTCTTGGAAGTCAATCATAATGACTTACAAGAACAAGATTGGAGGCATCCAATAATGCAGTACTTGGCTGGTCCATCTTCGAAGGCCAGTAGGAAAATCAAATTGCAGTCTATGCAATATATGATATATGGTAATGCTCTCTACAAAAGGGGGAGAGATGGCTTATTGCTGGAATGTTTAGGCCCAAAAGAAGCATTAACAGCTATGGCTGAGGTTCATGAAGGCATCTGTGGTGCTCATTAGCCTGGTGTGAAGATGAGATGGTTGCTTCGAAGGCATTCCGGCCAACTATCCTTAAAGACTGCATAGAGTATGCAAAGGGTTGTCGGGCATGCCAAAAACATGGCACAATAAGGCATGTGCCCATAACTGATCTACATGTAGTAGTAAAGCCCTGGCCATTCAGAGGATGGGCTATGGATATGATGGGAAAGATACACCCACCTTCTTCGAAGCATCATTGTTTCATTCTAGTGGCCACTGATTACTTCACTAAGTGGGTCGAAGCTAAGCCATACAAGGCTGTAGACCAGACAGAGGTCATTGGATTTCATTAAGATTTGATCCATAGATTTGGCATCCCACAAACTATAACTGTGGATAATGGGACTGTGTTCGATGGGAAGATGGTGAAGTCCTTTGTGGCAGAATTTGGAATTAGCCTTGTTAATTCCACACCCTATTATGCACAAGCCAATGGTCAAGCTGAATCATCCAATAAGTCCTTGAAAAAGGGAATACAAAAGGTTGTGGAAGATAATCCTAGGGATTGGCATAACCTGTTGTTGGATGTTTTGTGGGCTTACAGAACTTCCCAAGGTCAAGCACAGGAGTCACTCCTTATGCCTTAGTATATGGGCATGATGCAGTGTTACCTGTGGAGATTAATGTTAAATCTTTGAGGGTAAGATGCCAAGACCAGCTAAATCCTGAGCAATACCATCAGAGTATGTGCTTGGAATTAGAAGGCATAGATGAAGCTAGAATTCTGGCATTAAATAGCATTCTCTTGCAAAAGAAGAAAGCAGCCAAAAATTACAATAAGAAAGTCAAACACATTGGCTTTGATGAAGGTGATTTGGTATGGAAAACAATACTCCCAATAGGAATTAAAAGCCATAAGTTTGGCAAATGGTCACCTAACTGGGAAGGACCATATCAAATTCATAGAGTTCTGCCTTTTGGGGCATACCATTTGAGAAATTTGAATGGATATATACATCCCAAAAAGATTAATGGTAGATATTTGAAGCCTTATTTTCCAACCATTTGGGAAACACAAGGAATAAAATAAACACCAAGTACAAGAGCATAAGACTGCTTAAATGATAGACAAAATTTGCTTTTCATAAAGAATTAAGTACATTTTGCCACAAATTGGCCCAAAAATCATTACAGTGTCTTAATTGTTTTTGTACAACAGATTTCCTATTGGTAAATGCTGAAAACAGTCGAATAGCTGCAGCCATCTCTTCCTTTCGATCAGCCAGTCCTTGGTTGGTAATTTGCAGTTTAGTGTCAGTTCGGACTAAGGCCTGATTCACTGCAGATAGCTCCTCTTCAAGTTGAGCTTTCCTCTCCAGCAACTGGACTCGAAAGTGGGAGGCAGAGGAGTGTTGTTCCTTAAGCTTAGACACTTCAGTATGTACGTGGGAAACAAAACTCTGGTCGCCAGCCAATTTCTCATCCTCCGCCTTGGCAGCCTGACAAATGCTGAGGTAGAAGTCAATAGTAGCTGCTGCCTGAGATAGATGACTTGAAATATTCATGCCGGACTGCTCAGCAACTTTGCAGCATTGGAGGAACCCATTTCTGATTATAGGCCTTTGTAGAGCCTCGAAGGGGATCCTCGAAAAAGAAATCAACAGATCCAGGCATGTGTCCAGGTCTATCAAAGGTGCAGAAGGCTTGCTGCTGGAGGAAGAAGAGCTCTCAAAAATTTCCAGCAAGGAGTCAGCCAAAACTAATGGCTCAGCTTCAACATTGAATGTTGGAGAGGTAGAGGGTATGTCGAAGAGACTAGCTAGTCTGGCTTCGAAGACATCAACCTCATCCATAGACATGAGAGGCGCAGAGAGAGTTGTGGTGGAAGGCACAGAGGACTGCATGGGGATAAGAGAAATGAATGGAGCATTTTTGGTAGTCTCTATGGTCCTAGCCACCAATGAATCAAGTGAAGAAG
Organism: Camellia japonica; assembly: GCA_030407325.1. Lineage (NCBI taxonomy): Eukaryota > Viridiplantae > Streptophyta > Magnoliopsida > Ericales > Theaceae > Camellia > Camellia japonica. The sequence goes on along the minus strand of JAPPVO010000010.1, from coordinate 106,114,472 downwards.
GGCTGGAGCTAGGTAAAGGTGATAAACCACGAGTTGGAGAGCTACCAGCACCTTCAATAGGGGAATCAACTGCCCTCGTAAATGGAGTAGCAGTTGGAATTTCCTTGGAAGAAGAAGGAGGAGCAAGGCTCGAAAGAGAAGTGTCAAGGGTCAAGTGAGGAAGATATGGAGTCAAACCAAAAGAAAGAGTTAAAGGAATGCTAGGACTCAAAGGGGGTACATGAAATGTGGGCTAGGAAGTGGAAGTATTATCTGAATGGCTTTCACATTCTGCATCTGATCAACTTCAACTGAAATTGAGGAGTCCTCATTGGAAGTATAGCCTCAGTAGTTGTTGCTGCAAAAAGGAAGAAACGTAAGGTCAAGCTCTAGTGTCGAAATTTGATAAGGCAAAACAGTAGAAGCATGAAAGAAATTACTTGTTTCAGAGATGTTGGCAGTAATGGGAGAGCTACGAAGGGAGTAATTCTCGGCAGTTTGTTGCCTTCTTGCAGTTTCCCTTTGTAGTGTATCAGCAGCAGCAGCTTCATCTCTTAGAAATTGTTGCTGCCGTCTCTTCTCAGCCCTCTCAAAGACGATCATTGCTTTGGAATGTTCTTGTTCTACTACCTTGGCAGCAGCTTCATGGATAGGATCTTCAATCAAGTCAGTAGCAGGAACAGTCACTTTCTTTCTCTTCTTTCTTGGCAATGATACTACTGGCTCCTTCTCAACCTCTCTTTCTTCAATTTGGGGATCAAGTTCTTCAGAAGTAAGCTCCTGTTCCATTGCTTTGTCAACTATCTCGGAATTAGGATCTTCGACCAAATCAGAAGAGGGGGCAGCCACCCTTATTCTCTTTTTTCTTTGTAATGGTGTTTCTTGCTCTTGCTCAATCTCTCTCTCTTCATTTTGAGATTCAGATTCTTCAGGAGTGAGTACCAATTTTCTTTTTTTTTTTTTCTGCTGTTGTCTGGCCTTGAGAGTAGCTAGAGTTTCAGCTCTTTTAGGAGATTTTTCTTGTGGAGACCCTGCACCAAAATATGTGAATATAGAGGAGACAAACAAAAGAGTTGAAGGAAAGAGGAACTTAGAAATGCTTACCTTTCTTCGAAGCAGCTCTGGTAACTCTAGCTGAAGGAGGTGAGGCTGCAGGGGAAGTTGTGGTAGCTGCAGAAAGGGAGGAATGTTCTCAACTGTCGCTGACTTAGCCTTCGAAGGCACTCCTAACCCTATTAGCAAGTCATGAGGGTGTGCAGATAGGCGCACTTCCATATTGGCTGTCCACCAGTTCTGGAATCTTTTCAAAACTAAGCCAGATGGGAGAAAAGGGATAAATTGAAATTCATTCAATTCCTTCAGCAGTTTGAATATTGCCGCCTCTAGCTTTGATTTAGATATTCTCAAGTCTCTAGCCGTAAGGTGGACATTCGAGAGACTGCAAAGTGGAACAGGTATCCCTTGAGTGAGCCCAAATTGTCTGGCAAACTGAGAAGGGCAGTACACCTCAGATATGCATTTATAACCTCGAGGGTTTAAAGTGCCAATGAACAGCTCCCTAGGTAGCAAAATTGAAGCCCACATATCTTTGTGTGGTGAGGTGGAGCATTCTTTATCAGCCAGAAAAGTTTGCAGCCAAGCAGGTCCTTTATTGGCATCAAAAGGACAAAAAAGGGAAGCAGGAGAAGAAATAGGGAGTTGATAAAAGAAGGCAAAGTAATAAGCAAAAGAAGCAGGGTAAAGAGCAATCCTAGCATACTTTTCCCCATAGGTGCTAGGATCCTGAACAAGGAATTTTAGGCATTTTTGGTGCAAATCAGTGAAATAGGCAAAGAGCCAGAGCTGGAGCACCCAAAGGGGACCTCCTTGGTTAACATCAAGAGGTTTTTCACAAAATTGGGAACAAGCTCTGTAAACATGACCTAAAAGATAAGGAGCAAGAGCTATACGTTTTTTTAAGACAAGTGCCTTCGCGAGTGGAGCGAATTCAGGCATAATCCTCTGAGATGATGTGCAAAAGAGAAATTTGCATAACCAGTATAAAATGAAGGAAAAGAGTTCTCTGTCTTTCACGGGGCCTTCCCTTTTATTTTCAGCCTTTACGAAGTCACTGTAAGAAGAGTTTAAGGCTGGAAGGGAAAATTTGACAGGGAGGTCCGGGTAGTTGGGAGTAAAGGGAGAGCCATGGGGTGAAAGCCCTAAAAGATGGCAAATATCAAGAACGGTGGGGGCCATCATGCCGCACCGAAATTGGAAGAAATTAAAAGCCATATTCCAAAAACATAGAGCAGCAGGAATTAAAAAGGGGTCCTCAGGAATGATGAACCTGGAAAGACGAAGAGCGTCGAGGATGCAGAGCTCCTGTAGGTCATCTTCTCTCGCAGGCACCACCCTGTCATACCATTCCTTCCACTCGGTTCTCAATGTCGGCCAGCAGCGATGAGGCCGGGTCATTCTCCAATTGCTCCAGTCAAGCCCTCCTTCGTAGAGAAGAAAGTGATCCTCCAAACGAGGGTATAAAGCTAGGAGTTGGTCAGGGGCCTCCCGAAAGATGGGACCTAGGATGTACTCTTGTTGGTTGCTGTGGCAAGGAATAAAGAGACGTCCATCTATGACGCTTGACCCACCAGTTGTTAGCTTGGCGATTTCTTCATCAATGCATTTCTTCAAAGCCATGGTAGGGCTGATACGGTTGCTAGCGAGCACTTTCAGCGAGGAAGGATCCATTGATAGCAAGTAGCAAGGAAGAGAGGGTTAACAGAAGATCGGTAGGGTTTGTGTGTTAAAAGAGCAAGTGATTTCAGAGCACAAAACAAAGGGGTGTTTAAAAGCTTTTGTGTCTGAAAAATATATTGCGTAAGTCGTTAAGTACTGGAAGTACGAATACGAAGAGTTTCTTCAATATTGATACTTTTGGAGGGAAAAACACAGCCCAGATACTGAGGTTAGCTTCGAAGTAAAGAATTTGGCTTCGAAGCCAAATTTTGGCGCTAAAAGCCAATAACTACGGCTTCGAAACGGAGAAGCCGGCTTCGAAGCACATTTCATACTTAAGGATGCAAGAATGCTCAAGTATTTGTTTACTTTAGAAAGTGAAGTCCTTCGAAACAAAACTTAAGGCCTCTTAAGGATGTGAATTGTTGTTCGAAACATCAAAACCAGCAGTTGGTTGGTGTATAAACGGGAAGATTTCATCTTTTGAACTAAAACAGCATGAACTGTTGTTCGAAGCAAAAGATGGTCAATTTTAAAACTGAATTGATCATATTAACCATGATCAGATGTTGGTTATGGCTGAAACAAGCTTTAAGTATAAGATTGCTGGATTCGAAGCATTGTTTCTAGATGAAAATCAGCAAAAAATGTCAACCGTATTCCATAAATTGGAAAGTTCATGTTGATTCTTAGTGTTTCATTTTGAAACAATTGAGTCCATATTCGACGAATAAATTATTCAGTTCGAAGCTCTGAATTGGCTTTTAAAGACAAAAGGAAATAGGGTCAAACAATGCCAAATACAGAAGAATTTTGTTTATATTCAAGCCAAGGCAATTACATCGAATAACCCTATCTGGGTATAAACTCAAGCTCATAAAAATAAGGAACGGAATAAATAACAAGATCATGAAATTTAGTCCAACAATGATCAATGAATTTCTGTTCTTTCTTTATTCTATCCTCTATTTCTTCTAACATTGGCTGCATGAGTTGATGTGTTCTCACTTCATAAAAAAGCTCCTCAGCCTTTATTTCGAACGCCGTTTCTCTTAGTCCTTGTTCCAACTCATCCATTTCCAAATCATCCCAGTACGCAGAATCCTTATTTTGAAAGTCGTTGTATTCTTCGACGAGGTTCTCTGCTTCATATTGAGAATGAACTCGGAGCGATGAAAGTTGATCCAAGGATTGAGTGGTGGCCAAAGAAGTGCGGTGCCAATGGAGAAGTGATGGAAGTTGGTCCAAAAACGTGTGAAGCTCTGCTTGAGCAATGGGGTTGAGAACGTGGCCCCGAGTCAGAATATTACAAGCCCATCGAAAGTTCTTAAGGGGAACATCTTCCTCAAGAACATTGAAGGGTAGGTGAGAAAAGGCTGCAAGCAGGAGTTGGGCTTGCTTTTGTTGAGATGGAGTAGGAGAAGGTGGAGGCTCATAAGGAGGGAAAACTTTCTCTGCAGAAAGGGTAAGCCTCAACTTCTCTATCCAGGAAAGCTTTTTCGAAGGAGGAGGTATAAAGGCCCCCATTTCGAAAGAAAGAGGAAATTGAGGAGCATTGACACAATCAAGCCAGTCAGAAGGATGAAGCTTTGCCTTCTTGGCTAAAAATGAAGGATTATACCCCTGTGCCTTTTCTGAATGAGGAGCAGATCATACCATTTTTGTAGGCATGGATGATGTGTACCATGCCACGAGTAGACTATCCTCTAAACTGCATCGACAGTCGATAGGCATGTAAGGATAAACCACCGAGCTTCGTGCATAAGAAGGAAAGTCCAACGGGTCGGTGAATTCGACAAAGTGATGGTTGATTCGCTCCCTCAATTCCCAGACCTCAGGTTCTGACCAGCTTGACCAGCCTGAAGCCCCGGAGGAATTTGAAGCCACAACCTTGTCCCATGCAGAGGATTGTAGAGAGTGGCCTCCTATGTCCATATTTGCAACCTTCTGAATCAAAGGACTAAGGGCAGTTTGTTCACAATTCAAGGGTGAATCAGAAGAAGAATTTCCCATGTCCATGTTCGCAACTTTCTAAATCGAAGGATTAAGGGCAATATGTTCGTAATCCAAAGGTTAATAATTTGCAAAGGCATCCATGACCTGAATATGGAAAGACGGGTAAAGGTGGCTAATGAATGCATGGAAGTTCTTTCGAGAGAAAACAACATCATCAGATGACTCTTCATGTACTTGATCAATAGAGAAGAGGTTTGGTTCAGTCATGAAAGAGATATTAGTCCGTTCGATTACTAAGGTGGTGGAGGTGTTCCAAAGGTTGGAAACGAAATTAATGCAAGTAATCATCAATGGATGGCGGTTGTGTTTCCAGAATATAGACTCCATGCACGTTCCAAAAAGCGCGGGAAAGGCTTTGATCCACTAATATCACCAAGTATTGGATATATTAGTGCGGGGGGTAATGTTGGCTACATATTTTGTAAAAGCCAGTTACAGTTCGACACGTGGCGAAGTAAGGGTAATACAGGAAGAATGTTTAATCTTCGATCATGATCGTACACGTGGCGGTTAATATTGGTTCTTGCGTGGTCTGAGTAGCATTGGATCAGCGAAGAGATACAAGGTGACGTGGCTTCAACGGTTACTCACATTCAAATTCAAATATAGGAGGGAAGCCCAACTGCAAGTAATGGCATAGTGGAACTACTTCTAAGGCAGCATGATCAAGCAATCATGGAGGAGCAGTTCGACGGTTTGAAGTGCAGTTCGATGGTCATCCTTGAGGAGTATAAATAGCAGGGAAGCTCCCAGAAAAAGCCCCCAGACTCAGATCCAACAAACCAGTCATTTACTTCATATTTTCTTTTCCAGTTTTACATTTCCAGTCTTTACATTTCCTGCACTTTAAATACCTGCTCTTTACATTCCTGCACTTTAAATTCCTGCACTGCACTTCGTTCATAGGAGTAGTTTCGAGTAGATTGTTGCTGTAACCTCTACGAGGCTGAGTTTGGATCATTGTAAGTTTTCATCTTAATGAAATACTTCAATTGTTCGTCATTTAACTGTTATTTTGCTTAATTTCTCCTAAGTCAAGCCACCAGTAAAAGTCCTCTTCATTGAGGCTGAAAGAACTAAAACACAATCGTCTGATAATTGGTTGGCAATTATAATTTCTGTAAGGACTGATTGATCCTTGCTGGCACGCTCGCATTTACAAAAATACCCTTTGAAAGCCAAAAAGCCAACACTTTTACAATAAAATACCGAACCATAAATAAACCTTGACACTAACTAAACTCTGGTTCCTGAGAAAACTGAGGATTAAAAAATTGCTAGGAATAAGGGTCATCATTGCACAATATAAGAAAATTATTTGCAATAAGATCTTGGTACCATGGACATGAACTTCATAATAATGAAACAAATCCCATCTCTTAACTTAAATTTGAGTAGTCAAAGCAGCATTTAACTATTTTCAGTACAATCAGCTTACAGGTAATGCTAGAGTGTGAGCGCGAGCGGGCGTGCGCGCACACAAAGGAAAGGGAGCTATTTTGGCAGGTGTCTAGCTTCAATAATCTCAATACAAAAATCTTGCGACCAGTTTACTGGGTCAGCTAGCTCTCTGGCAATCATGTTCCCCAAGGGTAAAACATCGGATACAGGTTACAAAAGTCAGAATTAATAAGTAAACATGTAAAACCATAAAACAGGTCACCACTATGATGTACAATTGGCCAAATTCAATAACTTCTGAAAAAATAAAATAAATAAAAAATAAATAAAGGCCTAGAGCATTCAAAACATAATTTGAAAAAAAGTAAACCGACTCTAACTGGATAATAGGAATAGCTTCAGCATAAGTGGAGATAATTTTCTTATCATCTCACTAACCAATACGACGGCACCAACCACCTAATGACACATGATACTTCAGAATATCATTATAGTACAAACAAAATAAAATAAAAAAACTAAGGTTGATTCATGCTTATTATTTTGCTGAGAACGCAATTACAATTTAAAATAAATAAAAACAAAAAGTGAGCTAAACATAGGATATTAGTATGACCGTTCGACCAATTAATATGTGCTGAGCTAAATGGAGACATATAATCACCAGTCAACAACTCCATAAGATCAAAAATATACATAAGAAAATGGAAAGATATATGAAAGAGAAGAAATACAAAAGAACATGACATATAATCTGTAAAAATGAAAATTTAATTTCATAAATTTCACTTACAGAATGAGGTTAGTAAACAATGAAGCAACGACCACTGTAACCACCGATCCTAGACGCCTCTTTTGACCTATCAGCTCGCAAATGCATTTGCAGTCGACTCGCAAATGCAAATTCAGAAACACAAGAAGTTTGTTTTTAAACTACCTTAAAAATCCAGCAGTCACCTCCGTTGAAAAGAGAAAAATTAAATCCAAAAGAGTTCAAATAAAAAATTAAAAGAATTTACCTTCTAAATGACCCAAGAAATGTAGGCTTGATTTGTAATTTTTCAAGAATGCTGTAGGTCTTCCAGGAGAAAAGGCCCCTGGTTTTCCCTTTTGGATTGCTGAGAGAACCTCTTTAAGGATTGAATTGGCCAGGAAGCTAAATACATGCAAACCTGAATTTTCTACACACCATACCAAACAGCACAACAATTTAAAAAATAGTAACCGAAATTTGGCAATTGAATGTTATAATCTTGCATGACAATTGAATGTTTAAGCTACCTTAAAAATCTAGAGCCAATAAAAAAAAAAAAATGAAAAGGGAAAAAAATCGACTTTCTAAAAAAATCTACCTTCTAAAATTTTAAATTGTATGACTACATTATTCATATTGGACTGTACAGATTGGAGATGAATAATGATAGGATGGGGAAACCAATCCCAAAAGTGCATATTGCTCAAAGAATCCACATTTCCCTTACCCTTTGAGTGATTGCCATCAGTATCAATGACTAACATTGCAACTACCCCAAACATTTTTATATTCTAGAAACACGCTTCCAAAAAGAAAGAAAATAAACAAACAAACAAAAATTAAAACAAAAGAATATTATAAGACCATCATAAGTAGCTCAACGTTTTAAATGAATTTTTTGTTCATATTTTCAGCAAATAGTTCAATTATCACGAACAGGCAGAGGATGCTCAGTAAAAAATAAACATAATAAAGTTACATACACATACTATTAGTGAAGCACAGAGCCTGCAAGATTGATGAATAAATGTGTCTCACAATCAAAATTGATCCCAATATACATGAACAAATGCATACCAATTGGACTATTCGTTGCACCTCTTTCAGTTGACACCCAAACTCCTAGCCCTTGAACTTCAGGTTGTTCATCCTATAAAGTTTGAAGCAAAAAATATAAATTTAAGTATACAATGCTTCAAAATACAAAGAAAACTTAATAGACAGAAACCAAATCCTTCAATTCTGTGAAGATTCTATTCACTAACCCTTTCAATGGTGCTACAAATGCCCATTTATGAGGTTTAGCATCCTTATCCCTGCATATCTGTAATAAATTGAAAAGATTACAATTCCTTTTTCGCAAAATATAGTGGAAATATACTTCAAATTTTAACTATATCAGTACTTGGAGACCATAGACATCATCTGTTGCCAACAGTGTTAGAAAAAATTTTGAAGATTTACAGTTTCATCAAATTGGGGATTCTCTACATTTGCTTTGGGAAGACATGGTGGCTAACAAATTAGACGGAGGCACCGTAACGGGTTGAGACACCTAGGCCAACAAATTAGATAGAGAGAGAAAATGACCCGTAAACAAAACCCTAAAATAAGTTGTTCATAGCCCGATAGTGAGATGGAGGGTTACAAAGGACTGGAGAGGCAGACACAGCCTGACAGAGAGAGAAGGGGAACAGAGAGAGAAGGGGAGAGGCAAAAATCTTACCTTGCAAGCCGAGTTCGAGAGGCAGAAGGAGTTGCTGTCGGTGGAGATCGGAGGAGAGAGAAGAAAAGATGAAGAGTTGCTGTCGGTGGAGTTCGGAGGCGGCGCAACGGTGGAAGCGGAGCGGCAGTGGAAAGGAGGGGGAGGGAGAGGAAGAGAGAGAGATCTCTGAGGAGAGAGAGTTTGACACCTGAGAAGTTGCAAATAATGTTTGGGTTTCTCTTGGGTGGGTGGGTGGGTGGAACGCTGCAGAGAGAGCGAGAGAGGGATTGTTTTGGGTGGGAATGCGAAAATGTCACAAAGCATCTCAGCCTTTAAAAAATAAAAACAAATCATCTTAGCCGTCCAAATTAAATGTATCTCTGAGACATTTGTATACATTTTCAAAAACCATCTTCCCTTATTATATAGATATATATATACTAGCAACAAACCTGTACTACACACACGGAGTAGAAATTATATATTTTTTTATATATAAAAATAATTTATCGTATTTATTTGACCTGTAGAAAGTAATTTTCATTAAAACAAAAATGGTTCAATAATATTAAACTAATCATTAAAATGTAATTGTTAAAAGAATGTCAAATTTCATTAGGGCTATTATATTCTATATTGTTTAAGTGAATTGTCTAGTATTTGAGAACAAGCTTTTTTAATAATTTTTTGATTTTTTTGGGTAAAACATGATGTAAAAAAAATTAATATGTTTTAGATGACTTTTTGACTTTTTACGAAAAAATGTGCAAAAAGTAGAGAGAAAAGGGAATCTTTGACTTTTTGGTATGGGTTGTTGACTTTTTGATTTTTTTAGTGACTTTTTGACTTTTTAGCTAAAAAAGTTACTTACCAAACGAGGCAAGTATATTTTGTATAGGGGCTTCAACTGAGCTAGGGTTAGATAGAGTTAACTATATATAAAGATTGGGTAAATTACAAATATACCCTCTGAGATTTGTTTAAAATACGAATTGTCCCTTGTGGTTTGGAAATTACGAATACATCCCTGTCAGATTTTTTTATTTAACAAAATTAATTGAAAAAGTGAAATTTCTAACTGTTTACCTATATAATAATAAAACTATTTGAATTATTAATTAAAATAAAATTTTAACATTATTAAAAATTGTTAATTAACTTGATGATTTATTAATAAAATGACCTATTTATTATGAAATTAAAAACCTTAGAGGGCATAATGTAATTTTTAGAAGGAAAATGTTTTGTGCCTCGAAATTGTTGGCCCCGAACGCCCCAAATTTGTGAAACGACATCGTTTCACAATTAAAATTTTTTTTTTCTTCCTCCATTTCAGACGCAGTGAGAAGAGGAGAGGGAGAGAAAGAGAGGGAGAGGGAAAGAAAGAGAGAGAGGGGAAGCAGATCGCCGATCGCGTCACTGATCGCCAATCGCCGCGCCTCCGCCTCCGCCGATCGCCGTGCCTCCGCTTCCGTCGCCGATCGCCGCCTCTGCTCGTTGCCTCCGCCTTGCTCGTCTTCTTCTTCCTCCGTCTTCTCCTCCTTTTTTTTTAGGCCCCCTCCAGTCCCCCTCACCCCCTCCTCCTCCTCATCCGTCTTCTTCTTTGTTCTTCTGCTGAAAAAAAAAAAAAAATGAAAACTGCGAAACGAAGTCGTTTCGTGTTTTGGGGCATTCGGGCCACCAGATTTCGAGGTCCCAATCAGTTCTCTTTTTAGAATCACATGGGTAATTTGTAATTTAAGTAAATTTTAGGGGGTGTGTTTGTAATTTATCCATAAAGATTATGTGTAAACTCAACTTGAACACAACATCAAGATTAATGTAGCCATTCTAACCTTGATCCTTAAATTCTTCAATTTTTATGCCTGCTCAATTAATCCATTATACATGGATTATTATTATTAAAAAAATGAATCTCTCGAATTATATAAGACGAACGACCGATTGGATGACCGGTGTCACTCTTGTCAGTTGCGATTGTCACCCTTATCAACTGCGACTGTCACCTTTATCAATTGACATGTCAATTGACATCTGCCGAATAACTGGCCGGACAATTTTTTGATTGACCGATATGCACAACTTCGGGCGAGACTAAATTCGTATGTAGCATTCCCATTATTTTTTGGGGTGTCTTGGAGTGATTTTAAATGAATTTGTCGTTTTTAATGATAATTTCAATTTGGACTATTAGTAAATTGAAAATGATTTTTGCCCTTTTAACAAATGCTTGAGTTTTTATTTTTTTTTGAAGAACAAATGCTCGAGTTTAAGCTACATAAACACACACACACACACATTTAAAAGCACAAAATATATTTTTTATTGTTCAATTTTTTATAAATGTTTTCAAAAAAAATGCAAATAGGCATAATGTTAAAAATAAATTATTTTAAAAAATATTGTTTAGTTCAAAAGCACAAATGTTTTTTTTTAAAAAAAAAAAAAAAACAAAAACAACAATACGACCTCCACTGAATACAAAATATATTTTTTATTGTTCATTTTTTTATAAATTTTTTGAAAAAATATAAATAGGCAGAATGTAAAAATAAATTATTTCAAAAAATATTGTTTAGTTCAAAAGCACATCTTAAAAATAATAATAATAATAACAAAGCTACATCTATCGAATTTTGACTCGATTGAATTGTTCGAATTTGTCTATGCTGGTCGTCAAAGAGGTCATCCAAAAAGATACCGGTCATCTAACGGATGTCGATTGACGCACCGGATGACAAAGATGACAAATGTGGTTGATAAATGTGAAAATCAATCACACCGGATGACAGTCGCAGTTGACGAAAACGACAACCGCAGTTGGCAATAGTGACGCCAGTCATTCGACTTACGTAATTTGGACAATTTAGACGAGGCCAAATTCAATAAATCAATCATTTTTCTAAAAAACTTGAAAGATAAAAGACTAAACTCAAGAAGAAAAAAAAGAAGAAGATCATGCTCCGTTTGGGAAGAACTATTTGGGGTTTTTTTTGGCTATTTTAGCTACAAAAGAAAAAATATGCTATTTTAGCCAAAAAAAACAAAACATTACATTCAATCTATAATCATTACACTTTTCTCTCACAAAAAAGTCAAAGAAGTCAAAAATCCTTCCAAAACTAAACTTTTTAACCTAGGCTAAAATAACCAAAAAAATCAAAAAGTGAAAAAACTAACCCACTTCTTAAACGATCAAATAACGATCAAAGTATAGTAAAATTTACGTTAAAAAAAAAACATTATAGTGAAATTTGAACAATCCGAGTCCAGCCCGGTTCCCCCTCACTCGACTCATTCAACAAATGGTGCAATCAAACTTGACCCGCCCTGCGGAGCCTGGAGAAAAATTCAAATCAAATTACAGAGAGAGAGAGAGAGAGAGAGAGAGAGGGAGGGGCAGTGAAGTGTAGGTACCGCTGTTGAAGAAGAGATTGAAGATGCCGAAAACGACAGTGAAGTGTAGGTACCGCTGTTGAAGAAGAGATTGAAGATGCCGAAAAACGACATGAAAGCAAAATCGACGAGGAATCCACTGAGGGACGTCTCTAATGGCTTAACTTTCTCGAAATCTGTAAAGAAGAAAGCCCCTGTGAACGAAGATCGAGTCGAAAACGACGCCATCGATCGCCTCCTTCTCGTCCATTCCGATCTCTCCTCTCTCATTCACCAGGTAACTAATTTGTGGTTCTAGAGAGAAAACAATAGCAATTTCATATTTGATCGAACATTGGTTTGGAGGAAATCGAAACCCTTAGATTTGTCTGAAATTGTTGTGTTTTGCTGCTTTGTTTCTGCACTGATTCACTGATAAGATCTAGTTTTTCTTTTTTTCTTTTTTGAATTTCTCTGCATTCCATCCCATTTCATTTCTAGGTCTGTCTATCAATGAATGCTTCTGTAAAAAGAACAAATTTTTATTTCAATAATCACCGTGATTTTGCTTGGTTGCTTCTTATTTGTTATTGTAGTGTACTGTGAATTTTGTGTGTGTAGTGTGAATTTTTGTGTGTATGCTCATCTTTTGTATGATTTCAATCTGGGTTACTGTTAGCTACATATTACTTTGAATCAAATGTGGGATTTGAAAATCTCACTTTGGGTATAGAAATTTCCTTAAGATGCAACTTGGGCTATATTTATTGAGAATTGAAAGTTAAGCATTGTTCTGTGTTCAGTTTTCTCTACGTTTTTGGGAATTGACTAAACCAAAAACGAATAGGAACCATAATTTTGTACTTGGTTAATTCAATCTGAACATTGTTGTAGATTTTGTCTCCCTAACTGCAGAATAGAGTACTAATATATTGTGTTTTATCTTATTCATCAGTGTGATTCTAAGATTGTACATGACTGTGGCATAGCAGTTGACTTTGTCTCTGCCCTTTGAAGTTTGAAATGATTGCTAATGATAGTTTCATTTTGTTCAATGATTATTATAAGCTCATACCTCCTGTAGTTATTTATGTTTTCTTAGTATTTTAGTCTAATTAGGATGAGAAAGAAAAGAACATTGATCATGTGGCATGACGAATCGAAAGCATAAACTAAAAATAATGAAATCATCCACTTGGATGATGAAAGGATTGTAATGGTCACAATTTCTGTTTTGATTTTCCTCGCTGATTCATTGAAGTTCTTTGTGTGACAAAAGTCATTATGGCAGTCCTAAGGACATGAAGCATGTCCTTAATTTTGAAAGCATAGGAACATATGAGCATAAAAAAGGCACTAGTTAGACTACGATGAAAAACTGCATGATTAGGTTGATTGTTTGTACTTACTAAATAATCCGACCATTGAGGCATTATGCGAAGAAACTACCAATATGATGGAAATGTTGGACATGGTTATCTTAAGAACAAGTAGGTTATATTTGAGAATCTTGGACCTGGCCTCACTGCCAGCTGTAGAACCCAGTAAACAACAATTAGGGGAAGCTACTAAGAAATATTTTGTAGATATTCTGTGTACTTACGTTATACATGACTTTTTGCACAACATTTTTTTAATCATTAAATTTAAATCTATAAATTTTGGCCCCCCTTGTCTCTGCCCCAGGCCAGATTCTTAACCGCCAGCCTAGGCCCTGCCCATGGCCCTAGGGCTAGGGCCTGGCTGGGCATTTTTCAAAATTTTGGCAAGTTGGTCTGGCTTCGGATACATTCGCTCAGGCCTCTACTTAAGGGGCTTGGGGCCGTCTTGCATGCCTAGTAATCATCATCTGAGTTTTTATTCAAATTGCCACATACTTTTTGGTGTCCTATATTTATTTTTTGGTGTCCTACTCTTGCTGGAGTCACTACCCCCTCTCACATGGGTTGGACCACCTTTGAAAAGATACATGGGTTGGAGTCTTTGTAACCACCTTTTAAAAGATACTCCATCCAAATAGCTTCTGTAATAGTTAGTCCCTAAATATATATATATACCACCCCTTTTTGGCAAACTAATAAGTTATAATTTACCTCAATTTGTAGGAAATGTGTGTTAATTAATGCGTATATTGCAGATTGATGAACTTGTTGTGCAAGCATTCAAAGTTAAAGTGCCAAGCAAAAAGGGGAGAAAGGAAATTGAATCTTTCACGCAAGTCTTGTCAGAAATCTCATCTTCTTTGAAGGTTGATGTTATAGTTGATTAATGTTAGCATATTTATATTTGCAAACTTTTGTTGCACATGTGATGGATGTTTTGTTTTGCTGAGTGCAGCCATGGGCTCCTAGATTCAAGAAAGCACTCTCCAGTGACTTCGTTGGTTCTGAGAATCAGTTGGGACAGTCTTTGGTGAGTAGAACTGTTCCCCCTGTAAATGAAGATACAAACGATGTAATTCAGAGTCCAGAACAAACCAAACTTGACTTTCTGGTCTCTCCTTCGCCACTAGTGTCTTGGCGTGCTGAATGTACTACTGAGTGTGGTAGACAGCTATTTCTGCTCACACCTCTGCCAAGACCAAAAGCATTTTCATCCAAACTTAAAGACTCATCTAAATCGGTAATTGAAAAGATAACATCTAATACTGTTGGGTTTTCTATTTCTGGGGTTACAAATGATGATCTGCTTGAAGATGTAGCTATAAAGCCAACCCCAAGTAAAGTTTCCAATTCTGTTGTGACTAAAAGGGAAAGCACTCTGGAACCTGGGTTTAATTCTCCGCCAAAGTTCTCAGGAATGGACCGCTCTGTGTTTGTTATGACTCCACGCCTGAAAATGTCACCACCCAAGTCTTGTGTACTGCTCGAACCTATTTCTGAGATATCTTACAAAGATAATCATGGGGTCCGAAAATCAACCCCATTTCCTGTTGGAATTCCAGATTTTAGTGAGTCGGAAGTGTCTGAATCCTCCAGCAGTGAAGCTTCTGAGAATTTGGCTTTGAAATATCCAGAACTATTTGGGATACAGCCATCTCATAAACTGGGAAATGGAAGGAAAGGAGGAGTAGAAGCATCACCGGATTGGTTTATGTCACCTCCTAAAACTTGCATTTTGATGGAACCTCCTGATGAGAAATCATTGACTAATGCTACTAGCAATTATCAGTTAGCTTGTGTAGTGAAAGGAAATGATGTTCAAACTGATAATTATTTAACCGGGAAATCTTGTAATCAAGGTATTATGTTTCTTTTCATTGGAAGAACATGTTGAACTTGATTTTGTTTAAAATTTTAAGTGGTGTTACTATCTTTTTTGACAGAACCTGGTGGCGTCTCAGCTCTAATTGAAAGCACTCCCATGGGGAAGGAGCCTGAAAGCACTTTTCGAATAGGGAAGCATCCTGGAGAGAACACTTTAAAGAAGGAGTTGTGACAGATTGGAAGAGGTTTCTTGTGATGAGACAACTCCATTACCTGAGAGTTTGTGATGATAAACATGATGTTGTGGGCAAAATTTTGAACTCTACGTGGTGGCATGTTGTTGGCTTGAGGGAGCTTTGGAGATTCTTGTTGTACTTCATTGACTATGAAGGTTACAACTTGCAACTGATAAAGAAAATGGAAAAACAAGAGGAATTAACTTTTGTGTGTCACTCTCTCTCAGTGTTTTGTATAGATAGGTGCAAGAAAGACTGCAGGACTTTAACAGTCAGTGTTCCTATGTTTCTTCTGAGGATTATATGAACTTATTTTTCAAGGAAGTTTTTGGGCATGAAACAAATATTATAAACCTTTTCATCCAAATTTATCAGCTGACAATATTTTCATCCTACGTTTATGGTAAATTATATTGTTTAGGCTGTCCATTTTTTACCCAGAGCATGCTTTTGGCACAACAATTTTATTTTTCCCGGGCAAAGTACGTTTATACAATGGACAAGAAATCAAGAACCAGTCACAAAAAAATATAAGTAAAGCAATTTGAGAGGGAAATTGTTTCTTTTATGACAATCCCATCATTTGACATGTATTGCCCTGAGTTTAGAATAAGATATGTAAATGAGTCGAATTAAGTTGAATAGTGAATTAAAGCTTGGTTTGAAATTTTAAAAAAAATAAAAAAAATGGTTGAGTTTGATATATTTTTTTATGAAACTAAATTCAAATAAATTTTAATCCTGTCAATTACAAATATTAAGCTTGATTAGTTTAATTTTATGCTCAAGTTTGGTCTAATTTATAAAACAAACCAGTTTTGAACCAATTTTTAAGGAATTATACCATGTTTGGTTCCACTTTTTGAACTCCATTTTTAGGAAAATCCCCCCCCCCAAAAAAAAAAAATCTAAAATTCCAAATTTCTGGATGCATTTGGGAAAAAAAAATATTATGTATTCTTTAGATAATCGAGCAGTTACCTAATGACTCCTATTTGCCTCAAACAATTACCTATTGCTTTCTTTATTACGTCTGACCAAACCAAACTTCTTCCTCTTCGATAGCGCTATTTTTTGATGTGATTTGCTTTTTTTTTATTTATTTATTGATGGAGGGTTGTTATACGTTGACTCGAAATCTAAGCAGTACACTGAATCTGATTTTCTAGAAAAAACTTTTGAATTTAACTTATAAAATTTAAAAAAAAGCAGAACACCCGAACAATAATCACTTTTTCAAAAACACTTTTTAAAAATAAAAATTCTAAAAATTAACACAAAAAAGTGGAACCAAACGTAATTGGGGGATCGATTAGTTAATTTTCATTAAAAAAAGCCCATAGGTATGGGGTAAAAAAAGAAAATCATAAAACAAAAAGGGTGATTTCATAAATTAATGAAAACATAGAGGTTGGGCCATAAATAACCAAACTATGTCGTTTCCCGTTCACTGGAAACTTCAAAACCCTCGCACATCAGCAAAGCCCTAACCCCATACTCTCTCTCTCTCTCTCTCTCTCTCCCGTCTGGTTATTCAATGGCCGATTCGACTCACTTGGTTAAGCACATAGAATCCTATGTTGACTCTTCTAGCTCTCCTTCTCAGCAGGTCCAATGCTCACTACTACTCTAATTTCCTTGATGCTCCGTTTGGTTGGCGTGTAATTTCAGCAAAAGCAAATAATTTTCATTTTTCATGGCTTCAGCTTTCTCAGCAACCAAGCAGAATGTCAAAAAAAGAAAAAAAGAAAAAAAAAATCCTCTCTTGTTAGGGCAATTGCATTTTGTTTTTCCTTTATTTTTATTATTTTTTATATTTTTAATTCATTTGGGTTGTTTATGTTTCGTGTAATGCTTAATTATTCTCATACATAGGTTTATTTTTAGTGGTTTACTCAAAATTAAGGCAAAATTATCATTTCTATGCTTTGAGTATGAGAGTGTTTGGAGACTTACTTTGTTTGTCCTTTGCATTACAGAATGCAAGTTTAGATGCAATTACTGCTCTCTTGAAGAATGACATGTTAACTATTGAAGCACTTGTAAGTTATTTTTGTATTTTTTTAAAAAAAATTCGTGGTTTTCTTTTACTATTTTATAATAATACCTCTCTGAATGATTGTTTTTTAAAATATAGGTTAGAGAGATGGAGATGTATTTGACTATTACAGACAGCATTATTCGTGCAAGAGGTACTTTATTATTTGTTTTTAACTTCTAAATGCGTTAATTTTTCGGCTGTTTATTTCAAAATGAATCAAGGGTTTGATTTGGGATATATGTGTTTGAACAATCTGACTTCTGGCTTTTGGTGCTTGTATATCAAATCATATATTTCGGTTGAGTGGCCTTTTTTGAAAACAGTTTTACTTCCATTAAGGGTACATTTTCTGGATACTGGTATTTGTGCTGCAATATTAATTTGGACGTGAGGGGAAGAGGAAACAATTATGGTCCATTTATGTGGATTTCAAATCGAGGGATTTGATCTTATCATTGAAAAACATAACCCAAATTTAGATATGATAATTTGCTTATGAATTTCAAGATTGAGTTAATAGCCTTACTATGATGGATTTGAAATAACTACATAAAAGTAGTTATTTGAAATGTGCTTCCGCTTTACTTCAGCTTCTTCTCTCACTCTACAATGCGCTTACTTAGACCTTGACATATCATTTAAATCTTCCAGGAAAAAGGTCCCCACTCATCTTTTTCGAATCCTCTTGCATTTTATGACATACCCACTGCACCTTAAAACCAAGCAGCACCACCTATCATCAGAGTTTTGTACCTCTTTCAACCATAACCACCCTGGTTGAAGAACCACCTGCGTCATCAACCGCAGTGAATCTTATTCACACACACACACACTGCTATGTAAACGGTGCTGTTGAAGTTCAATTTTTTGTTATTCATCGTGTCATGATTGTTCCCAGCCTCCCAAAGCCTCATCAAAAGACAGATGGCTGAGACAAAGTCTATTTGCTTTTTATTCCTGTTGTTATTGCAAAACTTTTCAATATAATATATATATATATATATGTATTGTGAACTATCTGTATGACATGGATTTTTCACACATTTTATCTTGTTGCGTTCTAGGTATACTTCTTCTTGCAGAGTTGCTGGGACATCTTGCATCAAAGCCTCTAGATGATGCTTCCATACGTAGCTTAATAGGATTCTTCACAGAAAGGCTGGTGAGTAATCAATCACATAATGAACTGCTATGCACTAAAGTAGAAATGGTCATCTGTTTAGTTCTCAATTGCTTCTTCATGCTTTAGGTTTTTTTTCTTTATTTTGTCTCTATAACTTCTATTTCCTTTTGTCCTCTTTAGATCACACTACTATTTATTTCCTTTAGAACATGTACCTGTACCATTGTTGCTTCATTTGTTTGAGAATGTGTTTTTTTGTTATTATTTTAAGTTTTTTTTGGATCAGCAACAAAAAGATGTCTTTAAAATTGAAAATTAAGGTACAAAGCGGGACAAGTCGTTCTCTAACAAAGAAAGAGAGAAGAAAAAAAAAGCCAGTGACAAAACATGTAAAATTGACTTGTTAAGCATGTAAACTCCATTCAACACCACATTTGTCATCCAATTAAATTACAAAAGAATCAAATAAGCACAATATTAACACCAACTTTTATTTATTTATTATTATTTTTATTAGATTTTTTAGTCTACAACATTTGAAAGAGCTAGAAATATAAAATTTCGAATACACGGTGTCTTTCATTAATACAATAAACATGGGAGATGATTTTTAGTACTTCAAACATGTTTTGTTATCATCAAAATTAACTATTTGAAGCCTTGGGGCTAACAATCTCTCCTTTTCTGATGATGACAAACTATTGTTAAAGGATTTCAGACAATTCATTTTTCAAAAAGTTTTATAAGCCTATACCAATCAAAAGAGTGAAAACGAGATTCATAGCTCATGGTGTAGCTCACCATTAATAATGCAATTCTTCTTTAATCAAGCTTTCTTCCAACAACGAATAGAACATACTAGGCATATTAACATTTTCCAATAACATTTTCAATCTTCAAAGATCAAATAATCAATTTTAGCATCAATTAACAACATTTGCAATTCCAAAATAATAATGAGCAGTAATATCACCATTTGCTCCCCCTTTTGTCATCAAAAAAAAAAAAAAAAAAGAAAAAAAAAAAGAAAGAGAAGGGACATGGGAGGAATAAAAAACAGAGAACTATTCTTAACAATAGTGACAATAGACACAGTAATTAACAAATCTCAACTATTTGCCAATTGATGTTCAACACACAGCATCACAATTAGCATCAACAAGAGTTAAGGATTGTTTTAACAGTTTTATCCAAAAAAAAAAAAAAAAAGAGTTTGTTTTAACAATTGTAATCCATAATTAATTATCCATACAACACTTTAACATAGAACAGTTATTTGTCTTAAAAAATTCGCATTATTATAGCAATTGCAAAAGATCATAGAGAGGAGAACCAGTGTTAAGGAGAAGGAGCATTTGGGAATCTTCTATGCCACTCCTGTAACATCCAGATCATAAACGACTGCAACTGTTGACTCAATTCTTTATCATGCACACACTGATGGTCATTCAAGAGTTGTGTATGATTAGCTTGAAAGTTATTCACTGTATTGACCATGTTCGTCACACTTTCCCCTGCAGTAGTGATGGTGTTCTTTTGCTGGCGCCTGCACCAGATCACTGACAAAAAATATACAAGAGTGCAGGACCTCTAGCAATATTTAAAGGATATTTTTACTGATAGTTGCGTTAATAGCTTGTCCAAGCTTTTCGAGGTTCTAAACAAAAAGAGATGGTGAAGGGTTTCACCTAGCCAAAGGCTCTGGTTGGGAACATGTAGGTTAGTCATCTCACCATCACTTTAGTATGGGAGATGGACTAAACCACTCAAGGTTTGAGCCCAAACACTCCTATTGCTCCCCCCTTCCCAAATCTAGCTTTCTCCCACTCAGGATCATCCTCTCTCATTCCACCCTTGCTCTCTTGTTGTCCCATATCACATGTATCCCTTTCTAGTTTAAGAATGTGATCTAGTTAGAACTAGTACAATTGTTATGTTTAGCACCATAAGAGTTAGTTAGAGTTAGCTGGGTCTTTATCCTATAAATAGGTGGTTAGGCCTCTCTAGTATGGGAGTTTAATGATATTTTGACATTGAATATTTCAGAGCTTGAGAGCTCTTGTACCCATTTTGGGATTTTCTCTCTCTAATGAAATCTCTTTCTTGATTGGCTTCATCATTTTGGTATCAGAGCATTAGAGTTTTGATCCAATTGTGTTAGATTGGATTGGTTCAGCATCTAATTCTACACCATGGACTTACGTTCCTGATTCAAACTTCCAGTTTTTGAGCTTTCAAGAACCCTAGTGGCAAATTGAGAACAACTTCAATCTGATTTTGATCCATTGCTAAGGTGCGACTTCAATCTGATTCCAAACGCGACAATCTGGGTTTCGTTTTCTTGGGTTGATTTGAGTTCGCAAATATTGTCTGGGTTCGCAAATGAGTTCGAACGACTTGCAGATCGACTTTGCTGGCTGAGTTGAAATCAGACTTGGGATTACTATCTTGAATCGAAATCAGACTTGGTTTGGAGCTTCGATCATGAATGCCCTAGATTTCTCACCAAGATCTTCATCTCTAGTTTGTAGCACCTAGGTTCTCTTCGAGACCCTAAATCGACCTCAGTTATGAGTTTTGTTCGAAGTTGAATGCGAAGTAGACTTCCATTTTCGGGGGACAAAGGACACATCGCAAATTGAAACCCAGTCAGCCTCCGATTTCTGCGTTTCGCAACTGTGACTATTGTGAAATCAACAAAGCTTCATTGGGCTCCATTTGTGATTGAAATTCCAACTTCAACTACAACATTCATGATGGTCAACTAAGCTAGCACTAGAATCGCAAAGCCAAGTCCATCGCAATCTTGAGAGCTTGATTAGAGATTTCTTTAGAACAGGTGTGATCTCTGCATTTGGACTTGCAACTTGTATAACCCAGTTCTGGTTTCGATCAACTCTATTTTGACTCTCTGGTTCTAGTTATTTGTTTACTCAAACATCACGAACATTGAGTTTGAAGCCTAGACATGTTGATTTGCCTTTGGATTTAATTGCGACCTATGATCAAGTTGTGCGATGAAATCAGATTCGATTCGATTCGATTCGAAGCCCTGGGTTGTCGATCAGATTCAAATTTAGTTTTGGATCTCACACCTAGTAGGGGTAATTCGTTCAATCTCTCATTTCTTGGGTTGTTTTGGATTGTGGTCCTCTGTGTTCTTGAATTGTTGCATTGTTTTGGATTGTCTCATTATTGTTCTTGTACTGTTTTGGGCTGTCCCATTATTGTTCTTGAGTTGTTTGGTCAAATTGGGTTGCGTTATTGTGACTTTGCATATTTGGGGGTAACTTAATGGCTCAACGAGGTCGTGGTAGGACTTATGTCCCAGATTTTGGTGATGATGCCAAAGATAATGGGGTTTCATATCAAAGAGATGAGATGGTTGAGATGAGACGGCAAATTGCCGCTTTAACTGAGACAGTGCAACGTCTCCTACCTCTTATTGAAGGTAGTAATGGTTCCAAGGATCGTCACTTTGATGATTCCTTCGATGCTCCGCATAGGCGTAGAGCACATTCACATGTGTTTGATTTTAAATGGAATGACACCATAAATGATTTGGAGTTTCCCGAATTCTGTGAAAGCTACAATCTGGATGTGTTCAAGGAATGGTTGAAGACAATTGAGAGCCATTTGGAGTGTTATGATGTGTTGGAAGCAAGGAAAGTGAAATTGGTCTCTCAAAGCCTCAAAGATCGTGCCTCCGATTGGTGGAAACAATTACAAGTTGGTAGGCAAAGAAATGGCCAAGAAAAGGTTAGAGAGTGGAGAAAGATGAGAAAGAAGCTCAAGAAGCACTTCTTGCCTTCTAGTCACGTGACACCTTTGTTGGTTGAGAAGCACCAAAAGAAGGGCATTTCAAATTTCGGACATCAATACCGAAGAGGCTTGGCAATTGGACAACCATCCTATGACTATGTCCAAGTTGGTTACTCAACTAGTGTGGGAATGAAAGAGACTTTCAATGAAAGACATCATCATAAGATGCTCTTTAGTGACGAGGTGATTCAACCAAGTTATGCTGACGAAGATGTGGAAAAAGCAGTGATCATGAGCAAGATTATGATCCGGATGTTCCTATCTTTGATGTTGGAGCTTCCATCTTTAGTGGAGAAGATTATGATCAAACACAAGGTTGTGATCAAGATGTTCCTATCTTTGATGCAGAACAAGGATATGATGAAAATGTTTCCATCTTTGATGAACCAATGAGTGGGGCGTTCGATTATGATGAAGTTAATGTTCATGAATATGAAAAGAAAGTTGATGTTTGTGCATATGGAGGAGTTCCAATCTTTGACCACTATGATGATGAGGATGACCTTGTAGAGAGCGAAGGTGTACTTGAAGATTAAGAAAGTTTTGTAGATGAAGCAAGTTTTGCTCTCACATTGCTTCCCATGAAGGAAGTGGTTGCAATTCCTCTTATTCCTTTTCTAGGTTCCAAGAAAATTATGGCGGAGAGTCATGACATTGAAGTATCTTGGGTGTTGAAGGATCTTTGCTTCCGAGAAATGCTTCTTATGCTATCTTCAAAGTCGTTTGTTCCACTTTGTGTTGATTTGCTGCCCAGCCCGGCTTTGTGGAGGAAGGATGCGTTTATTTTGGGCCCATGCGAGAAGCGCTATTTTGATGACATCTTGCTTCCTAAACGGCATGCTACATGGGTGGTCTATTCACACCTCAACATGGCTTCGGTTGATGTCCATAAACGAGAACTCATTTTGATAGAAGGATATTTACTAGGATGATCTTGAATAAGAACTTGCAACTACTTAGTCTTGTTCACCGTTGCATGTCCATCATTCTTCCATAAGTCATTGTTTTGAGTCATTTTGTTGATTTTGTTGTCTTGAGTCATTTTGTTGTAATCCCAACTTGAGGACAAGTTGTTTTCTTTAGAGGGGAAGTCTGATGTAGTTGGAACTAGTATGGTTGTTATGTTTAGCACCATAAGAGTTAGTTAGAGTTAGTTGGGTCTTTATCTTATAAATAAGTGGTTAGGCCCCTCTAGTATGGGAGTTCTATGATATTTTGATATTGAATATTTCAGAGTTTGAGAGCTCTTGTACCCATTTTGGGATTTTCTCTATCTAATGAAATCTCTTTCTTGATTGGCTTCATCAGAATGCTAACCATCACTGGTACTATTGTCATTGTTCGTAATAATGAGGATCCAAATTAAAATTCTGTTTTTGCTCTATGTCCCTTGTCTGAACAATATACTTGACTTACGGGGCTTGAAAATTAAAATCCTCTTTTTGCTTTATTCGGAAAATCTAGTTATACCTTTGATGGTATAACTAGATTAAAATTAAAATGCTGTTTTTGCTCTGTGTCCCTTGTCTGAACAATATACTTAACTTATGGGGCGTGAAAATTAAAATTCTCTTTTTGCTTTATTCAGAAAATCTAGTTATACCTTTAAGGGGCTTGAAAAAGTATGAGGCATTTTCCCCCCTTTTTTTCCAATTGTATATGGGTTGTGCCTGCTCCGTATGTACTCCAATAAAATTTTATTTTGTTGCTGATTAAAAAAACGAAAGTATGAGGTGTTATTAAATGTATAAATATTTTACATAGATATTTGAAATTTGCACAAGCTGGTTTGTATTTATCTGCAGCATGTAGCTTTACTTTTAAGCATTTTTAATTATTGCAGACTAATTGTCATTGAATTTATGTGAGTTAATTACAAAGATAGATGATATTATGTTTACATCAGGCAGATTGGAAGGCCTTGCGTGGTGCAATTGTTGGTTGTTTGGCACTATTGAAGAGGAAAAGTAATGTTGGCATGGTTACTGTTAATGAAGCAAGAGCAGTTGCCCAGTCCTATCTACAAAACTTACAGGTGCAATCCTTGGGACAGCATGATAGGAAGGTATAACTATCATCTTGCCGAGTGTTATACTGGCTTTTTTATTAACTTCATCGCTAACACCTACCAGAATGAGTCTGAATGTAATTATCTTGACATTCAGAACAAATAAAGGGGAGAGAGCGAGAGAGCTACTATGACTATGTCTTATGGACCTTTGCCATTCAACTTTATTATCTAAATGTTCTTGCAGATCTGCTTTGAACTTCTGGAGTGCATATTAGATTGCTACCCTGATGCAGTTGTGGCACTGGTATTGTTCTCAATCCTGTCTTGTCCCTGAGTTTTGGTTTTTGTAGTGAATGATCTTAGTTGTCTTTGTATAGCATGGCTATAGTTTTGGTCTGTTGTCTTCTAATATTTTTCCTTAGTTAAAAGGTCAACACTGTGGGAAAATTATCAGTACTATCTGAATTTTGTGTAGTTTCTCCTTT
This sequence comes from Camellia japonica, assembly GCA_030407325.1. Lineage (NCBI taxonomy): Eukaryota > Viridiplantae > Streptophyta > Magnoliopsida > Ericales > Theaceae > Camellia > Camellia japonica. The sequence continues at coordinate 106,089,603 of JAPPVO010000010.1, read as the reverse complement.
ATTGTGGTTTATTGCTACGGTGATCTTCTTTCCGTTTTCATCTTGTTGTGACTTTTTAACATGACTGCTTGACTTGGTCCCATCAATATGGTGTTTAGTAAGGGGGACTTGATACAAATCAGTGTGATATAGAACCAGCGGGTTAAGGACAACAAATATAAGTACTGAGGCTGGAGTTGATTTAAGAAGGATTGGGTTTACCAAAGTAGACTTCTGTATGGATGAAATAATGGTTATTTAAATTTTGGTTATCTTGAGTGCAAAAAGAAATAAAGAGAGAAGGAGAAGAGAATATTCTAGGAATCACTTGTACAATCTTGCAGGCTTCACAAATGGGGTTAGTGTTGCATCACTGTCCTACAGAGGCATCAAAATTTTAAAATTTTCTCTATTGATCTCTATTGAATTTGAAAGGTTATATTGATATACGTATAAGCTGCAAGAAATCTCTACTCCAAGTAGGACTTTGATTCTGTAATGAGAAATGCGTGACTCTTTACTTGCAAAAAATATTTAAATGAGCTATGAATGATGCGTAAATAGCCAATACTATAGCATGACTTGTGCTATGGTTCATGGATGACCACCATCAAGCTTTTTTCAGCTGCCAAGCTAGACAGCTCTATATAAATAATGAATATTGGCTTGTTTTGAAGCAGCAAATGAAGATATCTGTTGAAGCCTGTTACTGTTACTGTTGCTGTCAGTTTGAATGACTATGAACCAATATGTGATTGCCTTGGCTTTCCTCCCTCTTCTGTTCTTTTTCCTTTATGATGTGATTCTCTTAACTGATATATTTTATTAAGTTCTTAACCACCAAGTTTTGCCAAACCTATTTATTTAAGCCTTATCAAACTTTGAAAGAAGATGGGCCTCAAAATGAAAGACCCTATATTTCTCAAAGCCCTTTTCCAGCTCAACACTTGAGCTTTTGCCATGGTGCTAAAAGTGAACATTTGGTGCAGCAAAAACAAAACAAATAAGAAAAGGGAAAAGCTGTCATTTGAACTATTCTATCACTTAAATATATATACATATAAATATTTTTTTAAAACCAAAAAAAAAAAAATAAAATTTGAAGATGGTTTCAATTCTACAACCAGAATCCTGTAATTAATCATCTCTTTATATAGTTTGGAGACAGACTTCTGAGGATCAGAATCAGTTGTGTAATTAACCGATTGAAGTCAGTCTGTAGTCGTCTGAAATATGCATTTTAGTGCATGCACATTGTATATGCTGCGTGCTTGTTCATTACTAAAGTTCGATCACAAGCTACATCTTTATGCATGATAGCATCAATGCTATGGGTTTATTGTCTTTCTGAAGTTCCTTTTTCTTCCCTCTCCTATATTTTTGGCTATATGTCAGCATTCGGCCTTCTTCATATGCTAGTTCATTTAGAAAACTAATTGTCTGTAATTTGGAAACTTGTATACAGTGACTAATGTTGGGTGATGTTGATATTATACTATTATTATAATAATATGCTATGGTTTGGTCCTATTGTGTGGGTCTTCTTTCCTTGAAAAATGTTTAACAATACTTTATTTTCATTTGTTGTGACTTCCATAGTGACTCCCCTCCCCTTCCCCCTCTGTGGTGCACTCACATAAACCCCATCCCATAATTTTTTTGTATTATACTTTTTATTTTTTACATTAATAACTTTTATTTTTTGGGTACAGGGTGATAACCTTGTCTATGGAATCTGTGAAGCTATTGATGGAGAAAAAGATCCTGAATGCCTAATGATCACATTTCATATTGTGGAAGTTTTGGCACGATTATTTCCAGATCCACTTGGTCCACTAGCAAGTTTTGCTGCAGATCTTTTTGAAATTTTGGGCTGTTACTTCCCTATCCATTTTACACATGTAAGATAAATGAGTAGTTTTCTTTTATTATATTCATTTCTATTTGGTATTTTCTTGCTTCAACTTGCCAGGTTTATGTAGGGTGACTTATTTTTTTTTGAATTTTTTTCCCCCACCATTAATCAAATATGAGAATAGATTTTGTGGTTGATGGGCAGGGCACCATAAAGAGGTGTATTTCCCAATCTCTCTCTCTCTCTCTCTCTATAGGGAAGAGTGTAAAATGCATGTATTTTGATTCATTTGCTGCTTACACTATATTTTTCTTTTATTGCTAATTCATTTGACTTTATTTTTCAAACTAGCCAAAAGGTGAAGAAGTTGATGTGAAAAAGGATGAGCTGTCAAGAGCACTAATGGTATGTAATTCGCTCCTAGCACTTCCAGCGAGATTTTTCTCTTTTTGTTAATGATATTTTCTACTTGCATAGGCTTGTGGTTTATTTTACCTATATTCCCACAATTTCTATGCACAAACGTATTAATAGAAATACTGTTGTTGCAAGAACTGAATGTTTGATTAGTTCCTGATTATATTTTCTTTTTTAGTTAAATGTCAGGGCTTTCTTTGTACGTGCTTAGAAAGTGGTTGCCTACTAGTGTATAGATAAACAATAGATGCTGAACTATTATGTAGGAAAATGACTTGAAAAGTATAGTTTATGTAGCCATATTTAAGTAGCTTGAAGCTCTGCTAAGTTGTCTTGGTGTGTGAATTTGATTTTGTACATTATTCTCAGAAAATGATAATGTTGACCTTGCCTTGTTACTGTTTATTACTTTGTTGTTCAACTTGGATTGGAAGAGGTGTTGGATTAATAAAATAAAATAGATAATACACATTTTGAAAACTGAGGGCTTGTTTGGTGTTTTTGGGAGAGTTGTTTTTGAAAAAAATTTTGGAAGAGAGTTAGAAATTTTTTTGGTTTGTTTGGTTGTATATTTTGGGAGAGTTGTTTTTTTGGGAGTTGGGATGATTTGATGTTTTGGGAATTTGAGTAGATGTGTGTGAGAGAAAAAGTGATTGAGAAGGAGAGAGGAAGAGAAAAGTGATTGATTGATGTGTAAGAAAGAGAGAGTGATTTTGGAAATTTTTGAGAAAACTCAAACCAAACAATTTTTTAGAAATTTTTTTCTAAAACTCATCTCCCAAATGCAAACCAAACATACCCTGAATGATCCGAACGACATGTTTCAAAGTTTTATCTGTATTTGTTCATAAAATCAGATTTACGTGCTGCTTAAATGCTTTTGTAAACTGGGAGCAGCAAAGAAGTCTAATTATCTTGTCATCCAAATATATGGAAAGAAAAAGAAAACTTTCATTTGGTAATCATTTTGAAGCTAATAATTGCTGCTTTTCTAGATGGAGTTATTTTACACTTTGCTCTATAGTGTGGCTTTCAAAAGGGCTACAATTCTCTGCTTTTTATCATGCTTCTTTGGTGCACTAGAAAGTTATATTTCCTTAGTTTTTAACCAAAACCTATTTTTCACCTACCAGCTGGCATTCGCTTCTACACCTCTTTTTGAGCCATTTGCCATTCCATTGCTTCTGGAAAAACTTTCTTCTTCTCTGCCGTCTGCAAAGGTTGGTAAAAACAAATTGCGTCTCTAGTTTTGTTCCTGTAACTAGTATATTCCATCACGCTAAACTAAAATATTATCTATGTCTATTTCGTCAATGACTTTCTATGCCCACAGGTTGAGTCTTTGAGATATCTTAGCTATTGCAGTGTGATGTATGGAGCAGACAGAATGGCAAAACATGCTGAAACTCTTTGGTCTTCATTAAAAGATACAATATATAATTCATCACAACCTATTTCATCCTTGGAGACGGAACCACTGGGTGGTATGGGTTTTCAGGAGAATCAAATTACAACAGAAGCTCTCCTACTTATGCAAAAGGTTATTCTGCAAAATGATGGCTTGTTCATAAGTTTGATTGTTGATGATGAAGAAATAAAGTCGACTATCAACTCCATCACTAGTTTTAAGAATTATGCTGATATTCCTATGCAAAACAAGAAGAAACTATATGCAGTTGGTCAAATCTTATCTGTTTCTGCCAAAGCTTCCATAGCTTCCTGCAATAGAGTGTTTGAAAGTTTCTTCCTCTGCTTAATGGATGCTTTGGGGCTTTCAGGTTCATCTGGGGATAGTCATCCAGAAGAAGATTTTGAATTTTCTGGAAGACTTAAATATGGAGCCCTATATCTTTGCATTGAACTCCTTGCTGCATGCAGATATTTGGTTTTGGGCTGTGAAGAAAGTTCAGTTACTGTGTCTGCACATGAGAAATGGTGCTGCATGCTTCAGAGTTTTTGCTACTCATTAACTGAAACCTTATGTTGTACCCTAGTAACAAGTACAGATAAAGACATTCAGAATGCATATATTCACTCTGGAGGTATTTTGTGTAGGCACAACATATGGATGATTTTATATATGTGTTTAATTGATAACACCTTATTTTCCATCCTATAATCATTTTTTAATTTTTTTTAAAGTTTGTTTTGTCTTTTACTTTTTCCCAATGCATATACTTTGTTTATTCCTTGAGAAGCTTGTGCAATAGGGATTCACAAAGATTAGGCTTACATGTCACATTAACTCAGGCAAGTGTGTAAACAGGGTTTAATGTTTCGGTGTCATACATGTCTAATACATCAACTTTAAGGCATTGGGTCATGGCTGACTTTTTTAAGCATATAATTTCATTTTTCTATATCCAGAATGAATGAAGTGTCTCAGTAACATGGGATCTCCAACATGTGTAGTTGACTCATCTGATATATGCATTGATCTAGGAAGGTTCCTCCCTCTCTTTGTTGCATGCTTTCTAGGTTTGTTTACAAATAAAGTTTGCTTATTTATCAAAAAAAAAAAAAAAAAGGCCTACCAAACAACTTCCACATGCCCATGCCTATGGCATGTTGTGTCCATTGTGATTGTTTATTTGGCGTTCATGTTATTAGGGGTGTAACAACTATCTTAAAATGATTTTGTTGCCCTTTAGTGCTAGATCAGGAATATCACCAAAAGTAGCAATATACCCTCAACAATGATGGCTACACTACATGTGTTAAATACTGACCGAGAAATGCATTCCTTTTGAAGACATTCAGGCATTAACTGTTTTTTTTTTTGTTTTTCCAGATATTATATAAACCTGTCCGTGCCAAATTAACTCAATATCTACTATTTTTATTGCGTAGGTATAATAGTTTGTAGTTTTTTTTTTTCCTTCCCTTTTTTGATATGGGCTTTTTATGCAGCTTCAATGGAAGTGAAACTATTAATCTCTGTCCACACAGCAATTTTGTCTTCAGTAACTTGTTTTTGGAATATTATCTATTAGTCTCATGAGCTAATATTATTTAAATATGTTATTTCTCAAATGAGCGTACCCCTCTGATTTGCCACATGCTTATATGTTATATTTGTGATTTTCAATTAATGTTAGATTTCCTCTCTCCTGTCTCCCTAAAGAAATAGAAAAATTGTCTTGTAATAATAAAATAAAAAATTTGTTTCAAGATGTTTTCTATGAATATTTATAAATTAAACTCAAATGAACTAAGTCTTGTCTGGATTTATTATATTTTCATGTTTGGATGCATAGTCTATTCTGAGTATGCTGATTCTCTCTCTCTCTCTCTCTCTCCCCCTTTCTGTCAAATTACAGTGAGGGGCTTGCAGATTTTGGCTACATTTCCTGGAAGCTTCTTACCTATATCAAAATCCATATTTGAAAATATTTTGATGAGGTTGATGTCAATCATCAGTTTGAATTTTGACAAGGCATTTTTGTGGAAGTTGTCATTGAAAGCGTTAGTGGAAATTGGCTCATTTGTTGATAATCGTCATGAAGCTGACAAGGCACCAAGCTTTAAGGGTATTGTTGTAGAAAAGATTGTTTCGTTGATGTCTCCTGATGATTCTACCATGCCTTTATCACTCAAACTCGAAGCAATTTCTGAGATTGGCACAACTGGGCTGAATTTTATGCTGACAATTGTCCAAGGGTTGGAAAAGACTGTATTTGCCAAATTATCAGAGTCTTTTGTATGTCTGATTGTTAAATTCCTTTTCTGTTTGACTAAAGTTATAGTTCTTCCATTGGGACATCATGTACTGTCCTCACCAAACGGAATAAAGCTATGACCTTTTTGTGTTGCTAGGTTGTTTGAAGTTGTGTCTATATTTTGGTATATACACTATAAAACTCAATGGACAACGTTGGGACACTGTTAACATAAAAATACCTGACTCAAACAATGAGGATAGTGCATAGTTCCTGCTCTTTGTTGGTTTTTCATCAATAACTTTTTCTTTCCCCTCTCCAAGTTACTTTTGGAGCTGCTAATTTCTTCGTTTAAACTTATATTCTGCTTGTGTAGGTACATGGGAATGTCGAATCAGCTGAGTCCACTGTTCAGCTTTTGGAATGTTTCTCTAATAAGTTGCTTCCATGGTATGCAAACCTCATCTAAATATTTCTTTCACTTATTCTAGTTCATCATAGTCCCTAGTTGCTGAGGTTCTGCCATCCTTTTCAATGTTTTCTTTTTCGTACATGATTACTTCATAACATTTTGTTCTGAAGCTAGTGAGTTCTCAATTATTGTATACACATCCGTATTGTTGTTTTTACTCTTACCACTTTTGAGTTTTGCTGTATGTGCAACACCTTTCCAAGGGATGTTTACACAAATTTGAACTGTTGTTTAGTGAGACTTTCTTCCTGAGTTACAAGCTCCTAAAATAAACATCCCATCTCCTCTGGTAGAATGAATCATATTGTTCCAGCAATATTTGCACTGCCTTTTTTATGGTAGAATGTAAACTGTAAGATAATTAGCCTTTCTGGTGTGGAACGTAGAAGTGAAAACAGAGAGGAGAAAGACTCAAGAGGCCACAAGCTTAAACACTCGCAATATTATTAATTCAAATCTGAATGGTAAAATGCAAAACTTAATATTTATAGACCATTAACCCAAATTTTAAAGTCTGAAACTAAACCCTAATAGAAAAAAAGAAAAGAAATTAGAATCCGTAATAAATAGGAAATCAAATATTAATAAGACTCCCAATTAAACAATAATAAAAAAGAAAATCAATATAAACATTAAAGACATAAAATTGTAAAATTGTAGATAACTTCTCCATGTGCATGCATGAATATTGACCCTATTTTCTGCATCACTTTCCCTCTATAATACAGTCCACACATTGTTGTACCGTTGGTACATCTCCATTAGAGCTTGCTCTGCCTCTGACTTTCTCCGGAGGCTTTGCACTCAGTCACCCTTCCTCTCTCCGCTGAAGGCTGTATCAGCTCTCTCCCTCTCCACCCTTGGTGGGTCTGCGCCATCTCAATTCCTAGGGGGGCCCATAGTCTTTCCACGCTGGCAACAACCACCCACACCCGTCATATTTTAGCAAATTCCAAACAATACCTGAATATCCTGAATATTTCCAAATCTCATTTAGAAAAAAAAAAAAGAAAAAAAGAAGCTGGAATTAATCTGGATTACTATAGTATTGGAACCTATATGTTATTTTTTTCGATAAATAAAATATTTCTTGTTTAAAATTCTTAGCATGCATGCTCTCCTGATGATACTCTGTATGTATATATATTTAAGTAGGTCTCAAATTGTGAATTACGTAGATGCCAGATAATGAATCCCAAATTTTGGTACTAATGCTTGTAAATGTACACAGAGTGGATGGGAGAGTATTTTTCATCCCTTCATATTGTTTTTCTCTTCCTAAATTTCTAACGATGCTACTCTTTGTAGAAAGTTAGTAGACTATTGTTTGCCATTTTACCTTATTACCTGCTGATGATTTAGAAAAACCTTGTGAGCTCAGGTTTGATAAAATTGGAGGTTTTGAGGAAGTCCCATTCCACTTTGCCATTAATATTTGGGACCAAATTGAAAAAAGCACTGATTTCAGCATTGGGCTCCAGGAAAAAGTAAGTACACCTGCCATATCATTTATTGAATATTTTTACTGATAAATTAGCTGTTTAGTTGATCTTTTTTAACATCTTTAAGTTCATTTTTGCATCATTGCACTGGCTTCAACAGTTTAGCAACTTAATGGAGAATGTACTCTCAGTAGTACTGATTGTAGAATTACCTGCATTTAGGAACTTGTTGGTGCAACAATGACAGCAGTAAAGCTAGCTGTTGCGAATTGTTCAGAGGAAAGTCAAAGCATCATCGTCCAAAAAGCCTTCAATGTACTTTTATCAAGTACTTTCTCATCGAAGGAGTTCATATCTGGTACCACTTCAACCAAACTTGAAGCTTCACAGCTTAATCATGGTTTGAACAGTTTTCCATGTAGAGACCAGTGGAGAGTTTCATTGTTTGCTTCAGTCATCATAGCTCTTCGTCCTCAAACACACATCCCAAATGTAAAAGCTATAGTGCATATATTTTTGACAACCCTCCTCAGTGGTCATGTTCCCGCAGCTCAGGCTTTGGGTTCCATTGTTAACAAACTACCTCTAAAAATCAACACAATGGAGACCTCAGATGGCTGTAGTTTAGAAGAAGTATTGGATATAATCTTTGGCACTAGTGTGTGGACTTCTGACGGTAATGGTCTTTTAAGGAGGGTCTGTGGAACAGGTGATGGCAGTGATATTAGTCTAAGTGGTTTAAGACTAAGTAATGTAAACAATAGCTTGCTTCACATCCATGCCATTGTTGGACTAGCATGGATGGGAAAAGGTTTGCTTATGCGGGGTCATGAAAAAGTGAGAGACATAACAATGACTATTTTGAGTTGTTTACTGTCAGACAGCGATGTTGGGGCCTTGTCATTGAAGCAGGGTCCATCAAAAGACAGTACTGAGCAGGATGTACTTGCTGTGATGAAATCTGCAGCAGATGCATTTCATATTCTCATGAGTGATTCTGAGGCTTGTTTGAACCGAAGATTTCACACAATTATTCGACCACTCTATAAGCAACGCTATTTCTCTACCATGATGCCCATTGTGCTATCTTCAGTGGCGAAATCTGATTCTCCAATCACAAGGTACATGCAGGCATAGCTTAAGAAATTTCCTATGTTTTGTAGGTTGATAATCTTCAACCTGTAGTTAACATGTTATGCTATTGTACAATATCTGTGGCTCACATTTATTTTATGCAATCTCTTAAGTTCACTGAATGTTTCCTACCTAGACTTGAAATCCTAACCCAGATTTTTGAGTGTTGATGTTCTTAAAGAATTGCTTACAGTTTTAGCTTCATCTGGCTTTGTACTGTTGTCTTCTTCTTGTTTATTCACTTAGCAGTACCACAGCTGTAAAGTATATCATTGATTGACTACACTGATGCTTCATCTATTTTATGTCACATTACACCTGGCCATTTTCTTAATGGATATGAGAAGAGGACTTTTTTGCATGCACTACTGCTTGGCATTTCATACTCAGCAGGTTAAAGGGGTTTTTGTTTTTTTTTTTTTCTCCTTCCCCTTTCCAGTTTTTACATATCTATAGTTAATCCCTTATATTTATTTATGACACTTTATTGTTGGAAATTATTGCTAATTGATTTAATGCTATTTCCGACACCCAAACAGTGTGGGTGTTTGGGAAGTGGGTTTTTTTGTAGGTTTTTTTAGTTGTAGGATTATTGGAGAAATTTTTTTGTGTGTTTGGGAAGATAGTTGGGTTTTTTTGTGGTTTGATGTGATGTTTGTGAGAGAAAAAGTGAAATGATTATGGGGTTTGATGTGATATTTTGTTTGGATTTGTTTTTTTGGTTTTGTAACTAATTTGTCTTTTAGTGAAAAAAAACAAAAAAAACCTAAAAACTAACTTCCCAAACACCCCCAGTATCATCACTGCTCTCCATATTTTTTTGGTAATTTCGCAAATATTTTACCAGTTCTATTGGTATGTGTTTATATGTGCTAAGCAGGATGCTAATATACTACTGCCTGCAATATTAGGCCAACAAAAGATAAATGTTGATTACCATTTCTGAACCTTTTGTATTTGATTGTTGTGCTTTCAATTTGCTCTTGTTTGTTGTTGTTGCATTAGAAGATAGGTAAATCCTTTTTTATGATGAACATTTGTTGATTATGGATCTAGTTGGATGTTGATCAACCAGATCCAACCTCAGCATTGTTAGTTAAAATTTATGTCCTGTAATTATGATGAATTTAATAGTCACTAATCTTGTAGACTTTGTGAATTTGGCTTTTCGAAAGCCCTAGTTCTTGATTTGATCAATTGTTTATTAATATTGATTTTCTGTCAAATTGCTATATGATCTCAGATCCATGCTGTATCGAGCCTTTGCACACATTATATCTGATGCTCCACTCAGTGCTATGTTGAGCGAAGCTAAGAAGGTTGGTGTTGGATAAGCTCAAAACTTCTACTCAAAGTCTTGTTTTGTTGATTCAGATTTGGCAATTAGCACCCTTCTGTTTTGCAGCTCCTTCCCATATTACTGGATTGCTTATCCATGTTGAGTGAGGAGATTTCGGACAGAGACATAATCTACAGTATCCTGCTAGTCTTGTCTGGAATATTGACAGACAAAAATGGTAAGATCATTGCTGTATTACAAGACCGTGTCTTCTTAGTTTTTCATTTATACATGCATCTGCTCTTGTTCTAGGATTCAAAAACTTGTGTAAAATAAATAATAAAAAATAATATATACTACCTTACTGCTATTACATCTGCCAACTGTACATGGACTGTCTCCACCTGCTTTCTTCTGCTACTGGTGAGAGGCAGAAATCTAGAGGAATGGTTGGGCCAACCAAGTGCCCGAGTTGTGAAAGAGGGAGGGAAGGGGACGCACTAAGATAATGCTTGCTAAAAGGAAGATTCAAATGAGTAAAAAGGAAAAGATATATTATCCCACAGAATCAATCGCACGTAGGAAAAGACATATTTACACAATTATATAAGGGTAAACATAATTACACAAATTTTGAAAATTACACAACTACCAAAGTGTGCTCCATGTCAAATTTTGATATTGTTGCTTTTTCAGTGGTACACTCCGCCTCAGCCATCATATGAAAACATGTTTGTGGAAGTTAAAATTGAAAACAATTTCCATGCATTCACGAGATTATTACTTTTAGACGACCATTCTAACATTGAATGTTCAACCAATTATTGTGACAATTTTCTCTTTTGACTCATGTATGCAGGTCAAGAAGCTGTTGTAGAGAATGCACACATCATTATTAGTCGTCTTCTTGGGCTTATCTCCTACCCCCATATGATGGTATAAGACTTTTCCACAGGAACTCCACTAGTCTTTTAGCGGGGACTTTCCTTTAGCGTGGTGTTACAATATGATTTGATTTATGAAGGAAAAATTCAAAATCTATGTTATGAATACATCATCCTTATTTTTCTAATACAACTATTTATATCATGATTTTCATTTTCCACTGTTCATTACTGACCTTCAGGCTATGAATTCATTGCCACTCTAGACTCGGGTCAAAAAGGGCATTGTAAACCTAGGTTTTCTCTTGTAGATTTGTTCTTGTGGATAAATGTTCCTGGTAATATTGTGTTATAATTGTGATTTTGGCATGGTTATTCATTATTCCTTGGAAAATGTGGAGCACAAGCATATGAATGCACTATTACCATTGTACTAGAAAATTAAACATGCATTATAGCACACTCAAAGTCAATTTTAGTATTAAGTACAATGGGGCTAACTGCTGAATAATGGTAACATGGTAGCCAGATTTATAGAAATACATCTCTAATTTAGTCATAAAAGTATTCTACTGTATAAAAGCTTTACTGTTTTATAGATTGTTGTTTTTTAAACTATAATTGATTGTAATCTGCTATATGGGTGATAATTAAGACCTACTAGAAGAATCATGCTGATCTTTGTGATTGCAGATCATCTTAACTTCTTCTGTTGCATCTTTGAATTATTTCCAAATTTATCAAAATATTTGAACATTATGGAAAATAAGTCAGTTTTTATAATTTTACAAATGCCTTCTATATCATGTAGCCTAATGACTCGATTTTAAATATATGAAGGGAATTCTAATATTCTTGGAAATTTTGATTTTTTGGTCTATCAGCAAAATTCTAAAAACCAAAGCATTATCACCTATAAATGTAACATCGATTGCCATATATAGTTAATTCTATAATCTAACTCATATATTGCTCATTCTGAATTTTCAAGTTTGTATAATTAAAAAATAACCTAAGTTCATTTTCATTTTGTTGAATCAAAAGCACCCGAAATATATTTTCTCTTAATTCTTGTTTTTTAAGATTCTGTTTATCATCCCGAGCTTTCTTTTCTTGTTCACTTTTTGTGGAAATAAATTTCTTAAATTTATTGCACAGCTCCTGTTGAAATTATGCAAAATTTGTCCTTTTGTGTTCAGCTTGTTCGAGAGACAGCAATTCAGTGTCTTGTTGCCATGTCTGCGCTACCCCATGCAAGGATATATCCCATGAGAACACAGGTTCGCTCTTATCATGCAAATGTCGAAAATGAAAATGGAACACATTACAAGTTTAAATAATTGTTCTTGAATAGTACCCGCTCCAATTGAAAGACTTACGTTTTTTTCACCTTTGTTGTTTCATTAATCTTATGGTAAATAATGGAATTGAAAAAGAAAAAAAAAATCTACTGCCTTATTAATTAAGGCATTGTGTCTGACATCTATGTGTGTATTTACATTTTCAGGTACTACGAACTATATCAAATGCTCTTGGTGATCCAAAAAGGGCTGTACGGCAAGAAGCTGTCAGATGTCGGCAAGCATGGTTAGAGCTTCTAGATCTATATTGGGGGTGTTTTCAATTAGTTTGAATCTCCTTTTGAAGGTAAGTTTGACATTTGTTTTCCATTGTTTTCTGTTCTCAATAAAACAGGGCTTCAATTGCATCTAGAAGTCTTCATTTTTGAGGAGGCATAGAAGAATTCATCTAGGGCTGGCTAGGTAAGATGTAAAGAGTCTTCCTGAATATTTTGTGTTATTTATTGGACTGCAATGATTTTATTATATTTGAATGTGAATAGAGTGAAAAGGAATGTAAGGTAGATGCTGAGATGTACTGCATTAATAAATTGACGTCTTCAATTGAAAATCTTCTTCACAACGATATTTTATCTAAGCATTCTGCATCAATATCATGATTTTCTTTGCCTCTATAATTATATTTATTAGACATGAAGGTCTTGCATTGTGAAGAATTGTTTTATTTGACACATGATATTTTGAAGCTAAGTACCATAGACACTTCTAAGAAGGTAATGTTTAGTGTCAAACACCGACACAACATGAAACTTCCTAACACTTAGATACATATGAAACACATTACAAGTTTAAATAAAATAACTTGAAATCTAATGATAATAAAAATGATTTATAAATGCTTCTTAGATCTGAAGTAAAGGGGACACCGAAGGAAGGAAATTGTGAAATAGAAGGTGGAGTCCTGTTACGGCGCTACCTAAAAATCCAAGAGAATGAAGGGTAGAATATATAAGTGTGGCCGTGGAAAAGTAAATACGAAAAAAAGAAAATCATTTGGAAAATCATGAAAGATTATGATTCTTCTACGCACACCTCTCCCACAACTTCTTGATGCATATTTTATTCAATTCAAAAACACATGCATGTGCTGAACGCAACGATCTAAGAAGTACGGATATGAACATGTGGCACAACACATGAAGGATACGCATAAAATATATAATTTTATATATTTATTATTGATATATATGGATAAATAATTATTATATGTCTTATATATTAATGTTTAATTCAAAGATAGTACTTTTGTAATTTTTAAAGTCTAAAAACGATGGTTTTCTTCTATCATTGGCTTGCAAATTATTTTATTCCAACTTGTAATGTGTTTTAAGCAATACACACGTTTCTCAAGTGTTTGAACCATGTCTGAGTCTATTTTATTTTATTTTTTTTAAATTAGCAAACATTTTTGGACGTGTGTTTGATAGATGTTGGGAGGTGTTCGACAAGTGTTGTGTCATGTTGGCAACATGCTGTTGTCCTAGAAGTGTCTGTGTTTGTTAGTGTAACATGTATAGTTGTCTCCCTTCAAACATACTTTTCTTTTTTCCATAGGGAATATCCAAACAAAACCAAGCCTTAAGTCCCATCAAATGGGGTCGGTTACATGAATCATTCTTCTCACGCGGCTCTATCAAAGGCCATTTCGTTAGTCAAATTAAGTAGATCCATATCTCTATTTACAATGCTAGCCAACGTTAATCTAGACTTACCTGGTCTCCTAATACTTCCATTTACCGTCACTGCATTGCATCTCTTCATTACTGCCTCTGTTGGTCTCCGTTGAATATGACTAAACCATCTCAATCGTTTCTCTCTCAATTTATCTTCTGTTGGTGCTACTCCTACACATTCCCAAATACACTAATTCCTAATTCTGTCTTGTCTAGTTTTGTCACACATTCACCTTAGCATCCTCATCTCAGTAACACTCATCTTATCTACATATTGTTTCTTGGTTGCCTAACACTCCGTCCCATACAACATCGCTGGTCTAATAGTCGTTCTATAGAACTTACCTTTTAGTCTAGTGGGTATTCGTTTATCGCATAGTAACCCAGATGCACTTCTCCACTTAAGCCATCCCGCCTTAATCCTATGGGCCATATCCGCATTAATCTCCCCCGTTGTTTTGATAATTGACCCTAAATAACGAAAATGTTCACTTTTAGGCAATTTTTGGTTCTCAATCTTCATTTCTCCTCTGCTTTCATTGTTACTGTTACTAAATTTACACTCCATGTACTCTGTCTTAGTTCTGCTTATCCGAAATCTTTTAGATTAAAGTGTTTTTTTCAAATCTCCAACTTTGTGTTAACTCCTTCTCTAGTCTTATCCACTAACACATATCATAGGCAAAAAGTATACACCATGGCACGTCATCTTGAATATTTCTTGTCAACTCATTCATAACTAAAGCAAAAAGATCAGGACTTAGGGCAGATCTTTGGTGTAACTCTACAGTGATAGGGAATTTATTTGTCTCTCCAGTAGGCGATCTAATAGTGGTCACCGCCTTTTCATACATGTCCCGAATCACATCAATGTAACCTTTTGTCACTCCTTTCTTCTCTAATACCCACCATATTATATCCCGAGGCACTCTATCATATGCTTTCTCAAGATCGATAAACACCATATGAATGTCTCTTTTCTTTTCTCTATACTTTTTTATTACTCTCCTCCTCAAAAGATAGATCGCTTCCATTGTTGACCTGCTAGGCAATAAATCCAAATTGATTCTCTGACACCTCTGTTATATCTCGCAATCAGCGTTCCATCACCTTCTCCCACACTTTTATTATTGACACATTAGCTTGATTCCTCTATAATTGTTGCAATTCTGGACATCTCCTTTATTCTTATAGATTGACACTAAAATACTCTTTTTCTACTCATCTGGCATGTTCCTAGTCAACAAAATTTTGCTAAACAACCTAGTCAACCAAGCAACCTTTTTTTTACCCAAACACTTCCAAACTTCAATAGGGATATCATCGGGTCCTAAAGCCTTATTTGATTTCATTTTCTTAAGTGCAATCTCCACTTCAAATTCCTAATCTTGCGATAGAACCTATAGTCTTGATTTATTGTATTACTGGTTATTTCTTCCTCTATTGACGTACTTCCATGTTCCTCATTTAATAGTTTCTCAAATAGTTCTTCCATCTCTCCTTGATCTTTTCATCCTTCACTAATACCTTAGAATCCTCACTCTTGATGCACTTAACTTGATTAAAATCTCTTGTTTTCCTCTCCTGTATCTTAGCAAGTTTGTATACCCTCTTCTCTCCCTCCTTACTATCTAGTCTAGTGTATAGGTCATCATAAGCTTTCAACTTAGTCTCTCTCACTACTTTTTGACCTCTTTATTAGCCAATCTATAGCTCTTAAGGTTTTCCTCAATTCTATCCTTCTGTCATTTTTTAAAGCACTCTTTTTTTGCCTTACTACCGCTTGAACCTCTTCCCTCCACCACCAAGTTTCCCTAGAGCTAGGTCCCGTTCCTTTCGACTCTCCAAGCACTTCTCTTGAGATTCTCTTCAAACAATTGGCCATCGCATAGTGTTAGCATCATCTTCTAAGTCCAAGTACCTTCCTTATTCATTTTGTTCTTAAATATTTCTAGCTTATCCCCTTTTAGGTCCCACCATCTCGTCCTACGATGCCCACCATCCTTCCTAGCTTGGTATTGCCCTTTAAAACATAAATCTAGTACCAAAATCTTATGTTGAGAGGCCAGGCTCTCTCTAGGAATCACCGTACAATCACTGCATTTTAGGCGGTTCACTTTTCTCACTAAAAAATAATCTATTTGGCTCTTAAACTGACCCACTCTTAAAGGTTATCAAATGCTCCTCCTCCCTCTTCTTATACATAGTATTGGCCACCACCAAGTTAGAAGCCAACGCAAAATCTAAGATATTCTCATCAGCTTCATTTCTATCACAAAAACCATATCCACCATGCACCATTTCATAGCCTAGTTTTCTATGCCTACATGACCATTGAAATATCCACTTATAATTAGGTATTCTCTCCTATGGGTATCTCTTGTTAGATCTCATCCATTCGCTCCAAAAAATCCCTTTTAGTCTGACCATCTAATCCTACTTGAGGGGCGTATGCACTAATAACGTTCACTATATTTCATCCTTTTGTATGTCTGATTGTTAAATTTCCTTTTCTGTTTGACTAAAGTTATAGTTCTTCCATTGGGACATCATGTACTGTCCTCACCAAACGGAATAAAGCTATGACCTTTTTGTGTTGCTAGGTTGTTTGAAGTTGTGTCTATATTTTGGTATATACACTATAAAACTCAATGGACAACGTTGGGACACTGTTAACATAAAAATACCTGACTCAAACAATGAGGATAGTGCATAGTTCCTGCTCTTAGTTGGTTTTTCATCAATAACTTTTTCTTTCCCCTCTCCAAGTTACTTTTGGAGCTGCTAATTTCTTCGTTTAAACTTATATTCTGCTTGTGTAGGTACATGGGAATGTCGAATCAGCTGAGTCCACTGTTCAGCTTTTGGAATGTTTCTCTAATAAGTTGCTTCCATGGTATGCAAACCTCATCTAAATACTTCTTTCACTTATTCTAGTTCATCATAGTCCCTAGTTGCTGAGGTTCTGCCATCCTTTTCAATGTTTTCTTTTCGTACATGATTACTCATTCAGTAACATTTTGTTCTGAAGCTAGTGAGTTCTCAATTATTGTATACACATCCGTATTGTTGTTTTTACTCTTACCACTTTTGAGTTTTGCTGTATGTGCAACACCTTTCCAAGGGATGTTTACACAAATTTGAACTGTTGTTTAGTGAGACTTTCTTCCTGAGTTACAAGCTCCTAAAATAAACATCCCATCTCCTCTGGTAGAATGAATCATATTGTTCCAGCAATATTTGCACTGCCTTTTTTATGGTAGAATTTAAACTGTAAGATAATTAGCCTTTCTGGTGTGGAAACTTAGAAGTGAAAACAGAGAGGAGAAAGACTCAAGAGGCCACAGCTTAAACACTCGCAATATTATTAATTCAAATCTGAATGGTAAAATGCAAAACTTAATATTTATAGACCATTAACCCAAATTTTAAAGTCTGAAACTGAACCCTAATAGAAAATAAAAAAAGAAATTAGAATCTGTAATAAATAGGAAATCAAATATTAATAAGACTCCCACATTAAACAATAATAAAAAGAAAATCAATATAAACCTTAAAGACATAAAATTGTAAAATTGTAGATAACTTCTCCATGTGCATGCATGAATATTGACCCTATTTTCTGCATCACTTTCCCTCTATAATACAGTCCACACATTGTTTGTACCGTTGGTACTCTCCATTAGAGCTTGCTCTGCCTCTGACTTTCTCCGGAGGCTTCGCACTCAGTCACCCTTCCTCTCTCCGCTGAAGGCTGTATCAGCTCTCTCCCTCTCCACCCTTGGTGGGTCTGCACCATCTCAATTCCTAGGGGTGCCCATAGTCTTTCCACGCTGGCAACAACCACCCACAGCCGTCATATTTTAGCAAATTCCAAACAATACCTGAATATCCTGAATATTTCCAAATCTCATTTAGAAAAAAAAAAGAAAAAAAGAAGCTGGAATTAATCTGGATTACTATAGTATTGGAACCTATATGTTATTTTTTTCAATAAATAAAATATTTCTTGTTTAAAATTCTTAGCATGCATGCTCTCCTGATGATACTCTGTATGTATATATATTTAAGTAGGTCTCAAATTGTGAATTACATAGATGCCAGATAATGAATCCCAAATTTTGGTACTAATGCTTGTAAATGTACAGAGAGTGGATGGGAGAGTATTTTTCATCCCTTCATATTGTTTTTCTCTTCCTAAATTTCTAACGATGCTACTCTTTGTAGAAAGTTAGTAGACTATTGTTTGCCATTTTACCTTATTACCTGCTGATGATTTAGAAAAACCTTGTGAGCTCAGGTTTGATAAAATTGGAGGTTTGAGGAAGTCCCATTCCACTTTGCCATTAATATTTGGGACCAAATTGAAAAAAGCACTGATTTCAGCATTGGGCTCCGGGAAAAAGTAAGTACACCTGCCATATCATTTATTGAATATTTTACTGATAAATTAGCTGTTTAGTTGATCTTTTTTAACATCTTTAAGTTCATTTTTGCATCATTGCACTGGCTTCAACAGTTTAGCAACTTTATGGAGAATGTACTCTCAGTAGTACTGATTGTAGAATTAACTGCATTTAGGAACTTGTTGGTGCAACAATGACAGCAGTAAAGCTAGCTGTTGCGAATTGTTCAGAGGAAAGTCAAAGCATCATCGTCCAAAAAGCCTTCAATGTACTTTTATCAAGTACTTTCTCATCGAAGGAGTTCATATCTGGTACCACTTCAACCAAACTTGAAGCTTCACAGCTTAATCATGGTTTGAACAGTTTTCCATGTAGAGACCAGTGGAGAGTTTCATTGTTTGCTTCAGTCATCATAGCTCTTCGTCCTCAAACACACATCCCAAATGTAAAAGCTATAGTGCATATATTTTTGACAACCCTCCTCAGTGGTCATGTTCCCGCAGCTCAGGCTTTGGTTCCATTGTTAACAAACTACCTCTAAAAATCAACACAATGGAGACCTCAGATGGCTGTAGTTTAGAAGAAGTATTGGATATAATCTTTAGCACTAGTGTGTGGACTTCTGATGGTAATGGTCTTTTAAGGAGGGTCTGTGGAACAGGTGATGGCAGTGATATTAGTCTTAGTGGTTTAAGACTAAGTAATGTAAACAATAGCTTGCTTCACATCCATGCCATTGTTGGACTAGCATGGATGGGAAAAGGTTTGCTTATGCGGGGTCATGAAAAAGTGAGAGACATAACAATGACTATTTTGAGTTGTTTACTGTCAGACAGCGATGTTGGGGCCTTGTCATTGAAGCAGGGTCCATCAAAAGACAGTACTGAGCAGGATGTACTTGCTGTGATGAAATCTGCAGCAGATGCATTTCATATTCTCATGAGTGATTCTGAGGCTTGTTTGAACCGAAGATTTCACACAAT
Source organism: Camellia japonica (assembly GCA_030407325.1). Classification (NCBI taxonomy): domain Eukaryota; kingdom Viridiplantae; phylum Streptophyta; class Magnoliopsida; order Ericales; family Theaceae; genus Camellia; species Camellia japonica. Next base: position 106,070,059 of record JAPPVO010000010.1, on the reverse strand, counting down.
TATTCGACCACTCTATAAGCAACGCTATTTCTCTACCATGATGCCCATTGTGCTATCTTCAGTGGCGAAATCTGATTCTCCAATCACAAGGTACATGCAGGCATAGCTTAAGAAATTTCCTATGTTTTGTAGGTTGATAATCTTCAACCTGTAGTTAACATGTTATGCTATTGTACAATATCTGTGGCTCACATTTATTTTATGCAATCTCTTAAGTTCACTGAATGTTTCCTACCTAGACTTGAAATCCTAACCCAGATTTTTGAGTGTTGCTGTTCTTAAAGAATTGCTTACAGTTTTAGCTTCATCTGGCTTTGTACTGTTGTCTTCTTCTTGTTTATTCACTTAGCAGTACCACAGCTGTAAAGTATATCATTGATTGACTACACTGATGCTTCATCTATTTTATGTCACATTACACCTGGCCATTTTCTTAATGGATATGAGAAGAGGACTTTTTTGCATGCACTACTGCTTGGCATTTCATACTCAGCAGGTTAAAGGGGTTTTTTTTTTCTCCTTCCCCTTTCCAGTTTTTACATATCTATAGTTAATCCCTTATATTTATTTATGACACTTTATTGTTGGAAATTATTGCTAATTGATTTAATGCTATTTCCGACACCCAAACAGTGTGGGTGTTTGGGAAGTGGGTTTTTTTGTAGGTTTTTTTAGTTGTAGGATATTATTGGAGAAATTTTTTTGTGTGTTTGGGAAGATAGTTGGGTTTTTTTGTGGTTGGATGTGATGTTTGTGAGAGAAAAAGTGAAATGATTATGGGGTTTGATGTGATATTTTGTTTGGATTTGTTTTTTTTGGTTTTGTAACTAATTTGTCTTTTAGTGAAAAAAAAAACAAAAAAAACCTAAAAACTAACTTCCCAAACACCCCCAGGATCATCACCGCTCTCCCTATAATTTCTTTGGTAATTTCGCAAATATTTTACTAGTTCTATTGGTATGTGTTTATATGTGCTAAGCAGGATGCTAATATACTACTGCCTGCAATATTAGGCCAACAAAAGATAAATGTTGATTACCATTTCTGAACCTTTTGTATTTGATTGTTGTGCTTTCACTTTGCTCTTGTTTGTTGTTGCATTAGAAGATAGGTAAATCCTTTTTTATGATGAACATTTGTTAATTATGGATGTAGTTGGATGTTGATCAACCAGATCCAACCTCAGCATTGTTAGTTAAAATTTATGTCCTGTAATTATGAAGAATTTAATAATCACTAATCTTGTAGACTGTGAATTTGGCTTTTCGAAAGCCCTAGTTCTTGATTTGATCAATTGTTTATTAATATTGATTTTCTGTCAAATTGCTATATGATCTCAGATCCATGCTGTATCGAGCCTTTGCACACATTATATCTGATGCTCCACTCAGCGCTATGTTGAGCGAAGCTAAGAAGGTTGGTGTTGGATAAGCTCAAAACTTCTACTCAAAGTCTTGTTTTGTTGATTCAGATTTGGCAATTAGCACCCTTCTGTTTTGCAGCTCCTTCCCATATTACTGGATTGCTTATCCATGTTGAGTGAGGAGATTTCGGACAGAGACATAATCTACAGTATCCTGCTAGTCTTGTCTGGAATATTGACAGACAAAAATGGTAAGATCATTGCTGTATTACAAGACCGTGTCTTCTTAGTTTTTCATTTATACATGCATCTGCTCTTGTTCTAGGATTCAAAAACTTGTGTAAAATAAATAAATAAAAAATAATATATACTACCTTTACTGCTATTACATCTGCCAACTGTACATGGACTGTCTCCACCTGCTTTCTTCTGCTACTGGTGAGAGGCAGAAATCTAGAGGAATGGTTGGGCCAACCAAGTGCCCGAGTTGTGAAAGAGGGAGGGAAGGGGACGCACTAAGATAATGCTTGCTAAAAGGAAGATTCAAATGAGTAAAAAGGAAAAGATATATTATCCCACAGAATCAATCGCACATAGGAAAAGACATATTTACACAATTATATAAGGGTAAACATAATTACACAAATTTTGAAAATTACACAACTACCAAAGTGTGCTCCATGTCAAATTTTGATATTGTTGCTTTTTCAGTGGTACACTCCGCCTCAGCCATCATATGAAAACATGTTTGTGGAAGTTAAAATTGAAAACAATTTCCATGCATTCACGAGATTATTACTTTTAGACGACCATTCTAACATTGAATGTCCAACCAATTATTGTGACAATTTTCTCTTTTGACTCATGAATGCAGGTCAAGAAGCTGTTGTAGAGAATGCACACATCATTATTAGTCGTCTTCTTGGGCTTATCTCCTACCCCCATATGATGGTATAAGACTTTTCCACAGGAACTCCACTAGTCTTTTAGTGGGGACTTTCCTTTAGCGTGGTGTTACAATATGATTTGATTTATGAAGGAAAAATTCAAAATCTATGTTGTGAATACATCATCCTTATTTTTCTAATACAACTATTTGTATCATGATTTTCATTTTCCACTGTTCATTACTGACCTTCAGGCTATGAATTCATTGCCACTCTAGACTCGGGTCAAAAAGGGCATTGTAAACCTAGGTGTTTCTCTTGTAGATTTGTTCTTGTGGATAAATGTTCCTGGTAATATTGTGTTATAATTGTGATTTTGGCATGGTTATTCATTATTCCTTGGAAAATGTGGAGCACAAGCATATGAATGCACTATTACCATTGTACTAGAAAATTAAACATGCATTATAGCACACTCAAAGTCAATTTTAGTATTAAGTACAATGGGGCTAACTGCTGAATAATGGTAACATGGTAGCCAGATTTATAGAAATACATCTCTAATTTAGTCATAAAAGTATTCTACTGTATAAAAGCTTTACTGTTTTATAGATTGTTGTTTTTTAAACTATAATTGATTGTAATCTGCTATATGGGTGATAATTAAGACCTACTAGAAGAATCATGCTGATCTTTGTGATTGCAGATCATCTTAACTTCTTCTGTTGCATCTTTGAATTATTTCCAAATTTATCAAAATATCTGAACATTATGGAAAATAAGTCAGTTTTTATAATTTTACAAATGCCTTCTATATCATGTAGCCTAATGACTCGATTTTAAATATATGAAGGGAATTCTAATATTCTTGGAAATTTTGATTTTTTGGTCTATCAGCAAAATTCTGAAAACCAAAGCATTATCACCTATAAATGTAACATCAATTGCCTTATATAGTTAATTCTATAATCTAACTCATATATTGCTCATTCTGAATTTTCAAGTTTGTATAATTAAAAAATAACCTAAGTTCATTTTCATTTTGTTGAATCAAAAGCACCGAAATATATTTTCTCTTAATTCTTGTTTTTTAAGATTCTGTTTATCATCCCGAGCTTTCTTTTCTTGTTCACTTTTTGTGGAAATAAATTTCTTAAATTTATTGCACAGCTCCTGTTGAAATTATGCAAAATTTGTCCTTTTGTGTTCAGCTTGTTCGAGAGACAGCAATTCAGTGTCTTGTTGCCATGTCTGCGCTACCCCATGCAAGGATATATCCCATGAGAACACAGGTTCGCTCTTATCATGCAAATGTCGAAAATGAAAATGGAACACATTACAAGTTTAAATAATTGTTCCTTGAATAGTACCCGCTCCAATTGAAAGACTTACGTTTTTTTCACCTTTGTTGTTTCATTAATCTTATGGTAAATAATGGAATTGAAAAAGAAAAAAAAAAATCTACTGCCTTATTAATTAAGGCATTGTGTCTGACATCTATGTGTGTATTTACATTTTCAGGTACTACGAACTATATCAAATGCTCTTGGTGATCCAAAAAGGGCTGTACGGCAAGAAGCTGTCAGATGTCGGCAAGCATGGTTAGAGCTTCTAGATCTATATTGGTGGTGTTTTCAATTAGTTTGATCTCCTTTTGAAGGTAAGTTTGACATTTGTTTTCCATTGTTTTCTGTTCTCAATAAAACAGGGCTTCAATTGCATCTAGAAGTCTTCATTTTTGAGGAGGCATAGAAGAATTCATCTAGGGCTGGCTAGGTAAGATGCAAAGAGTCTTCCTGAATATTTTGTGGTTATTTATTGGACTGCAATGATTTTATTATATTTGAATGTGAATAGAGTGAAAAGGAATGTAAGGTAGATGCTGACATGTACTGCATTAATAAATTGACGTCTTCAATTGAAAATCTTCTTCACAACGATATTTTATCTAAGCATTCTGCATCAATATCATGATTTTCTTTGCCTCTATAATTATATTTATTAGACATGAAGGTCTTGCATTGTGAAGAATTGTTTTATTTGACACATGATATTTTGAAGCTAAGTACCATGGACACTTCTAAGAAGGTAATGTATAGTGTCAAACACTGACACAACATGAAACTTCCTAACACTTAGATACATATGAAACACATTACAAGTTTAAATAAAATAACTTGAAATCCAATGATAATAAAAATGATTTATAAATGCTTCTTAGATCTGAAGTAAAGGGGACACCGAAGGAAGGAAATTGTGAAATAGAAGGTGGAGTCCTGTTACGGTGCTACCTAAAAATTCAAGAGAATGAAGGGTAGAATATATAAGTGTGGCCATGGAAAAGTAAATACGAAAAAAAAGAAAATCATTTGGAAAATCATGAAAGATTATGATTCTTCTACGCACACCTCTCCCACAACTTCTTGATGCATATTTTATTCAATTCAAAAACACATGCATGTGCTGAACGCAACGATCTAAGAAGTACGGATACGAACATGTGGCACAACACATGAAGGATACGCATAAAATATATAATTTTATATATTTATTATAGATATATATGGATAAATAATTATTATATGTCTTATATATTAATGTTTAATTCAAAGATAGTACTTTTGTAATTTTTAAAGTCTAAAAACGTTGGTTTTCTTCTATCATTGGCTTGCAAATTATTTTATTCCAACTTGTAATGTGTTTTAAGCAATACACGCATTTCTCAAGTGTTTGAACCATGCCTGAGTCTATTTTATTTTATTTTTTTTAAATTAGCAAACATGTTTGGACGTGTGTTCGATAGGTGTTGGGAGGTGTTTGACAAGTGTTGTGTCATGTTGGCAACATGCTGTTGTCCTAGAAGTGTCTGTGTTTGTTAGTGTAACATGTATAGTTGTCTCCCTTCAAACATACTTTTCTTTTTTCCATAGGGAATATCCAAACAAAACCAAGCCTTAAGTCCCATAAAATGGGGTCAGTTACATGAATCATTTTTCTTCACGCGGCTCTATCAAAGGCCATTTCGTTAGTCAAATTAAGTAGATCCATATCTCTATTTACAATGCTAGCCAACGTTAATCTAGACTTACCTGGTCTCCTAACACTTCCGTTTACCGTCACTGCATTGCATCTCTTCATTACTGCCTCTGTTGGTCTCCGTTGAATATGACCAAACCATCTCAATCGTTTCTCCTCAATTTATCTTCTATTGGTGCTACTCCTACACATTCCCAAATACACTAATTCCTAATTCTGTCTTGTCTAGTCTTGTCACACATTCACCTTAGCATCCTCATCTCAGCAACACTCATCTTATCTACATGTTGTTTCTTGGTTGCCCAACACTCCGTCCCATACAACATCGCTGGTCTAATAGTTGTTCTATAGAACTTACCTTTTAGTCTAGTGGGTATTCGTTTATCGCACAGTACCTCAGACGCACTTCTCCACTTAAGCCATCCCGTCTTAATCCTATGGGCCATATCCGCATCAATCTCCCTGTCGTTGTGATAATTGACCCTAAATAACGAAAGTGTTCACTTTTAGGCAATTTTTGGTTCTCAATCTTCATTTCTCCTCTGCTTTCATTGTTACTGTTACTAAATTTACACTCCATGTACTTTGTCTTAGTTCTGCTTATCCGAAATCCTTTAGATTCAAGTGTTATTTTTCAAATCTCCAACTTTGTGTTAACTCCTTCTCTAGTCTCATCCACTAACACAATATCATATGCAAAAAGTAGACACCATGGCACGTCATCTTGAATATTTCTCGTCAACTCATTCATAACTAAAGCAAAAAGATAAGGACTTAGGGCAGATCTTTGGTGTAACCCTACAGTGATAGGAAATTCATTTGTCTCTCCAGTAGGCGATCTAATAGTGGTCACCGCCTTTTCATATATGTCCCGAATCACATCAATGTAACCTTTAGTCACTCCTTTCTTCTCTAACACCCACCATATTATATCCTGAGGTACTCTATCATATGCTTTCTCAAGGTCGATAAACACCATATGAATGTCTCTTTTCTTTTCTTTATACTTTTTTATTACTCTCCTCAAAAGATAGATCGCTTCTATTGTTGACCTGTTAGGCATAAACCCAAATTGATTATCTGACACCTCTGTTATATATCGCAATCGGCGTTCCATCACCTTCTCCCACACTTTCATTATATGACACATTAGCTTGATTCCTCTATAATTGTTGCAATTCTGGACATCTCCTTTATTCTTATAGATTGGCACTAAATACTCTTTTTCTACTCATCTGGCATGTTCCTAGCCAACAAAATTTTGCTAAACAACCTAGTCAACCAAGCAACCCTTTTTTTACTCAAACACTTCCAAGCTTCAATAGGGATATCATCGGATCCTAAAGCCTTATTTGATTTCATTTTCTTAAGTGCAATCTCCACTTCAAATTCCTAATCTTGCGATAGAACCTATAGTCTTAGTTTATTGTATTACTGGTTATTTCTTCCTCTATTAACGTACTTCCATGTTCCTCATTTAATAGTTTCTCAAATAGTTCTTCCATCTCTCCTTGATCTCTTCATCCTTCACCAATACCTTAGAATCCTCACTCTTGATGCACTTAACTTCATTAAAATCTCTTGTTTTCCTTTCCTGTATCTTAGCAAGTTTGTATACCCTTTTCTCTCCCTCTTTACTATCTAGTCTAGTGTATAGGTCATCATAAGCTTTCAACTTAATCTCTCTCACTGCTTTTTGACCTATTTATTAGCCAATCTATAGCTTTTAAGGTTTTTCTCAATTCTATCCTTCTGTCACTTTTTAAAGCACTCTTTTTTTGCCTTAACTACCGCTTGAACCTCTTCCCTCCACCACCAAGTTTCCCTAGAGCTGGGTCTCGTTCCTTTCGACTCTCCAAGCACTTCTCTTGAGATTCTCCTCAAACAATTGGCCATCGCATAGTGTTAGCATCATCTTCCAAGTCCAAGTACCTTCCTTATTCATTCTATTCTTAAATATTTCTAGCTTATCCCCTTTTAGGTTCCACCATCTCGTCCTACGATGCCCACCATCCTTCCTAGCTTGGTATTGCCCTTTAAAACATAAATCTAGTACCAAAATCTTATGTTGAGAGGCCAGGCTCTCTCTAGGAATCACCGTACAATCACTGCATTTTAGGCAGTTCACTTTTCTCACTAAAAAGTAATCTATTTGGCTCTTAACTGACCCACTCTTAAAGGTTATCAAATGCTCCTCCCTCTTCTTATACATAGTATTGGCCACCACCAAGTCAGAAGCCAACGCAAAATCTAAGATATTCTCACCAGTTTATCTTTGCCTACATGGCCATTGAAATATCCACCTATAATTAGGTATTCTCCTACGGGTATCTCTTGTTAGATCTCATCCATTCGCTCCAAAAAATCCCTTTTAGTCTGACCATCTAATCCTACTTGAGGGGCGTATGCACTAATAACGTTCACTATATTTCATCCAATAACTAGTTTAACTAACATAATCCTATCCCCTTTCCTAATGACCGCCACTACATTTTCCACAAGACCCTTGGCAACTATGATTCCTACTTCATTCTTGCACCTATCCTTACCACTATAATGCAGTTTAAAACCGGTCTCCTCCATTTCCCTAACTTTCTCACTAATCCACTTAGTTTCTTGTACGCATACTATACTAACTCTCCTCCTAATCATAACATCTACCAATTCTATCGTCTTACTAGTTAAAGTTCTTATATTCCAAGTGGCTATCCTAAACCTATAGTCTTGGACTAGCTTCTTTACCTGTGCTCGTCCAGAAAAATGCGGGAACCTTTGCCCATTTTTCACTACACCCAGGTGTCGATGCTGCGCCCCTTGCACACTTTTCGAAACACCCGGAAGCAGGCGCAACGCGTCACTTGAGGGGAACGACTTAGCATTTAATCGATTCAAAGTAGGATTCATTATCATAAGGGATCCGAACGACTTTTTACGTGTTGGCTGTCGGTTATCTAATACACAACCCTCCTCTTTTACTCGGACTTGGGACTGGCGGAGTTGTTAACAACTCCGGCGGAGTTCCAAAGGGAATATCGAAGAATTTAATTCATAAGACGATGAAACGGGCATATAAGTTGTCTCATATTTGTTTATTTTGATGTTAGGGCACATGTACAGAGGAATATCAGTGCACATGCCTGCAACCGACTTGTTTGGATGTTTTTTGGCGACATTTGGTTGTGGACCTTGTGGTGAAACATCGAAGCATCCCCTTAGCATGAGACTGACAAATAGAGTTGTCATGCTATCAAGCTTACCATATGTACTGCATATGTATATATGCAAAATGTTGAGAAATTTCTAGGTTGTTCTGCCTATGACAGATTATTATCTTTAAATCAGTTTTTCTTGTATTCTTGTGTATTTAATTTGTTCCGTTTTCAGTTTTCCCCAGGAAGCAAAAGTTTGGTCCTTGTTTCATTAATCAGGTGCAATTGTATATTCAGAATTGTTGTGAGAAACAACTTTATCATGGTGATGAAATATGTTTTTGCTTTTGTGGGCATGCACGGTTGCTTCATTATGAAAGGTCTAAAGTGGGATATACGGTTTGTTTGTTTTGGTGAAAAATATTTGTTTAGCTTTGAAACTAATGTGCTAGTGGTTGTTTAGTGGTAGGGATGGTGGTGTTAATGTTAGTGTGGGGGGCAAACTTTAATTCCGAAAATACATTTTACTTTTTAAAAGTGAAAAATAATATTTTTGTCTTAATAAACTTTTTTCTCTGTTGATCGTGATTTTATTTTAAACTTCCATTTTTATCATGCTAAACGCCAGAAATAGTATCTGCTAACCATGACGCTGGAGAAGTTTTCAATAATGCCAAAAAATTTACTACACATTTTATGCATTTGTTTTTTGAATTTTTTTTTACACATTTCTGCACTTTCACAAATGCCCTTTGAGTAGTCTTTAGCAATTTTCATGTATTTAAACTAATAAATCAATTATCAAATGCAGTTCACTCCAAAGCACAAGGCAATTAAAGTCAACAATTTAAGAGAACTAATAAAATGTTAATTGATGGTATGGTGCCAAAAATAAACAAAGAAAAGAAAAGAAAAAAGATAAGAATCTTAAACCATTACTTTCAACAGGTTCATACTCGAATTGGTATGGCTAAAATCAGTTGGGCAAATGCACTAAAAAAGAATTTCTTTATTAAAAAAAAAAAAAAAAAAAACAAAACAAAACAAAACAGAATAAACTGTAAGAAGACGTTTATAACAAATGATTTAACACTTTCAAAATAAAGAAAAGCATGAACAACTAAGTTGAGTTGCAATTAACAACACTAATGATTTGACACATAATTTCAAAATAAAGAATAGCATGAACTACTTATTTAAGTCGCAATTAACAACACTAATAAATCTGAATAAGAGAACTTAAACCATTGATTGATAATAAATAAAATTAAATACAAAAAATGAGGTAAATATTTTCAAAATTTGGTTCTACTTGCCACATAATGAAACCCTACCTACCACTGGATTTATCTCTACTTTTACCACATCAAATCCTCAACTTATACCACAAGAATTAACCAAGCAACCACTTAAACCAGCAACAAAGATGAAAAGAACAAATTATGATTGCTGGGAAAAACCGAGCACCCGAAGTAAAATAGTTTTACTCCATGCAAAACAAAAGTTACTTATCCAACTACTAGCCTTTTTACTTACTACTACTATTCTATTAAGTTCAACTATTATTATCCTTTATTCAACAGTTGCATAAACAGCAATCAATCCGACATGTCGTACTCGCCTCCACTAGATTGCTCCATGTCTTGGTCTTGGCCTTGGTCTTGGTCATGCACAACCTTCTGTTTCACCCTAACACCATCCTCAATGTCTGCCCCCCCTCTTTTTGAAGCTGAGTAACCCTGTAATCACCGCCAAGTAGAGAAATGTTACCATGAATCATGAATGGAAGAAGAAAAAGACGGTGACTAAAAGCAGAGTTCACCATAAGCAAAATCCAACACATCAAAATCCACATCATACCATTGATTCCTTCAATTCGATTGCAGCAACAGTTGATCTTTTCCTTACTGTCACTCTTGAAGGTACTGGGAAATGCTCAACTTCTTCACTTGACTTTCCTTCTTTGGCTCTCTTTTTCCTTAAAATGAGCTTTGTTGGAAGAGGCTGCATTGTAATAAGAATCAGTAAAAGCACAGCAATATACTGAAACAAAACTCGGTAATAATAATAAGCAAACTTGTCCAGGTCGATACCGCGTAGTGTGCCTCTGATTCACCAAATGACACAAAGTATGTTGCAGGGTCATCAGCATCATCACCGCGTACCTAAAGAAGCGTAAAAAGAGAAAAAAATTCAGTAACAGTTTTGACTAAACTAAAACCATCTTTCTAAATGATGTTTCAACAATTTGGCACATACATCCCAATGGTACTCCCGAACCCACGAATATGAGACATCTTCATTTTCATCATATATATCCTTTGATAGCTGCAACCACCAGAATTTGAAATGAATAAATAGATGATCAATTAAAGTCAATCTTACAACTACAAGATCAAAGCTTGGAAATATTATATCGGAAAGTATGCTTTGACATTTCAATTAAATATACCTCATCTGGTGCAGGTGCCATGTATGCTAAGAATTTTTCAGGCTTAGAAGAGTCCGAGCCAGTTGCCACATAACTTTTCATGATGGCCTATGGGAAGCATATGAAGAGTCAGTTAAAGACAGGACAGCCATATCTATCTCAAATAATATTAAAATTTTAAAGCAGCATCACATGAAAACATCTTCAGTATCAAAGACAAATAAAAGACAGATTAGTCCAGACAGAAAGATGGCAAAGGACATAATGATAAAAAAGAATTCCTCATGACAAGCAAACTTGAGAGAAGAAATATGAAACTGAATACAATTGACACGGAGAGAGAGAGAGAGAGAGAGAGAGAGGGCGTAATACAATATCAAAATGGCAAACAATCGAAGCGAAACTAAAAGTTGTTAAGAAACTAGAAGCAAATAGCGAGTAGATCATAGTTATGCACCAATAGTTTAACTACTGCAAAGCTATCAAGGAGCTTTCAACATACATTCTTTAAATGCTTGGAATCAAATGAAGACTCACTTCTATGTTGCATAGAAACCGGGTGATTGATGTTGAAATTTGGTATGAGAGATTGAAGTGCCAGAAGTAACAAAGCTCCAAAATAGAGCATAACGTAACCGCAAGTTTAACTGCAGAAAATAACTTCAAGGATCCATGGAAAATTTAATTTCCATTTAAGACTTGTTTTTAGTATAGAAGACGCACATTCATGCAATGCTTGTCGTCGAGTTAGTTCTGATCCATGTCTTTGGAACACTTGCAATACATTTAGGGGGAGAAAAGGAATGTGTTTCCAGCCTGTTTGCTGGAAAGGGTATTCCATAAATAAGGATATCAAGTTATAACATTTTTTATGACCATGATTGATACCTAATTTTTCACACTACAAAATACCGACCCAGGATTTTTCACACTAATATGAGGATCTACTGCTGAACAGCAAACAAACAAATAATACTTGTCTGGTGAAACAATCAGAGACAAATCAATAGATGCAGAAATGTATTTCGGACAACAGGCTATTTTTAAAGACACTAGCAAAATTGTGCTTCTTTTGACTACTGTTTTATCAATTATTTAACGCTTTTCAAAGTAGAGAAACATATTATACGTTTGATTCTGGCCACCTGTTATTACACTAGGTTAAAGAACATAATGGATCTGTCCATACTTGAATCTTGACCTACAAATATAGTAATATCATATAATCGGGCTACCAATCTGTCATATCTATGCAATAGAACACCCATGGATGTCTTACCCGAGATTCATGGTCATCACGAACAGATTTGTCCAACTTGCTGAAGGGCTCTGCATCAGCAGTAGGAGCACTATCAAAAGTTGCAACGACAAACTGGTCATCATACCTAGCACAAAAACACAAGCTCAATGTCACTAAAAAAAATGGACACCAAAACATCATTAAGGACAAGAATAAACATCCCACAAGCTAGGATATACTATTAAATGAATGCATAACATGGAACATATTTCAATTACACACTCATACAGACTTCTCATCATTCTAGGATATACTATTAAATGAATGCATTTCATGGAACAGATCAGGGCTAAAACTTTTACATTGCTAATTTAATTTTTACAAAGCAAACTTCTGCACAAGTACAATCACACCGAATTCAGATATGTTCTATATCAGCAGATACAAAATATGCTTTATGGTCAAAAAAGGACTATAATCATTTTTTTTTTTTGGGTAACAGTATAGAAAAGAAAAAAAAAAAGGGGGGGGGGGGGGGTGGTAAATATCAAATCAATGATAAATTTATAAATATTAACAATTAAAATTATAAACTTTTTCATTAATATGTAATTATTTTTTCAAAATTTCACTGTGTTGTAGTTACCCCAAAAAAATATAAATCAAAATGGGATGTTACCCATGTATGGAAGGTTAAAAAATGAAAACTTCCCACACTTTAACCAAAGTGGCCTATACATTCAAAAGACAAAAAGGCCTCGAGACTCTTACAAGTGAAGAGAATCAACAAAATTCACAATCTGATCAAGATTTGGGATAACTCTCCCAAACAATCAACTACACAAAATACAAAAAGAGACTCAGGAAAAGATCTTCTGTCCGCTGCCTATACAAAAACCAAAACAAATACAAATGAGCCAAACTCATTTGATTCACCATTACACTTCCAAAGGCAAACACCAATTCACAAAATCGGTCAGCTCCTAATAAGATTATTAGGCCCCGTTTGGGGACTGACTAAATTAGCCAATTATCTAAAAAGTTACTAAATTAGCCAAAAAGCCAACCACTCATACCAAAAAGTCAAAGATTCTCTTTTCTCACTACTTTTTGCACATCTTTTCGTAATTAGCCAAAAAGTCATCCCAAACATACAAGTTTTTTTTACCTACCTTTTTAGCCAAATAGTCAAAAAGTTACTAAATTAGCTTGTTCCCAAACGAGGCCTTAATCACTAGGATCTCCTTATGAGTTCCATTTCATACAAAGAAGGCTACCTTGGTTGGAGCTCCCAAGGTCCAAATGCCTTTCCAAAGAAAATTCTCCCTTTTGTTCCCTACTAAAGCCCCATAAGAAGACTTGACATCAACCTTCCTTAACTACAATCCACCCTAAAAAAATCAGCACCTTCCCAACATTCCTAATCCCTAAAATCATATTAAGCAAATTAATCAACTGCTCTACTTTTCAGTCCTTCACATTCCTCCTTACGCTGATATCAGAAAAAAATTTGTTGCCTACAACCCTGATGTAATCCACCACCAAGGCTTCTTTATCGATAGCATAAAGAAAAATAGAAAGAAAGATGCTGCATCTCCACACCACTTTTGCCGCCAAAACTTCACCCTACCCTCTTCCCACCTTAAAAATATCAAAACCTCACAAAGTCATCCCAAAATAAAGGTGAACGTATCCTGCTAACCTCCTTCGAACCATTCCACATCCAACAGTTTTAGACTTTTAAGAAGATCCAAACAAAAGGTCTCAATATGTAACTGGAAGGATACTTGTTCTACAGCTCAACCACATTTGGAACTTCTCCCACAAGAATTAGCTACAACTTAACCAAATGTATCTTTAGTTCCACAATGACCTCAAACCCCAAAAGTACACAATGAAGATAATCCACAAGTACTGGATTTGCTCCACAAAACTTCAAAGCATCATCCACATACAAGAGATGAGAAAATGTCATCAAAGAACCCTCTATCAAGCCCACTCTAAAATCCTTCATCAGAGTCGATGATTTCATTATTGAATGAAAAGCAAGGGATATAATATCACATTGCCTCAAACCCCTCTCTTCGCTCTATTCTGTTCTCCATCATTGAGTTTAAGGTTTTTCCAGTTAAATTATTCATTTGGCCTCTCATAAGGACATTCTACATTGCATAAACAAAAGATGCAACAAATAAGGTCCATACCGTTCAAAATCAGGTAGTAATGGCAGAATTTCAACAGGATGCAGCTTGCTATTTGTTGCATGAACAGGTCGTGACTTGCATGCCTCAAATGAAGACTCAATTTCTTGGATTCTCCTTTCCCTAAAAAGTAGGAAACATATTTTTTATTGAAAGAATAGATATCACACACAAGTCTATTCTGCTTACATTCTCTTCACATCGACATGATGGAATATAACAAACCTATTATTGAAGTTCTCCAAAATGTTGTGGCCTCCCCGGGCTTCTCGCAGTTCTTTTGCTTGTTTTTCAGTCAGAGACTGCAAATAGCATAGCAATAATAATGACATAGCTTTCCAAATAATTTGTCAGAAGAGCAAAAAAATGCTTCTCATATGATGCTGTAGTTATAAATTACCTGTTTTGCTGCTTCCGTGCTCAGAGGAGAGATGTACTGTGTTTTGACCAGCCAAGAAACACCTTTATCAGTTGGCCGTTCTTTCTTTCTTATGCCATCTTTTTTGACAGGTGTCACTGGATCATCATCTTGTAACAACAACTCATCTTCTGGATCAAAGGGCAACCTTTCACCCTTGGGAGGACTAGTCAAGGAGAAAAAGTTCTATCAGGGTTACGTTGCTAAATAGAACAGCTGAGGGAATTCAAAGTGGGCTATCAAGAGAAAATACTTGTATACACTGAGATCAAGCAGATCAAGCGGTATCCCAAGATCCGGCTCAACATATAATCGAGGCTTGTGCATTTTCTCCAATGATGTAACTGTGTATTTTGTGAATCTGCAAATATGGATCATGAGCTTTGGAACAAAAGCAAAACAATTGAAATTTCAAAATTTCAAAACAATTATAACAGATTTGATTGTTTTTCCATAATGGTAAATTTCAAACAAGTTCTACTTTTCCCACAAAATTTCCATTGCTATGTCGATAAGGTTTAACAATATGTTAATAGGACTGGAAGTTTTTTTTTTTTGAAAAAAGTAGGACTCATTGGAAATTTTCGTTAAAAATTACAGTTCCAAGTTGTGGCATGTTCAAGTAGATCGTGCGGTAAATGAAAACGACAGAATCAAGTCAGTACCCATTTTTATTTACTTTGTGCACATCTAGTGAGGAAAGAGAGGGAGCAAGGAGGACAAAAAACAAACAAAAGCAAATATTTCCATACCAAAAATTACAAAACCATCAGCAAAATTTGAAATTTTGAAAATAGATCTGTAATATTACTTCTGTTAGGGTCTGAAAAGGCTATCTTAATTCTTGGGTTTAGAGAAATTTCATTTCAGAAATATGAAAAGTTAGACATGTAAGTTCTGAAAAGTGCAACAAATTCAGTAAGGGGTTCATTTTTAAAAAATTGGGAAGTTGAAGAGGGGTCCGTATGGATAAGGATATCTTAATTCTTGGTTTTAGAGAGATTTCGTTTCAGATAAAAAGTTGGAGGCTAGTAAGTTCTGCAAAAAAACAGCAGATTCAATGAGAGGTTTATGTTACAAAAATGGGAAGTTGGAGTCCGGTTCATTTGGCAAATAGAAAAGTTTGGCGTCAGTTGCATTTTCCTAATACTAAAACTTTATCAGGAGACCAATTGAAAATTTGAAATATAAAGAGGCAGACTTAGAAAATAAGAATTTACATCCACTGTTCCAAACACATTCAGATGTCCTATTTCAGCACATTCATCAAAAAAAATTCATGTATTCTTTTAACTACTATATATTCAGTATTTTGATATATTTTGCATCCAACAACCTCTGTATATGTGGCTAGAGATTTTTGATTTGCTAAATAAAAGTGCTTCCAAGCAACTTGAGGAGTTAATAAATAAGGGGGAAGAAAAAAAGTGCACACCCTACTATTGATGCATACACCACCATGAGCCAATCAACTCATTCTTTCATGCATACTATATTTAAAACACAAAATTATAAGCATGTGTGACCATGTGATTGGCTGGGTGGCTGGGCGCATAACCATGTATGAATAAGGTTAAATGTTCAATAAGATTGCATACCTATCTCTGTCTCTCTTCAAAGCCATAAGCTTTGGTTGTGCAGATGGATCTGGTAACTCGTTCCGGAATCTTCAAAGAGCGCACACAAAGAATAAGCGATTAGTATTAATAACAAAGAAAACACACCCTCCCAGCACTCTGAGATGCAAGAAGACTGCCACAAATAAACTAAAGAATTAGAAAATGATTTTAGTTGAGAAAAGCAAAGGATACATTCAAAACAATACTAGGTGTGAGTACAAAGTTAATGATAATAAAACATACATATGTGATAGCATAACATTACAAGCCTAGTCGAAATAAGAACAGCAAAGGATACATTCTTAACAATACTAGGACCTTGTTTATCATCCCATAAAAAAGTCAAAAAGCCATAAAGTCATTATCCTATTTAAGTCACATCATCTTATTTAAGTCACATCACCTCTCTACCACATCATTTCAAACCCAACCCATACCCAACCCATATTTCATAAAAAGTCAAAAAGTGCACTTATTTAGATCAGCCCAAACCAACCCTAGGTGTGAGTCCAAAGTTAATGAAAATAAAACATACATATGTGACAGCATAAAGTCAAATGCCTAGTTGAAAAAAGAAAAAGCATTGTAAAAAAATTTCAAGAAAAGGAAGAACAGAATTTACTGAATTAGCTACATATTTACCAGAAACAAACTTAGGGCATTGGTTAGACAGGCTCCATATAAGAGTAAGAAGTTCCCTTTCTCAAAAATTGTATGATCAGGAGCCTAATTTAACAATACGTGTGTACATGATGTATGTCAACAGTTGTATCAGAGACGTTTAAAGTTCTGAAGATTTAGTGTCACCTTTTTGGAAAGTCTGAATAAGCAGATAGCCATGGAAGGCTTTGAGACAAATGCATACATAAGTTGAATGAGCTGTTTTAATATGATGGTCATTATACTGTATCATCCTTTTAATCCAACCCTCCCTCCTAACCATCTGAAGTTTCAATGGCAATATTTAAAAAAAAAATTTGGAGGCCCAAATATCACTGCAAGGGATTACAATGAAAAGATATTGCTACTAAATTCCCAAATCCTAACATATACACACACAAGCATGTCAATGAACAAAGAGTTAGAGTGAATCGTTAATTGAAGAAAAATTACTGATCAAAAGAGTTAATCTTGTACGTAATAGTTCTTGGTATAGATATACATTGTTTATTATAATATCCCGACACATAACTGTTGCAGAGCCTGGAATCACATGCACAATCAAGTTCCATCCTAAGAATGCACAGACAAAGAGATGATAGGAATCAATCGAGTTATGGTACATTTAGGGAGCATAACATAAATAAGGACGTAAAGTTCCTCAGATTCATTTTTTTTCAGAATTTCAAAAAAAATCTTACATCATAGAGCGAACAAAGCATCCTACTTGTAATGAAGCTGCTACTTGTAATGCCTTTCTTTCAATTTACTACAAATTTTTATTTTTATTTTTAAAGTAATTGTAACAACACACAGATCCCACATTTCATTGTAGCATTGGCCATAATCTAAAAACGCAAATACACTAAATTAACATTTTAAAAATGTCTTCTGGATAAGAAATAGATACTATAGTACCAGCCAGTACAGACTGTATCAGCAGCATTTCACAAATAGCACTTAATTAGAAATATCTAAGAGGTCCAATATGAATATATCCCTTTGGTCTCCTAAAATACAAAAGTTGTCAACGTTTAAAATATTCTTCTTTGCAGATAGATCGATAAATAAAATAAATCTATCAATGAATATGTCCTTCAGACCTAAGGGACTGGAAGAAGGAAGTCTCTTTAGCATATTTGTTTCAATAACTAACTACCAGTGTAATAAAATCCAATCTGTTCCTGTTCAACATGCTGACACATAAAATTTCACCCATAAATCAGAGCAGATTAGCCTCTACCATTTCCTTCTGGATACAACAAGCCAGTTCTGTCCTCTTTCGGCAATATCAGACAATAAAACCATGTCAAGGCCAGTACTTCACCGACAACATATGTAAAGGCTCTAATGTAAATATGAATAACTTTAAAGCCATCTATCAAGGTAAATAACAAAACTTCCAAAACAAGTAGAATTGTCTATCTATTGATGTAGCAAACAACTATGAACAACCACCTTCTTCCTTTTCTAGAATTTCTTAGTGCTTTCTGTCAACTCAATTCCAACATAGCAAAAAACCTTTCGGTAATTCACCGGTGACATCCCCTGCCAGCGGCGACCACCCTCTGATAAATCACCAAACATGTTTTCTTGTTTTTGTTTCTATTTGTTTTGAAAATATGTGTGCACTAAACGTGTTTTATGTTTGTGCTTTTGCAAAACAAAAAACAAAAACATTTCTCCTACTTTCTGTAAACAGAAACAAACAATTGGCAGTGTTATCAAATGGCAACTAAATGATTTAGCTTAAAAACAACTAATTAAGGGAATACAAAGTGATGAGAAAATAAATAGAAATCCATATGAGGATTTAAACTTTTATATACAAAATATTCTTATTTCTTTAACTTCAAAACCTTTCTCAATATCTACCATAGTTGTGAAATTACTTGGGTTACTTTAGAAAGAAAGAAAAAATTATACCCTTCGCTATTCAATAGCTCAAATTGACAAAAGATCTTTAATTTGAAGATTGTGCTTTATTAGTCATAACAACTACCTAGTTTTAAGCATGAGAAACTCAAAAGTTTGTAGATATTTAGAAAAATTTCAAAATAAAATATAATAAATGCTTTAAAACTTTTCAATTTATATTTCATTAACCATTATGTCATTACTGTGGCAAATCCAAAACTATTCACTGAGACATTCTTGCACCTGTACATTCCATTCCGATAAGAAAAATTAAATGCCCACCAAAGTGGTATTCATCAGCCATGACTAAGGCATCCGCTACAAGTATACTATTCCCTCCAATAGCTAGCCTGCTACAGGTGCTAGCTCTCAATCAGGATAACTGGCAACCATAAAAAGCACAGTAACATTTTCTCCAATTGTTGACTTTCTTTTTGATAAGTAAGATGCCCTTACAACAAACATCACCTCTGAGGCTCTGAAGTATCATACCCACATTTAAAATGTTTGTCATTGACCAACTTGTTACCCCCTACCAGTCCGAGATATGTGTCCCCACCTCTTCCTCTAAAGCTAATAATCTCTTTTAATGACCTCTAGACCCTCGATACCAGTACTATTTGGGTTGGCAATTAATGGAATGCACTAATGAAAGTAAAATTAAAATGATATAAGACGAATCAGAAATCTAGAATAAGCTACATATTAGCTTTAAACACCCATGTCTCAATCCCGAAACAAAGGGAGGGAGAGAGAGAGAGAGAGAGCTGCCATAGCAGTCTATAATCGCATAAACGATGGCTCAAATGAAAAACGGTGCTCGAATACAAGCTGGAACGATCCTTTATTAGACTTTAAGGCTGCCCTAACAAAAGTAAAAGATCAACCTGCCTTTATGTAAATCTAATTGAAAGGCTATTATTTTTATCCAGTAAAATAAAAGACAATAAACAACTAACATGACATGCTTAAAATCACATGGCCTTTTAAAATTGAAGTACGATGAGCAAATACCCCTAACAAGAACTTAAATGACTGATAATGAACTAATTACCAAATAAGCAGATAAATCACTACTTAAGAAAGAGTTGGTGCCGCTCACTAAATTCTGTGGCTCTTTGATTTGTTCAAAAAGGAAACGAGACGAGAACATTTGTCACTTATGTGCAAGAGACTATGTTTGGTCCTCCCCAAGATGCTCTTTGAAGTGGCTGGGGAAAAGGGAGGGCCAAGAAACTAAACATCTTACCTTCGAATTTTCAAAGGAATGATTTTGTTGCGATCATGAGATGCAAGGGAAAACTTTTGTTTATCATTTTTGCTTAGACTAGAGATTTGTTTGTTTATAGGTACTTCAAACTACAATGAGTTAAAAATGGGCCGCAACCGTTTCATAACGTTGTTACATAATCGTAGGGACAGTCACCACTACCCGTTACGGCTACTATAACGTTGTAATTGAATTTCATAGGCGTAACAGCTGCCACCAGTATGTAACGCCCATAATAGACCGTTATGACACCATTATGGTGATTACGTAACGGTGGTGATGACTTCTACTACATTAGAAAGCCAATGTTTTTCCTCATTTTCTCAACTTCTAATTTTTATTTATTCACGTAACATTAAAGATTGAACTTGAAAACGAATATGTCAGATAAATACTAAAATCCAAACTTAATGTCACAAAATACTCACTTCAACTTGCAGATAAATGTTGTAGGCTTCTTTAACCGGTTCTCAACCCTATCACCACCCAAAAGTGGAGCCGACCTCCTCTCACCCATGCGTGACCCACTAATCGACCCATGTCCCTTCACACCAGAAGATAACAATTGGGTCTTTTGCAGAACCGCATTCTGGGATTCCTTCAACTGCTGCCTATGCTTCTCTTCTTGCTTTTGTTTCTCTAACTCTCTCTTTTTTCTCAACCTCCTCTCTTCCTCCGTCTCAATCCTCCCAGAAGGCCCATTTGATTTCTTTGCTGCCATTGGGGGAACAGGAGGTTTAAGGAGTTTAGGGTGCGCCCCTTGATTTGAATGACCGAGTTCACGCCACCCAGACCCTGTTACATCCTTGGAATGCCCTTTTTCACCATCTGCTCTACTTTCCTTAGTTCGACCAACTGTCGGAGCAGACGAAGGAGGGGGCGGTGGAGATGGAGGTTGCGACGGAGGCGGCGGAGGAGGAATCAAAGAACTTGGCGGCGGGGAGGAAGGAGGGGGTGGTGGAGGTGGTGGTTGCAATGGATTGAATTGGGAGAATTGGGATGATGGGAAGTACATTGGAGCAGGTCCCGGTGGTAAATTCATTGAATTCTGAGACAAAGGAGGGGGAGGAGGGGGGTAGGAAGACTCCGGGGGAGGCGGTGGCAATGGATACGGATATTGTGGTTGCTGTTGTTGAGGAGGAAGTTGATTTCTTGAAGGAGGAGCATAATGTTGTTGTGATGAAGATGATGATGATGATCCATAACCACCATGTTGAAACCCAGAATTTGGATGAATCTGACCATAATTCTGAGAATTGTAAGACCCATCTCCACCACTATAACCCCAATTCTGAGAATACTGATTCCCTCTAGGTTGTGGACCTGGTGGTGGTGGTGGTGGAGGTAAAGGGTTCTGATTAGGCGGCGGACCAAAAGTCGACTGTGGAGGTGGAGGGAATGGCCTGTAAGACGCCATACCCTAAAATTGACTATAAAAATTAAGAATCAAACTCAAAATTTGGCTCAGAAGATCAAAAAAGAGATTGAAACTGTCAATGAGACCAAAATTCAATACCCAAAAACAAAATTCTATCTTTACCTTGAATTTTCAGCTAAAAAACCCTAGGGAGAGAGATAGAGATTCAATGGCGATTCGCCGAGCTCTATGAAGAAATAAATTAAAACCCTAGGAGAGAGAGTTGTGAGACTTGGATATGAGTTGTTCCTAAAAACCTAGCTCGATGAAATTGAAAGCACGGATCGCAAACTCTGAAACGCCGGAGACGAATAGATACCCATCGGAGATGTATGTATTCAGTGTATCTATGTGTGTAGTCTATATATATATAGAGAGAGAGAGAGCGAGAGAGAGAGAGACTAGCCGGAGAGTGAGAGCAGAGAGCAATTTGTAGTATTTTGCATATACGCTTCGTTACAGCGAGGGCAGAGAGAGAGAGAGAGAGAGAGAGAGAGACAGAGGTGTCCAGATACCGGGCCTTACATGCGTCGCTGTTTTCGGAAAATGCCCTTCCACCTCAACTCAACCGAAACCCAAACTTCATCCCATTCCTCCTAGTTTGTTTTTAAATTTTAAATTGTGTGTGGAATTTTTAGAATTTTTTTTATTTTATTTTTACTTTTTGTGATTTTTTACCCTAGATATAATATTGCATTTAAAAATATACATAATCTAGCTGATCTCTTTCTTTTTCTGTTTTACGGTGTCGTTTTTATCCTTCTTCTCTCTTTCATTTCTTCTTCGACAATCATCACCATACTATCCGTTATCGCCCTTTTCATCTCGATCATCGGCCAATCACTAAGAAAGTTTTCATATTTAATCTAAACTTTGACTCGTGATCGAAATTTGACACTGTTAGATGCATTATTGTACGTTGGAGATTACGACACAACTATTGGTTGCTGTACGGGAAAGAAATAAACCTTCTCGTATAATCCTGTTGATCAAGTCTGCGCTGCTCCGTACGACGTCGTTCTACTACCTGAAAATACACACGTGAGCTAGCCGGCGGGTGTGTGCCGGAAACCTCTCCGGTGCCTAAGTCAGTCAACTAGACAAGTAGACAAAAGCTCTGTATATTCGGGAATCAAAGTTGCGTTACCTCCCCATAGGTGATGTTTGTGAGCCTTTATAGGTTTCGTGTGGCACAATCCTAGTAGGACTTTTACTCCTCCATGCAGAGTCCTCCTAGGATTCATACTCCTGAAAGATAATGCTTATCCTTCAACACCCCCCTCACTGCTTGAACCAAGTGAGATGGTTTTTCCATGGCCGGACTTCAATACGACCGAAGTAAGCACGGCCACGCCGAGCCGCAGAGTAGACCGAACTATCATTAGTTCGGTTCTTCCTTCAATGCCCTTACCTCAGTTCCTCCTGCGTAAACCGTGGTAAATCTAAGCTGAGCTAACTTCCAGCAAGGCTTTAGACCGAACTAACCATACTGCGCCGTAACCGGTATAAGTTATAGTATGGTGACCGAGCTAAACTCTTTGGGATCGGAGTAACTTTATGTCTCTTTCAGACCGAACTAACCTCAAGTCTGTTCCGGACCGGACTAACTTCGAAGCCTTTTTCACTCGGCCCTTTGTACTGTGGCCCATGACGGCCCATTGCCCACCTCGGCCCAATTTCCATATAAATTACCCTCTCAATTGCCCCTTAATTCCATCTGTGTAGCATGATAGGGATTACCTGTTTCATCAGCCGAGCTAAAATCTTTTAGCTTTTCCAGCCGAGCTAAAACCCTATAGCTTTTCCAGCCGAGCTAAAACCCTTTAGCTTTTCCAGCCGAGCTAAAACCCTATAGCTTTTCCAGCCGAACTAAAACCCTTTAGCTTTTCCAACCGAGCTAAAACCTTTAGCCTATCCAGCCGAGCTAATTCCACACCGGGCTCTGCTTGTCCGGTCAAAACGTCTCTTCAATCACAGCAGCTGAATCGCTTCTTATTCCAATGACACGTGGCAGACACGGATTGGCCCAAGGCAGATGTCACGCCGTCTTCGTATTTCGCGAGATTTGAACAGTCCCGCCCTTTTTGCCCTATACACAAAAAACGTCTTCACTTTTGAATTCACCACTACTGTTCTCATCTCCTTCATTCTCTCTCTCAAGCCTCCATTGTTCTTCAACTTGGTAATCTGTGAAGTTCTTCTTCCCTCCTGTCATTTCCATCTTCTATTGCCACTTGACCTGGTAAGTTTACTCAAACCTCTTTTTGTTTTTCTGCAGTTGTTTTCTATATAGCATAGGTTTGTGTTTCCATGAAATACTTTCGTTCCATTTGCTTTTGCCTTGTTCATTTCTAGAAAAACTTAGTAATAAGAACACTGGAACACATATAATAACCTGAGAAACACTGGTTTTTGATCCAGAATTATGATGCAACCGGACTAGAAAGTTGTTTGTAGTTGATGTTTGAATTTAGACAGACTGTCCAACCGAACTAATACTTTAAGTTACCCAACTAGCTTCAATAAGTTAAACCATCGTTTGGTTTACCTTAGCCGAAATAACAAACCGAACTAAGTCCGCACTTAGTGTACTGGAAAACCCCAACTTTGACCGAGCTTTGTCTTTGGGGCTAAACCAGCTTTCTTAGTTTTAAACCGAACTAAGAAAGCTGCCCCTAGAAGCTCAACCGGTCTAACAGAACCTTCTCTTTAACCGAGATAACGAACGGCTCGCCAAGACCGAGCTAACAAACCCATTGCTCGTACCGAGCTGCGAATCGCCTTGCTGAAAACTGAGATAGGTCCTCACATAACCGAAATAGGACTTCTTTTACCTTGCTTTTACTTTGTAGCACAGTCCAACGAGCTGTGCTTAACACCTTTGTTTTTCACTTTGCAGACTTAGGTTGCCCAGTCACTCCCTTGAGCGCTCAACCGAGCTTCTGAGCACAAATCTTCGACCGATCTAATTTATTCGGTATTTATTTATTCACAACTTAAAATATAAATAGGGAAGTATAGATTTTTGGTGGAAACACCTGGTGGCTTGGCCGAATTCCGCAAAGACTACAATATACCTGACTACGTCCATCTTACTTTAGCCGAACAGGATACCATACCTTGGGGAAATGAAGGTTTTGTGCCTTTCACCCTCCTATCAATAATAGAAACCGGACTAAGATTCCCCGTTCAACCCTTGCTCTATGAATTCCTTAGACAAACCAGAATATGCCCAACTCAGCTTTCCACCAATTCTTACCGTATAATAATGGGAATAGCCGAACTAAACCGCCGAGCCGGCATTAACCTTGGCCTAGCCGAAATACTCCACCAGTACTCCATAGGCTCAAAAGATGATGGCTGGGTTTATTACCTCAGAATACGCCACCGCCGAGAAAAAATAATAAAAGATACACCGGACAAAGACTTAAATGATGACGATTTTTTCTGGGTATCTGGGAATTTTGAAGACCACCAAGCCCAGATCCCAGGCCGAAGTATAAATTGGAATAAAGGAATCCCTGGTATACTTTACTTCGGTCACTTTTTATACTTTTCTTTTATTTCGGCTACCTGCTCCTGAACCGAACTAACAGTTGTTTTCATTATGCAGATTCAGCCCATCTTCAATCCTTGTATAATTACCCCAACCTGAACACACTCTGCGCCGCACTACGTTTTCCAGAAAGAAGTTGGGCCAAACTTCTTAATTTTGAGCCGACATACCGATACAGCGGTCGCCAAAAAGCCAGAGTGACCGATTTTTTATTGGAGGACGCCCCCGAACCGGACCCAACCTTGCCCCAAATTAACCTAGTCCCACTTACAGCCGAACAAGAGATGGCCAAGAGAAACAGAGTCAGGGCCCTTTTGACCGAAACCAACAGACCCGAAGTACCGCCACCAAGCCAAACGCAAGAGACCGTCGTGGCCCTTCCTTCTCAACAGCCTTCTTCATCCCGCCCATCCAAGCGCGCCCGGACTACCCCAACCGAGCAGCGTCTAGCAGATGAAGACGAAACCACTCTTCCACCGAGCTACCTACCGAGTCCACAACCGGAGCCTTCTGACCGAGCTACCTCCAGGTGGGCACCCAAGCTCACCTTTCAGAACCGAGAAATCCAGGATACCGATTCGGTGGTTGCTGAGAAGGATCACTTGATGGCATTCAACCTCGCCAAAAGTGTTTGCCTTCCAGCAGACATGGAACACCACCAGCACCTGACCGAACTAAGGGCCATCAAATCGGCCACCAAATCCATGATCCTGGTAAGATGCCCCTCTCGTCTCTCAAATTTTACAAACTTTCAGTTCGGTTTTGTCATTGATTTCTTTCCATTTGTTTCAGTCTCTTCAAAAGAGCCAAATTGCCCATCAAAAGGTGTTGGAGCTCAGGAAAACAACGAGGCATGCCATGGCCGAAGCCGAAGCCAAGACCACCGAGCTAAAACAATGCCAAGGGAGGATGGCCGAGCTGGAGGCCAAGGTAACTCGTCTAACCGGACTAGTTACCTCGGCTAACGATGACAAACAAAGAGCTCTGTCCGTAATGAAAGATAAGTACTTGCGCGAGCTTGTCAAACTTGAAGGCACCAAGGACGTCGAGATAGCGGCGCTGAAAAAGAAGGCGGACGACGCCGAGCTTAAAGGCTTCAAAGAAGGCGAAGCTGCTTATATTCAACAATGTGAAGCAGCAAAGGACTTATTCTTCAAGTGCGGCTGGAGAGGTGCTGTGGAGCAGCTCGGCTGTGGGCCCGAAACCGAGGTCTACAATGCTCCTCAGTACTTCATCCCGGCCTCACTGGTGGAGTACGCTGCCGACCTTCAGAAGCAATTTCTTGAAGCGTCTGATGATGATGAAGACAATGAGCCAACTGATGCTCCGGTTGACAATGAGCAAGTCAACGAACAATCAGCTCGGTTGGAGCCAGCAGTTGAAGACCTGACTGTTGAGTCGCCGGCTGACACCGTTTTGGCAGTTGATACCGAGCTCGCAACAGAGACCGATCTTCTGTCTGCAACCGGTGTTCAAGTTGACATTGACGCCGATCTTGAAGATCTCTTCAACTGATTCTGTAATTTCTATTTTTTGCTTCTTTTTCTTCATTTTGCATTTTTGTAAGGTGATTGTAACCGGGCTGGGGCCCCTCCACTGTACTTTGGAAACTTGACAATGAAAATCTCCTTGTGCTCTAACTGTTATTTCAGTTGAATGCTTTGTTTATGCTTGCTCTTTTACTGTAATTTGGACGAAATAGTTTATTCCGGTCCTAGTTGATCAATCTGACTAAGTTTACTCGCCAACCACTCTTTAGCCGATATACTTACTCCGGCTGAAGAGTATCAAGAGTTGGTTTAATCCAACCAACCACTCTTTAGCCGATATACTTACTTCGGCTGAAGAGTAACAAGAGTTGGTTTAATCCAGCCAACCACTCTTTAGTCGATATACTTACTTCGGCTGAAGAGTAACAAAAGTTGGTTTAATCCAGCCAACCACTCTTTAGCCGAGATACTTACTTCAGCTGAAGAGTAACAAGAGTTGGTTTAATCCAGCCAACCTCTAGGTTGGTTTTTCCAGCCAACCTAGAACGAAATGTTTGGTTATTCCGACCAGACGTCCTGCAGCCTGGATCCTTATCCTGGGCTTAGGAGGGGTGTTGGTTTAATCCAGCCAACCACTCTTCAGCCCATAACCTTACTTTGGCTGAAGAGTAACAAGAGTTGGTTTAATTTAGCCAACCTCTAAGTTGGTTTTTTCCAGCCAACCTAGAATAAAATGTTTGGTTATTCCGACCAGACGTCCTGCAGCCTGGATCCTTATCCTGGGCTTAGGAGGGGTGTTGGTTTAATCCAGCCAACCACTCTTCAACCCATAACCTTACTTTGGTTGAAGAGTAACAAGAGTTGGTTTAATCCAGCCAACCTCTAAGCTGGTTTTTTCCAGCCAACCTAGAATAAAATGTTTGGTTATTCCGACCAAACGTCCTGCAGCCTGGATCCTTATCCTGGGCTTAGGAGGGGTGTTGGTTTAATCCGGCCAACTGTGTTTTTTTTTTATGCCCCTAACTTACTAATTTACAAAAACAAACTTTGACAGAAGAAAACGTCTAACTGAAAAGAAAACTACTTGTTTTATTAAGAAATGGAAAAATTACATATTCTTTAATAAGAAAAAAGCTAAAAATAAAATAACTTGAGATTGGCCGTATTCCATGGCCTGGGAATTGTCTTGCCGTCCTCATCTTCTAAGTGGTATGCCCCTTTGCCTGCTAATCCAACCACTTTGTAAGGTCCTTCCCAATTAGGCCCTAACTTGCCATCTCCTGGAACCAAGGTGTTTCCCATCACTTTGTGCAGTACCCAATCTCCGATCTTGAATTGTCTTGGATGCACTGTTTTGTTGTATTTCCTGGATAACTCTTGTTGGTACGAGGCGATGTGAACCAGTGCTCTTTCTCTTCTTTCTTCTGCAAGGTCGAGCTCTAATGTGATGGCTTCGCCATTCAAGTCTGGATCAAAATTCTCGCTTCGAATTGTGGGGAGGCCAACTTCTAGTGGGAGTACTGCCTCCATACCATAGGCTAAGGAGAATGGTGTTTCTCCTGTTGATCACCGAGGTGTGGTGCGGTAAGCCCATAAAACATGAGGGAGCTCTTCTGCCCACTTGCCTTTTGCTCTCTCTAACCTTTTCTTTAATCCATCAAAGACTACCTTGTTTGATGCTTCTGCCTGTCCATTTGCTTCGGGATATGCCGGTGTAGAATTGTAGAACTCTATCTTGTACTCTTCACAAAAGCCTCTGAAGATTCTGCCGTCGAACTGAGTGCCGTTGTCTGATATCAGTGCCTTTGGTATGCCAAATCGAGTGATGATATTCTGCCAGACAAACTTTTTCACATCTTTCTCCTTGATTGATGCCAAGGCTTCTGCTTCCACCCACTTTGTGAAGTAGTCGGTTGCTGCAAAAAAGAACTTCCTGTTCCCTGGTGCTGTTGGAAGTGGTCCTACTATGTCCAATCCCCACATTGCGAAGGGCCATGGGCTAGTTAGAGGTAGAAGTTCTCTGGCAGGTTGGTGTATTTGGTATGCGAACTTCTGACACTTCTCGCACTTTTTGACATACTTTTCTGAATCCGCTTGCATGTATGGCCACCAATATCCTTGCGAAATGGCTCTGTATGCTAGTGATCTTCCTCCTTGATGGCTTCCGCATACGCCCTCGTGTATCTCGAATAAGAATGCTTCCACTTTGCTGGGATGAACACACTTTAGGTAGGGTCCTGAGAACGACTTCTTGTATAATGCTAGAGATGGAGAGAGCCAAAATCGCTGCGACTTTGCCCTTATTCTGTTGGCCTCTTTCCTCTCTTCTGGTAAGATGCCGTCTTTTAAGAACAGGATGATGGGATCCATCCAAGAGGGGCCTAGCTCTACGCAACATACCTCTTCTGTTTCGGGGTCTTCAATGCTTGGTCTAGGTAGGTAGTCGATCAGTAACGGATGAGGGATGGTAGTATTTGCCATTGAGGCAAAGCCTGCTAGCTCGTCCACTCTGCTGTTTTCCTCCCTGCCAATTTGTTCTATCCTGACTACTTCAAATTTTTTGATCTCTGTTCTGACCAACTCTTGGTATTTGGCCATCCTGTCATCCTTTGCTTCGTAGTCGCCAGATATTTGGTTTACCACTAGCTGTGAGTCGCTGTAAACCATTAGCTCGGTGGCCTTCATGAAGAATGCTGATTTGAGGCCTGCAAGAAGCGCTTCATACTCCGCTTCGTTGTTTGATGCTGGGAAGCCAAGGTTGATTGCCTGCTCCACCACTAGGCCGTCTGGAGAGATGAGGACTATGCCGAGCCCTGCTCCATGCCGGTTGGATGCTCCATCCACGAAGAGCTTCCACATCTCTCCAACGAACAACTTCCAGCAAGTGAAGGGATCAGATGATGCCTTGGGATCTTCCATGTTGCTGGTGTCTTCTTCAAGGTCCATGCTTGCCGTTTGTCCCTCGCTATTTGATTGTACCAAGTCTTTGTTTGTTGGTGAGTCTAGACTTGGTGTAGCATGGTTTGCTTCTTCCTTCCTTGCTTTGCTTTGGTCTGCCTTGGGGTATGACTGAATATCCTGCACCAGGGGTTGCGCTATTCCGGCGACAACTTCCATCCTTAGTTCGGTTGTTTCAGTCAGGTCGACTGGGCAGATATGATGACTTCCTGGTGTGAATTCAGCGACAAAGTTTGCCAAAGCTTGAGCCTTTATTGTAGTCCTGGGTTGGAACTTGATGTCGTATTGTCCCAACTCTACTGCCCACTTCAGGATTCGCCCAGAAAAGTTTGCCCTTTCAAACAAAGCCTTTAGTGGGAAGGCTGTGAGGACAACTATGGTGTGGGCGTGAAAGTAGTGCGACAACTTTCTTGAGGCCATCATCAAGGCCAATGCCAGTTTCTCTAGTGGTAAGTACCTTGTTTCGGCGCCCAGTAATGTCTTGCTGACATAATAGATGGGCAGATGTTGGATTCCTTCTGCGCGGACCAACACTGCGCTAATTGCGTGCTGAGAGACTGCCAGGTACAGGAAGAGTTCTTCTCCAAGTATTGGGGTGGCGAGCAGTGGTAGAGAAGACATGTATTCTTTCAGGCTTTCCAGAGCGTGGTCGCATTCTTCGTCCCACTCGAATTTGGCTTTTAGAGCATGAAAAAATGGTCGCAGTCTGTCTGACGACCGGCTTATGAACCGATTGAGCGCAGCTGCCATGCCGGTGAGATGCTGCACTTCTTTTACTGAGTTTGGTCTCTCCAATTCCTGGATTGCTTTGATCTGGGAGGGGTCTACTTCAATACCCCGGTTGGTCACCAGGAAGCCCAGGAATTTGCCAGATCCTACTCCGAATGCACACTTGGACGCATTGAGGCGCAACTTGTGCTTCTTCAGGATTTCAAAAATCTCGCCTAGGTCCTTGAGATGGTCATTCTCATCCTTGCTTTTGACCACCATGTCATCGATGTAAGCCTCCATTGTTCTGCCTAACAACGGTTCAAACATCTTGGTGACCATCCGTTGGAATGTCGCCCCTGCGTTCTTTAGGCCAAAGGGCATGACCTTGTAACAGTACAATCCTCTTGGAGTTGTAAAGGATGTGATTTCCTGATCTGGTTCATGCATGGTGATTTGGTGGTAGCCTCTGTATGCATCCAGAAAGCTAAGTCGGTTGTGCCCCGCCGTTAGGTCTACCAGTTGATCTATCTGTGGTAGAGGAAAACTGTCTTTTGGACATGCCTTGTTGACTGTTTTGTAGTCGACGCAGACACGCCACTTGATATTCTTTTTTGGCACTACGACTGTGTTGGAGATCCATCTTGGGTAGTGTACCTCTCTGATTGCTCCTGCCTCCAGCAGGTTTCCTACTTCTTCCGCCACTATCTCGGCATAGTGGAGTGCCGATCTACGTGTGCGCTGAATAATTGGTCTGGTGGATGGGTGGACGTTGAGTTGGTGACAGATGAAGTTGGGATCAATGCCTGGCATGTCGTATGGTGTCCAGGCGAACACTTCGATGTTAGAGGTCAAAAATTCCAAGACCTCTAATCTCTCAGTGTTGGACAACGACGAACCAAGCAAAAAGAACTTATCCGGGTTCTTTTCATCTATTCTTACCTCTACCAAGTCTTCCACCGAATGAACTACCAAGTCTTCATATTTTATATCTAAATTAGACTTTCACATGAAAATCTAATATCTAATAATCTAAATAGAATTTAAAAGTAAAATATTAGTAAAAAAATTTATAAATTCAAACATGTACTAATTTTTTATTATTATTATATTTTTTGTTATTATTATTATTATTTAATATAAATTATTTTTTTTCCAAAAAGAATACACAACAAATTATTTTTTAAGTGTATTTATATTAAGCGAATCTAAATTTAAAATTAAAATTAAAAAATAAAAAAGTATTAAATTAAGTGAATCTAAAAAGAAAATAAAAGGGTTATTAAAAAAAATAGTGTCAAAGACAAAAAAACATGAAAACCAAAAAATTCAAAACAAAAGTTTGAAAAAACAAACCAAACCAAAAACTATAAACTTATCTTCTTCCTTTTTTTTTTTTTTAAATGTTTCTTTACTAATCTCTAATTTTACACAAATTATTCAAAAATTTATTTCAATTTTTATGTGAATTTAATAATCTAATAAAAAGTGGTGCATATACACAAAAATATAACACTAAGCATCTATATTATGATTAACTATTTAATTATAAATAATTAATTTCTCATTGTTACATTTATTATATTGTTACAAAAGATTTCAGATATTACATTTATGATATCTTATCTATGTCAATATCTAAATAAATAAATATATAAAAAAAATATAAATATAAATTTACATATGTTATTGTATTTATACATTGTCAATCTGTAATGCTATTGTAAGAACTTGAATTTTTGGACAGCTAATTAGTTTGTTAATAACAATATTAAGTCAATTAATAGTGATTATTAAATTATTAAATTATAATCTTAATAGCATCATGATTAATACAAATATTAAACTCTTTTAAATAAATTTATTTATCTTTATGTGATTAAATTTCTGTATCTAAATATAGTTGTGGAAACTAAATGAGTTAAACAAATAATAACTAAGTTAGTTAGAAGATAGTAGGGAACAAAACATCTAGTGCACATGTTATATATAAACATTGATTTTATTTATTAAAAAAAAAAGAAAAAGAAAAAAAGAAATTCAGATTTTTGGGCAGAGCATTTCGGCTGCCTTTTCTTCCCAAGAAAGCTTTTGGAGGCAAGCCAATGCATGCCAATGCATGCATACATCTACACTCTAAGCCTACATGTAGGTAATATTTCCTAAGCCAAAAGGAAAAAATAATAATAAATAAATAAAATAAAATAAAATAAAAATAGGTCACCAAATTCTTGTAAAGAAGAGCATTGTTCAGCCCTTTCATTCTATACACGCAGCTGAGCAAAAGAAAGAAAAAGAGAGGAAGAGGAGAGGGTGCTTGGTGGTTACCATTTCAAAACAAATTTTGAGAATGGTTTGTAAAAAGCTCTTGAGGTAGGAATACTCAATCTCTATCCTCCCTTAGATTTTTTTTTTACTGAATCTATATATTAAAAATATGCAAGAGTGTGCATTATCAAGAATAGCTCAATGCATGTTTACATTTTGATAGAATAATAATTTCATGATTATATGATTTCTATTCCTTCTTGCAAGCATAGATTAGATGGTTTAGCTACTGATTTTATCTTCTTATGTGTTGAAATATTCTCCATGTTTGAAATAATCTTGCATGGGGGTAAAATGAGATAAGGTTGGTTCATTTTTACTCGAAACTTATGTTTTCTTCATTGTCTCAGATTTTATCGGAGGTAAAATGCTTTAATAAATTGAAAATAACTTGTGTCAAAAATCTGTTGTTACTGGGATTATATATAGGTGTTCTATACATGTGTAAATTTTTATAAAATCATTTGACACCAGTTTCTTACCGAAATAAATATTTGTCCTAAGTGTTGTTCACAACACAACAGAAAACAGTGATTTCAAACAGGTCCCATTTTCTCCGCAAATGGTATTTTCTACACGACCACTTGGGATAGTTAGATATAAGAGTTATCTTTTATTTTCCGCTAATTTTAAAAAAAAATGGATAAGCCTAAAGGGAGAAATTGTAGTTTTACTAAAATGCGACATAATTTGTCCTATTTTCTTAGAAAAATTATTTGACCATCTTCCATTCGTTTTCAGTCTTCAAACTCTTCTGGAAATATGTTCTAAATTCAAATATCTAGCAAGAAGATTTGACCATATCTCTTTTTGACACCCTTTGATTCCCTTTTTTATTTTTCAAACACAGATCACCTGTGCTGGAAGTTATAGTAACTTACTGTCCCAGAAACCAGTTTTCTTCCAAATTTTACTTCTCCATTTTAAAATGGTTTTTAGCCTTGGTTTTCTACATGAAATATTTTCCTAACTCAATTAACTAGCACCAGTTAAAATATTGTGATAATTGAACTTCGTTTAATATGGGTTTCATTATTTTTAGTTTGTCCATACAGTGCTGACAAGAAGAAGTGTGAGAAATTCATTGAAATTTTGTGATGACTCCTAAGATACTCTATAATATTTATTTTGGTTGCCATACGTGATTACGTTGTGCTATATAAACCTTATGTCACTATGGTTTGCAAACTAAAACTCATACATGCATCAAAATGTGAATTCAACGAAGTAAGTAAAGAAACACGAAATTTAACCGATACATTAAAGTTTAAAAGTGATGGGGTGAGCCCGATTTAGAGTCTTGCGCAAGTAAGTTGCGAACTCTAACATGGCATGGGAAGGTATTTCGGCTCTTATCGGTATAGGTGATATAAGGTTGGTGGTGCGGGTGTCACAACATAGACCGTTCCCTTGGGGTAGACCGTGATGTGATGACTCGGGTACGTAACCCTGGTGCGTGGGCATCATTGGTAGTTACCGCAAGTAAAATTTGAATATTTGACCAAGGGGGAGTCAGAATTGCTCGTGGCCATTACTTAGCGGTTGAGTGGAAATAGTGCTCCACTAGGAGTTACTTAAAATTACATGATGTACTAAATCTATGTAAATTTTAAAAAAAAAAGTTAACATTTTTTCCTTATGATGAAATATTGCTTCCACTTGCCCTTGTTCTTATTATCTATTGTTATTATTTCAACTGATAGCATCTCTGTTATGTTTATTAAATGTTGCTGGTTCTTCTACACAGTATTCATTAATTGTGAGTATTATTATCGCGGTGAGTATTTTTGGGTTGTAGTATCTTATTGAGCTTGTCGTTCTTTGGCATTCCCATTGCCCTGGCATTTTATGCCAAGCACTGAAGAAACCGAAGGAAACACCGATGCCTTGCAAGGCGACATTCAGCCTTGGTCAGCTTGAAGAGTGCCTAAGTTCCATGAACCATTTTTCTAAGTTTTCTAGTTTTTCTCTAGTGTTCTTTTTATATTTGTGTTAATTATTTATTTATTTTTTTATGTATTAAGACTAAGCCTTGAGTTTGATTGAAGTTGTAAGTTGAGAATTTTTAATTTTTGTGTTATTAATTAATGAATGATAGTAAACTTGGTGGTAGCAATGATTATAAGTTCTTAATTAAGAAAATTGATTTTAAGTTTTAAACCTTAATACGATGTCCTCAAATTTTGGGGCGTCACATCATGGTATCAGAGCTTAGGTCTAGAAACCCTTAAGACCTTGGG
The DNA here is from genome assembly GCA_030407325.1 of Camellia japonica. Classification (NCBI taxonomy): domain Eukaryota; kingdom Viridiplantae; phylum Streptophyta; class Magnoliopsida; order Ericales; family Theaceae; genus Camellia; species Camellia japonica. The sequence continues at coordinate 106,035,171 of JAPPVO010000010.1, read as the reverse complement.
TAGACTTAAGCACACGTCTCTTAGTGTACACTTCAATTAAAAACATTTTATGATCTAAAATCTTACCAAAAGTATAATAGTGTTGTATTTCCTCTGTAGGATGTCTAGCCCACCCCATAACGATGACTGGCTCTCGGATCCAGAATTTGAGCCAGAAAAGGAGCGATTACTGAGCGATCCAGAAATAGGGGCAGAGACTTCAAAGTCTGAACCAAATGAAGAGGATCCGGAAGAAGAAGTGATAGAAGAGGTAAACAAGGAGGTTCATATGGACATAAACTTTGTGGAACCCTTAGCTATCCTTTTCCTTGAAGAGTTTGAAGGAGAAGAGAGCGAGACGGAGTTGGACCCCATCTCCTCCATAGAATATGCCTTCGAAGAAGACGAGGTGGACTCGGGAAATATGGCGCAGGAGATGGCATTCCCAATTGGACTTAGGGTGTATGTCAGCTTACAACCAATAATACCTTGCGAGTGGAAGCATCGAAGGAAGGATGACAAATACATGGGACCTGTAAGAGTCATCTGGGAATTTGTTAGGGCCATTTATGAGGTTGACCCTTTATCACCAGTCTTGGCCGACAATTACACCAACCTCTTCCAACAGTGGGACATTTCTTAGTAGCCCCACCGACCAGAAAAGATTATCCCTACAGATGGGGCGTTGAATTTCCAGGACCCACTCATTTACGAAGAGGTCCTTGTGAGGATTCTGAGCTAGCTCGTGGGATTGGAAGGACTTAGGCTGTTAGTCCGTTGGAGTTGCTACGGACTTTACGATGTAAGTTGGGAGCATACCTAGCAAGTGCATCAACACTATCTGTAGCTTTTCAATTAACAGGGATTAAAGGGGGGTAGACTAGGCTGCTTAACAATTTTGTTGTGATCTCATTGTAAAAGCCTAGTCTTACAATTATTAGTAATGGGGTGAGAGAATCCTCTCGGTTATGTAGTAGTTATAATTCCCAGTCATGTAATCGATCTTTAATGCAATGAAGAATTTCAGTTCCAATTGAACCTATTGAATACTAGTCCACACAAAATAAATAATTAAATAGACACTTACATAATAACAATAGATAATTAATTAATATCCTTTGTATAGAAAATGGCAGGAAGAACTAGAGGAAATGGATCCAATGACAACAACAACGATAACAACAACAACAGTGACATCATGAACTTTGATCGGGCAATTACTAATGAACTAAGAAACCAACCCAGGCATAGAGACAACAAAACAGAATTAATAGCGAAATTTCAAAAACTCAGGCCTCAAAAAATTTTCGGAGAGCCCAATCTCTACACGGTTGAGGCATGGACAAGGTAAGTGAAGAAAATATTGGAGATGCTAGAGATTTAGAACGAGTAGGACCAAGTGTCCCTCGCCTCATTTCTCTTCGACGGGGAGGCCGATTTCTGGTAGACAATGATTAAGGAAAGTCGTCAAGTGGCAGAACTATCTTGGAGACAGTTCAAGGAATTGTTTATGGAAAAGTACTTCCCAAACTCAGTAAGACAGGAGATAATCCAAGAATTTCTCCAACTGAAACAAAGGGACATAACTGTGACACAGTATGCCAATCGATTTGAGGCTCTTTCTCACCATGCCACAATTATAGTGGCAAATGAAACAGACAAGGTAAGGCGCTTTGAATGGGGACTCGACTCAGGAATCCGAGACAAGCTGGTTGCCGTGCAGCTACCTACTTATGCACAGGTAGTAGATATGGCTCTTGCTCTAGAAAGAGAGAAGATGGACACTGCAAGGACTCAAGGTCAGCAATCTAGAGCCAACCAACACAGAAGCGGAGGACCCTCAAGGAACAATAGGATCCCTACTGCTTCGGTACCTTATGCTAGGGGGCTATAACAACAACAAGGGTACAATCCTGAACAATATGGTAAGGAAGGGGCTAGAAGGTGTTATGAATGTGGCCAAAAAGGGCACTTCAGGAACAACTACCCTTAAAGGTTAGGCTACTACATCAATCAAGAGGGAGCCACTCAAGGAAACAAATGCGCGCCAACTCAGTGAACATGAACTACGCAAAATTCCCAATCCAACAGAGGTCAGCCACCAGCTAATCGAAATGTAGGACAATTGAGGACTCAACAACCAGGAGATGCCAATGCAAGGAAACATTGGGGGCCAAATCAGGGTGCCACCGGGAGAGTCTTTGCACTCCAAGAATGAGAAGATATTGGAAATCCTTCAGTGATTCAAGGTATACTCATCCTTATGAACTATTATGTGCAAGTCTTGTTTGATTCTGGAGCATCACACTCTTTCATATCTACTTCATGTGTTACAATTTTGGGATTAGAGCCTAAACATTTGGGAACACCTATGAGTGTAGCTTCACCACTAGGAGGTCAAACTTGAGTAGATCTCGTATGCAAATCATGTGAACTAGTGTTTAACTTGCGACCTACGAGTCATGGAATTGTCAGACTTTGACGTTATCCTAGGAATGGACTGGTTATCAACCCATACAGCTACCATTGATTGCTATCGAAAGACGGTGATTGCTTACTCTCAAGATGGAACGCGATTCCTATTTAAGGGGGATAGACAAGATTCTTTATCACCGACACTTCGAAAGTCAAAGTGGCATGATCACCTGGCTGGGTAGCTAGCCAGCTTAGTTCTGGAAGATAAAGATCGTACAGAACTAGGGCTACCTCGTGTGGTGTATAAGTATGCTGATGTATTTCCAGAGGAACTACCAGGACTACCCCCAAAGCGAGAAGTAGACTTTACCATTGAACTACAACCTAGTATCACTGATCTCAATGGCACCACATCATGTGGCACTAGCTGAACTGAGAGTGCTAAAGACACAGTTGCAAGAATTATTGGATAAGGAATTTATAAGGCCAAGCACGTCCCCGTGGGGAGTACTAGCCTTATTTGCTAAAAAGAAAGATAGGACACTTAAGTTGTGTATTGATTACCGACAACTCAATAGAGTAACCATTAAGAATTGGTATCCACTACCTAGGATTGATGATCTCTTCGATCAGTTTAGAGGGGCAAAGTATTTCTCAAAGATAGACCTCAGGTCTGGGTATCACCAGTTGCGTATTCGGGAAGAAGATATTCTTAAGACTGTTTTTTGAACCCATTACAGCCACTATGAGTTCGTAGTAATGCCATTTGGCCTAACCAATGCACCAGGCATGTTCATAAGCTTAATGAACAAAATACTCACGCCTTACTTAGATCAATTTGTGGTAGTTTTCATTGATGATATTTTGGTGTATTCCAAGTCTGAAGGAGACCATGAACAACATTTGAGAATAGTACTTTAAACCTTGAGGAAGAACCAGCTGTATGATAAGGTTAGTAAATGTGAGTTCTAGATAGAGGAAGTAAAGTTTTTGGGTCACGTGGTGTCTGAAAAGGAAATATCAGTGGACCTAACTAAAGTAGAAGCAGTGACAGAATGAAAGCAATCTAAGAACACATTCAAGACTTGCAGTTTCTTAGGATTGGTTGGTTACTATCAAAGATTCATTCAAGACTTCTTAAAATTGAACAAACCAATGACACATTTGACTAAAAAAGGAGTTAAGTTTGAATGGAACGAGTCTTGTGAAAATTCATTCCAAGAACTCAAGAAAAGATTGACGAGTGCCCCTATTCTCATTGTACCAGAATGAGACGTTGGGTACAATGTGTATTGTGATGCTTCCATGAAGGTCTGGGGTGCGTATTGATGCAAAATGGTAAGGTGGTGGCATATGGATCAAGGCAATTAAAGAATTATGAGAAGAATTATCCCACTCATGACTTGGAGTTAGCAGTTATAGTTCACGCACTCAAAATTTGGAGACACTACTTGTATGGTGAAAAGTTTGAGATATTTATCGATCACAAAAGCTTGAAGTATCTGTTCACCCAAAAGGATCTGAACATGCGTTAGAGACGCTGGATGGAGTATCTCAAGGATTACCAATTTACCTTTTCCTATTATCCCAGTAAGGCTAACATGGTGGCAGATATGCTAAGTAGCAAGAATAGAGGGATTGTTGCTAGTTTAGCACTTAGAGAATAGAGTATGGTTGGAACGCTCAATGAATTTGGGGTACAAATGGAGGTTCAAGATGAAAAGGCTTAACTTGGTGCTTAGATTGCTATGCCTAAAATTTTGAGCGAGATATTAGAATCACAAAAGTACGATCAGGAGGTAGTATTCATCAAGGCACGAATGGAATCTAATGAAACCATGCCTGGTTAGGAAATTCACACAGATGGGAGTTTGCAATATCAAGGTTGAATGTTCGTACCAAGCAGCGACTCACTAAGGAAAAAGGTACTTAAAGAATTCCACCATTCAGTATTCGCAATACATCCAGGAGGTACTAAGATGTACCAAGACTTAAAATGCCAATATTGGTGAGGCGAAATGAAAAGGGATATAGCAAAGTTTGTGTCTCAGTGCCTGACACGTCAACAAGTAAAGGCTGAACACCAAAGATCGGTAGGAACATTTCAACCTCTACTAATCTCGGAGTGGAAATGGGAACACATAACCATGGATTTCGTGACGGGTTTGCCTCAATCACCATAGGGACATGAAGGTGTGGGTAGTGGTAGATCGACTAACTAAGACAGCCCGATTCTTACCTGTCGGGTCATCAGATACGTTGGACTCACTCAGTAGATTGTTCATCAAAAAAGTGATCAGATTACACGGAGTACCAGTTAGCATCGTGTCTGATTGTGATCCTCGATTCCCTTATCAATTTTGGCAGAGTTTGTAGAAGGCAATGGGAACGAACCTATGCTTTAGCATCGTATTTCACCCATAAACAGATGGGCAGTCTGAAAGGACGATACAAACCTTGGAGGATATGCTTCGAGCTTGCATTATGGATTTTAAGGAAAGTTGGGAGAAACACCCACCTTTCATTGAGTTCGTTTACAACAATAGTTTCCAAGCCAGTATTAGAATGGCACTATATGAAGCACTTTATGAATGACCTTGTCGATCACCAGTCTGTTGGACTGAAGTAGGGGAAACAACCTTGTTAGGACCAGACTTGGTTCAGGAGACCACTGGGAAGATAAAACTGATCAGACAACAGCTAATCACAGCCCAAAGCCGACAAAAGAGTTATGCAGATCAAAGGAGACGACCCTTAACGTTTGAGGTAAGGGATCATGTTTTTTCTCAAAGTTCGACCTCGTCGAGGTACTACACGATTTGGGAAGAAAGGAAAACTTACACCTCGTTATGTGGGACCCTTTAAAATTCTGAGCAAGGTAGGAGAGGTGGCATACCGTCTAGCACTACCACTACAACTCGCAGCGGTGCACAATGTTTTTTCACATCTCAATGTTATGAAAATATGAGTCACACCCTTCCCATGTTATTGATTGGGGAGAGATTGATCTTAATGAAGATGCAATCTATGAGGAAAGGCTTATAAAGATTATGGATCGACGAGAAAAGAACTTGAGAGGCAAAGTCATCCACTTGATGTGAGTGTTATGGCAGTATCGAGGAGTGGAGGAGTCTAATTGGGAAAGAGAGGATGCGATACGAGCTAACTGCCTTCAGTTGTTTGAAGATAAAGGTACGCGTTAAAATTATTTAAGGGGGATATGTTGTAAGAACCTGAATTTTTGGACAACTAATTAGTTTGTTAATAACAATATTAAGTCAATTAATAGTGATTATTAAATTATAATTTTAATAGCATCATGATTAATACTACTATTAAACTCCTTTAAATAATTTTATTTATCTTTATGTGATTAAATTTCTGTATCTAAATACAGTTGTGGAAACTAAATGAGTTAAATAAATAATAACTAAGTTAGTTAGAGGATAGTAGGGAACAAAACATCTAGTGAACATGTAATATATAAACATTGATTTTATTTATAAAAAAAGAAAAAAGAAAAAAAGAAAATCAGATTTTCGGGCAGAACACTTCGGCTGCCTTTTCTTCCAAAGAAAGCAGCTGGAGGCAAGCCAATGCATGCCAAGGCATGCATACATCTACACTCTAAGCCTACATGTAGGTAATATTTCCCAAACCAAAAGAAAAAAATAATAATAATAAATAAAATAAAATAAAATAAAAATAGGTCACCAAACTCTTATAAATAAGAGCACTGTTTAGCCCTTTTATTCAATACACGCAGTTGAGCAAAAGAAAGAAAAAGAGAGGAAGAGGAGAGGGTGCTTGGTGGTCATCATTTCAAAAAAATTTTGAGAATAGTTTGTAAAAAGCTCTTGAGGTAGGAATACTCAACCTCTATTATCCCTTAGATTTTTTTTTTTTTTTTTTACTGAATCTATATATTAAAAATATGCAAAAGTGTGCATTGTTGATACACACATAGTAAGAATAGCTCAATGCATGTTTACATTTTGATATAATAATAATTTCATGATTATATGATTTCTATTCCTTCTTGCAAGCATAGATTAGATGGTTTAGCTACTGATTTTATCTTCTTATGTGTTGAAATTTTCTCCATGTTTGAAATAATCTTGTATGAGGGTAAAATGAGATAAGGTTGGTTCATTTTTACTCGAAACTTATGTTTTCTTCATTGTATGTTTACATTTTGATAGAATAATAATTTCATGATCATATGATTTCTATTCCTTCTTGCAAGCATAGATTAGATGGTTTAGCTACTGATTTTATCTTCTTATGTGTTCAAATATTCTCCATGTTTGAAATAATCTTGCATAGGGGTAAAATGAGATAAGGTTGGTTCATTTTTACTCGAAACTTATGTTTTCTTCATTGTCTCAGATTTTATCGGAGGTAAAATGCTTTAATAAATTGAAAATAACTTGTGTCAAAAATCTATTGTTATTGGGAGTATATACAGGTGTTCTATACACGTGTAAATTTTTATAAAATTATTTGACACCATTTTCTTACCGAAATAAATATTTGTCCTAAGTGTTGTTCACAACACAGCAGAAATAGTGACTTCAAACAGTTCCTATTTCTCTGCAAATGGTATTTTTCTGCACGACCACTTGGGATAGTTAGATATAAGAGTTATCTTTCATTTGCCGCTGATTTCACAAAAAATGGATAAGCCTAAAGGGAGAAATTGTAGTTTTACTAAATTGCGACAAAATATGTCATATTTTCTTAGAAAAATTATTTGACCATCTTCCATTCGTTTTCAATCTTCAAACTCTTCTGGAAATATGTTCTAAACTCAAATATCTAGCAAGCCATTCAGACCATACCTCCTTTTGACACCGTTTGATTCCCGTTTTTATTTTTCAAACACAGATCACCTGTGCTGGAAGTTACTGTAACTCACTGTCCCAAAAACCAGTTTTCTTCCAAATTTTATTTCTCCATTTTAAAATCATTTTTAGCCCTATTTTGCTGCATGAAATATTTTCCAAACTTAATGAACTAGCACCAGTTAAAATATTGTAATAATTGAACTTTGTTTAATATGGGTTTCATTATTTTTAGTCTGAACATATAGTGCTGAAAAGAAGAAGTGTGAGAAATTCATTGAAATTTTGTGATGACTCCTAAGATTGTAATGCCCCAACCCTTCACACGTCATCGATATTATCCGCTTTGGGCCACGCCTACAAGAATTTGTTCTTCCCAGTAGGTCACCAATCCCAAAACTATTCCAGTCTAAGCATGCTTAACTGTGGAGTTCTACTAGGGATTTCACTACCCAGGAAAAGGCCTCGATGCTATATAAGGGTCCAGGTTTTTACTTTTATAGCCCAGGAACTCTCCCTCCATTTCTGATGTGGGACATTGAAACCTTACAATCCACCCCCTTAAGGCTACACGTCCTTGTGCAGTAGCCTACCAGCTCGCAAGCTCACCCACATGCATCGAGAGACGCCAGGGGCCCACATTCGGTACTCTAGAGAGTCGGCTCTGATGTAATTTGTAACGCCCTAACCCTTTACATGTCATCAATATTGTCCGCTTTGGGCTACGCCCGCACGGATTTGTTCTTCCCAGTGGGTCACCCATCCCAAAACTACTCCAGCCTAAGCACGCTTAGCTACAGAGTTCTGCTAGGGATTTTACCATCCAGGAAAAGGCCTTGATGCTATACAAGGATCCAGGTTTTTACTTTTATAGCCCAGAAACTCCCCCTCCATTTCCGATATGGGACATCGGGACCTTACAAAGACACTCTATAATATTTATTTTGGTTGTCATACGTGATTATGTTGTGCTATATAAACCTTAGGTCACAGTGGTTTGGAAACGAAAACTCGTAATGCATCAAAATGTGAATTCGACAAAGTAAATAAAGAAACACGAAATTTAACCGATGCATTAAAGTTTAAAAGTGATGGGTGAGCCCAGTTTAGAGTCTTGTGCAAGTGAATTTCGAACCCTAACATGGCACAAGAAGGTATTTCGGCTCTTATCAGCATAGGCAATGTAAGGTTGGTGGTGCGGGTGTCACAAAATAGACCGTTCCCTTGGGGCAGACAGTGATGTTACGACTCGGGTATATAACCCTGGTGCGTAGGCATCATTGGTAATTACCACAAGTAACATTTGAATATTTGACTAAGGGGGAGTCAGAATTACCCATGGCCATTACTTAGCGGTTGAGTGGAAATAGTGCTCCGCGGGGAGTTACTTAAAATTACCTGATATACTAAATCTATGTGAATTTAAAAGAAAAGTTGGCATTTTTTCCCTTATGATGAAATATTGCTTTCGCTTACCCTTGTTCTTATTATCTATTGTTATTATTTCAACTGATAGCATCCCTGTTATGTTTATTAAATGCTGCTTGTTATTCTACACAGTATTCATTAATTGTGAGTATTATTATCAGGGTGGATATTTTCGGATTGTAATATCTTTTGAGTTTGTTGCTTATTGGCATTCCCATTGCCCTGGTGTTTTATGCCAGGTACCTAAGAAACCGAAGGAAACACCGAGGCCTTGCAAGGCAACATTAAGCCATGGTCAGCTTGAAGAGTGCCCAAGTTCCATGAATCATTTTTCTAAGTTTTCTAGTTTTTCTCTAGTTTTCCTTTTATATTTGTGTTATTATTATTTTTTTGTATTAAGACTAAGCCTTGAGTTTGATTGAAGTTGTAAGTTGAGAATTTTTAATTTCTGTGTTATTAATTAATGAATGATAGTAAACTTGGTGGTAACAATGATTATAAGCTTTTAATTAAGAAATTTGATTTTAAGTTTTAAAATTTGAGGGGCGTCACAACTATATTACCATTGGATACTTTAATTTTCTAACATGTATCGCTGTAGTAATATAATTATATTTGTTTTGAAAAAATTACGGAATTGTGTATTGTTCCTGTCAACTTATGTTCAATACATATATACATACATGTCATACAAACAAGTGTCCACAACAAACACTTTCAATAACAAACTAAGACTTTGCAAAACACCTCCATCATGACAATAATTGTATTTTTTTTCATTCATAGAAAAAATCACATTATTGAAGAAAAATTGATTTTGAAATTTATAACAATATGATATCGCCTCAAACTCTTACTCATTAAAATATTTTTATTACAATGAGTTATAATGGTAAGCAAGAAGAAAAACAAGAAGGTTATAAAACAAAAACTACAGAAGATCTATTGCAACATGCTCTCCAAATAAAGTTAAATGAATTGAAATAGGAATTGTCCTATCTGTTATGAAATTCAAGAAAAATAATGTACCTCATGCACACATTTTAGTCAAATTATAAAGAAAAAATCAAATGATGTCTAAACATTATCGTAGCAACTCAATAATACAGAAAGTAAGTATATCAAATAAAAAATTCGATTAATTTTTGTTATATGTTGATTACTTACAGATGCCATAATAAATTATGTAACTTGACAGTTTCTTGAAGGTGACCCTGCAAACACTTATAAGTATGGATCTATAAATCTCGTGAAAACAATTATGAAATTCCTCTATCGATCGAAATATTAAGTTACAATATCATTCTATTTACTTAAAAAAACTATTCCACATTTTCTACATAAATGAAAATATACTAATGATTAATGTTATACTTTTCATCATGCAAGATATTCGTGGCATAGAAAACGAGACTCAACAACTCTTGATGTATAAAAATATATTACATATTGATATTAATGCATTCTTACTCCAATAGTATGCAAATAATATACAATACTGGGTTCAATGAATTTGTATTATGGGATAAATTATTAAACAAAAATTGTGTAATTGTGCAATTAATTTCATTCATTTAATTGTATTACAGGTACAAATTATGAAAAACTGAAGTGAGAAGTTGATAGAAAAAGATTTGCATAATGCTATATATTTAAAGAATATGCTTATTGTGTTGGAATAATCTTCTGTGTAAATAAAATAAATTAAAATAATTCAAACAAAATAAAATAAAACTTACAGAATTTATTTTGTTGAATCGAATCAATAATTAAAAACCAAGTCGAGTGTGTGACACTCTGTCCTTAAGACAGATTCGCCCCGCTACGGTGCTTACGGTTATGTGGCGTCTATCTCCCAAGATACAATGATCTTCACAAATTTGTAGTAGCACTTCAAACAAATTTGTCCGGCGAACTAGAACCTTGTGTTCTATAACTCTCTGAAATTTATTCTAAATCTAATATGAAGAATAAAGGACGCAAGAGAGCAAAATGAAGGCAAGGAAAATGAATTTTCGGAATCAATCAAAATTGGAATGGGGTTGCCTTTATATAGGCTTTGTTGGCAGCTATTCAATTTGAATAGAAAAGGTATGAGGAAGGGACATAACCCTTCTTTCAAAATAAAAAGACACAATGAAAGGTTTGCACTCTTTCATTCAAATGGAGGTTTGACCCTTCCTTTAAAACAAAAAGACACCATGAAAGGTTACACCATTTCATTCAAAATGGAGTCTATTTCAATTCACAATTATCTCTTTATAAATTTTCCAACAATTCCCTACATGAATGAAATTGACAGAGAGAAAATGCAACAACATGATGTAAATACAGAGAGTACAGAAATTGGAAATATTCTGCAAAGGATAGGTAGCTTTTGACTTTGAACCTTCCCTTGTGAGACACTATCGAATTACTAGCTAACCAGTGAACATGATGTCTTGAACTGTTCAGCCGTTTGTGTAAACCAAGACAATAGATCGCACACAGTATATCTCCAGACACAGTTTAGTTCTCACTATTGTGTTCATTTTGGCCCTGAACAACCTGGTCTTTCATGAGTGCTCTAGAGAATTGTAGCCCTTCACAAATCTCATAGAACCGGCCCAATTCACACTCACATAGGTGATTCTTATGAAGAATATCCTGCTATACTCCACTAGGTTTACCTAGATATAAGAATCATTAAAGGTTTTACTTAACCTAGAACGCTGTAGACATCACTATTTCATCATAGAAATGGGTAGGAGTTAGACTCCTCAGTGATATTTCTGAGTCATTCACAACTCGGTCGTCCCTTTGAACCTAGATCTTGGGATCTCCAGTCAACTAGGTTGGGTTGCCGTTGTGGTAACTCTTATTTAATAGGCTTTAGTCCCATTCCTCTCGATGAATTCTCAAGTAGCTCTCTTACTAACCCTTTGGTTAGTGGATCCGCTATGTTGTCTTTAGACTTCACATATTCAATGGAAATAATTCCATTAGAGAGTAGTTGTCTTACGGTATTATGTCGACGACGAATATGTCGAGACTTACCGTTATACATATGACTCTGTGCTCTACCAATTGCTGATTGACTATCACAATGTATGCATATAGCAGGCACCGGTTTTGGCCATATTGGAATATCTTCAAGGAAGTGGTGAAGCCATTCTGCCTCTTCCCTTGCTTTGTCTAAAGCTATGAATTCTGATTCCATAGTAGACCTAGCAATGCAAGTCTGTTTGGAAGATTTCCATGATACAGCCGCCCCACCAAGAGTAAAAACATACCCACAAGTGGACTTTGAGTCTCTAGTATCTGATATCCAATTTGCATCATAGTATCCTTCAAGTACTGCTGGATATCTTGTATAATTCAGCCTAATATTACGAGTAAATCGGAGATATCTTGGAACCCTTATAATTGCTTTCCAGTGTTCTACTCCCGGGTTACTCGTATATCTACTTAATTTACTTACTGCATAAGCTATATCTGGGCGAGTGCAGTTCATCAAGTACATTAAGCTTCCAATAATTTGGGCATACTCTAATTGAGAAATACTTTCCTGCACATTCTTAGAAAGATACAAATTAACATCTACAGGTGTTCTAACAAGATGATCATTATCTTTGCTGAATTTGTCAAGTATTTTCTCCATGTAATGAGATTGTGACAAAGCATAACCTTCTGATGTTTTGGTAATTTTCATACCAAGAATTACATCAGTAATGCCCATGTCCTTCATGTCAAAATGTTTATTCAACATTTTCTTGGTAGTTGTAATCATATCATTATTACTGCCTATGATGAGCATATCATCCACATAAAGACATACAATGACATAACCTTTGTCTGTGTTTTTAATATAAACACATTTGTCACACTCATTAATTTTAAATCCATTTGACATCATTGCCTTGTCAAATTTCTCATGTCATTGCTTTGGCACTTGTTTTAAACCATATAATGATTTAACCAATTTACACACTTTCTTTTCTTTTCCTGAAATAGAAAAACCTTCTGGTTGTTCCATGTAAATTTCTTCATTTAACTCACCATTTAAGAAAGGAGTTTTCACATCCATTTGATGAATTTCTAGATTGTATAGAGATGCAATGGCAATTAGCATTTTAATGGATGTTATTCTAGTAACCGGTGAGTATGTGTCAAAGTAATTTCTAGTAACCGGTGAGTATGTGTCAAAGCAATCAAGACCTTCTTTTTGTCTAAATCCTTTGACCACAAGTCTTGCCTTGTATTTGTCAATTGATCCATCTGCTTTCAATTTTTTTTTGAAAATCCACTTGTACCCAAGAGGTTTACAACCTGGTGGCAAATCCACTAATTCCCAAGTGTGATTTTACAAGATGGATTCAACTTCACTATTGATAGCTTCTTTCCATAAAGGAGCTTCAGGACTGGACATAGCCTCTTTAAAAGTTAAAGGCTCATTTTCTAACAAAAAAGTTAGGAAATCTGAACCAAAAGATTTTGAGGTTCTAGCATGTTTACTACGTCTAGGTTCCTCTTCCTCATTTTGATTTAACTCTTGTTCTTGATCATATTCTTAATCCTGACTAGTAATAGTATCATGAGATCTCTTATTATTACTATTCTCTTGTCTAGTCTTATTTGGAAATACATGTTCAAAGAATAATGCATTCCGAGACTCAATAGTAGTATTTACATGCATTTCGGTATGTTCTGATTGATGAATCAAAAACCAATATGCACTACTATTCTTAGCATTACCAATGAAAATGCAATCAATGGTCTTAGGACCTATCTTAGTCTTTTTAGGACTAGGAATAGCCACTTTAGCCAAACACCCCCACACTTTTAAGTATTTGTAGGATGGTACTCTTCCATGCCACAATTCATAAGATGTTTGATTCACTTTCTTTCGGGGTACTTTATTAAGTATATAATTAGCATAAAGTATTACTTCCCCCCACAAGTTCTGAGGTAATCCAGAACTTATTAACATGGCATTCATCATTTCTTTTAAAGTCCTATTTTTCCTTTCAGCAATTCCATTTTGCTGAGGTAAGTAAGGAGCAGTGGTTTGATGAATTATTCCGTGTTCTTTACAAAATTCACCAAAAGGTGATTCATATTCACCACCTCTATCACTTCTAAGTTTCTTGATTTTCTTACCAAGTTAATTTTCAACTTCATTCTTATATTGAATGAAAGTTTCCAAAACTTTATCCTTGGTTCGAATTAAATAAACATAATTATATCTAGTACAGTCGTCTATAAAAGTGATAAAATATTTTTTCCCACCTCTGGTTTTAATTGATTTAAAATCACAAATGTCACTATGAATTAGTTCAAGTGGTTCCGTACTTCTTTCAATTGAATGAAAAGGAGTTTTAGATAATTTTGCCTCAACACAAATTTCACATTTATGATTTGAATCAATGTCAAATTTAGGTAAACATTCCATATTAATTAATCTACGCAAAGATCCATAATTAACATGTCCTAGCCTACCATGCCATAAATTTGAAGACTTAAGCAAGTAAGAAAAAAATGTATTATTAATAACTGAGGGTACAACGGTCATTACATTTAACTTGAAAAGGCCATCAGACATGTAACCTTTTCCTACATACATCCCATTTTTAGTAAGTGCAAATTTATCACTCTCAAATATTAGCCTAAACCCATTCTTACTCAACAAAGATCCGAAAACAAGATTCTTGCGAATGTCCGGTACATGTAGCACATTGTTGAGAGTGAGTTCCTTTCCAGATATCATCTTGAGTACAATCTTTCCTTGTCCTTCAACTTTGGAAGTTGAGGAGTGATTAAGGCCGAAATGTACATCATTGAGGTCGTTAATTAGAATCTCTTAACTTCACTTGCTGGTCAAACCATATACTTTATGTGTATTGAATGTCAATCAGGTTGTACATCGTCGGAGCATAAAATGGACAAAAAGACAAAATTTGGACAGAGTTGACTTTTTTGGAAAAGTCAAACTGATGTTTTAAACCTGTTTGGAAATGAATAGAAGTATAAAAAGAAAAGGAAACTTTTCTAGGGTTCTGAATTTGTTTTGACCTAAAGAGAGAGGCTAGGGTTTGGGAAGAGAAAGGAACAAGAAGCTTCAAAGATGTTTCCAATGGTGATTTCTTCTCCTTCTACCTCCTTCCACTCCTCCATGAGTAGCTAGTCTTCTTTTTCTAGGGTTTTGATGAAACCCTAGCCATGTAACTACTTTGTTTTCCTTTTGATTCTCAATTATGTAAAGGTTTGAACCATTGTATGGTGTTTTAGAAATTCTTTATATATAATTTTCATTATCTTTTCAAATATTTGACTTTCTGTGATTGTTGAATGTTATCCATACATGAGTTTTCTATTCTTTCACATTCAAGGTATGAGACGAATCATGCTACGAGGGATGAGTCGTGTCACTACCCTAGTTTAGAGTGAACGGTTCGTACTACTTGAGATGGTTCGTGCCCGTACATTGAATGTGATGATTTTCTTGTTAAATGCTTTGAACTTGTAGTTGCAAAGCATTAATCTGTTCAAACCCTAGGATAATTGATTTCAATTGGAAACCCTAATTACGTGGCTAGTGGTGGATTCTTTGCCCTAGTTTTTCCCCCAATTCAGTAAACCAATTTCATTTATTATTAATAATTTAATTCCTTAGTTTAATTTATTTATTATTAAATTAGGTTATAATCATTCAATCTTTTTATCAAAATTAATTTAGGAATTTATCAATTAAATTAGTTTAATTTCACAATAGTCCCTGTGGATCGATACCTGGACTTGCCATTATTCTGATTGAATTTGGTATAGTTTAGTGATTATATTTTGGTGTGTTCAACGACCCATCAAATTTTGGCGCCGTTGCCGGGGACTTCTGGCGAAATTAGTTAATTTAAAGTTACATTCTTATTTTAATTTTTAGTTTAGGATTTTATGCTTTTGGTGTTGCTAAGTGTGCAGAGCGTTTGAAATTGGAGCTATCATTGAAGTGCAAGCGGAGCGCAGCCGAGCTTAAAAAAATAAAAATAAAACCGCAGCACTAAAGTGAGTAAACAGAAGCAAACACTCACAAGCAAAGCACCAAAGTGCTAAAATGAAAGTCAAAGCTCAACTGGGGGTTGGAGACAACGTCTACACGTCAAGCATCCGCAAGACGAGTAAAGCGTTTTCGTTAAACCGCTGTGAGTATTTCTTCCTTTGGTATTTTGCTTTCATACTTAGTGCACAGAGTCGAACTTATTGTGTGTGTATGGGTAGTGTATGCACGGGCGTCGTTCTTGTCGCCCTGAATTGTGGTGTTTGGACCTTGAACTAGAAAGGACCCTTAGGAGACTTAGGGCTTCTGCCCGTATTCCTAGGCTTGAATATTCATACATTGAGCCATTAGAGATGGCAGATCCTAATGTCCCGAATGTGCCCAACCGGACACTTAAGGATTATTTTACACCCACTGCATATACATCACCATCATGCATCCAATTGCCCAACACCACTGCTGCTCATTATGAGATTAAGTCCAGCACCATACAAATGCTTCCATCATTCCATGGACTAACTCATGATGACCCTTATAAGCATTTGAATGAATTTCTGGAAATTTGCTCGACAGTGAGGATCCAGAATTTCACAAATGAGGCCTTAATGTTGCGATTGTTTCCATTCTCGTTAAAGGATAAAGCCAAACACTGGCTAAATTCTTTACCTGCTAATTCAATCACAACTTGGGACCAATTACAACAACGGTTCTTGGAGAAGTACTTTCCCATAGGTAAAACCAACCAACTTAGGCGAGCCATCACAAACTTTGCTCAAATGGATGGCGAGCAATTCCATGAGACTTGGGAAAGACTTCGAGATCTTCTCCAACAGTGTCCCCACAACCAAGTGCCTGATTGGCAACTTGTTCAAACATTCTATTATGGCTTAACTGAGCCACACCGCCAAATGGTGGATTGGTCCTGTGGTGGGACATTTATGTCTAAAAATGATGCCGAGGCATGGCAATTGTTTGCGAACCTAAGTGATAATTCCTTTCACCATGCCTCTGCAGCCCGGCAAGTCCGGCAACCAGTAGTTGGAGCCCCGAAAAGAGGGGGCATTTATGAGGTCGGGCAAAACTTAGAGTTAGCCCAACAAGTAGAGGCACTATCACGCAAGATAGATCACTTATTAGCTACGGGACATGCCCCTACCCAGCAAGATCAGCTTCAATTCCGTGAGGCATGTGTTATATGTGCGAGCCCTGCTCATGACTTGAGTGAGTGCCCTTCGGCATCACAATTTCCGGAGTTAGTCCAAGAGCATGTGAATGCAGCTCAAGGATTCTCCAACCCGGGTAATGACCCATACTCCAACACATATAATCCGGGATGGAGAAATCACCCTAATTTCTCATGAAGACCCCCTTCACAAGGCACTTCTTACAATCCTCCACCACCAAGGCAGAATTTCAATAATTTTGCCAACCAATCATCCTACCAACCACCGCAACCTTATCGACCCCCACAACCGTACCGGCAACCACAACCCCCGCCTGTTCCTCAGGGCAACTCTGCCTTTGAGACTCAGGTGTTGGAAGTTCTCTCAGAACTTAAGGGGTTAGCACCGATAGTTCACTCCCACACTCACTCTATTGCCAAGATAGAGACCCAATTGGGTCAAATGGCTAACAACATGAATCGGAGAGAGGAGGGAAAATTACCAAGTCAAACTGTGGCCAACCCTAAGGGACAATACGGGGCAGAGAGTTCGGGTGGGAATGGTAAGCAACATGAGCAAGTGCAGGCGGTGGTTGCTTTAAGAAGTGGTAGGGAGTTAGAGCCTCAGTCAGTTGCGTCTGATGCAACTAGAGTTAGGAGGGTGACCACGGTGGTTCACCAGTGAGAGCAAGGGTGAGGGGGCAACACTTAAGAGGGAGGACTTAGTCCCTAGTACTTCACTTGAGCCCAAGGCACCATATGTGCCTAAGGCACCCTTTCCCCAGTGCCTTGATACACCGTCCCCTTTTAATAAGAAGGCGGCATCTATGGAGGCAATGATGGATGTCTTTAAACAGGTAAAAATCAACCTCCCCCTGTTGGAGGCGATTAAGCAAGTACCATCATATGCCAAATTTCTGAAGGACCTTTGTACGCAAAAGCGTAAATCTAGGACACATGTGTCCCAAAAGGTCCTACTCACGGAGCAAGTAAGCTCCATCTTGTTGAATGACACACCTCTAAGCTTAAGGACCCGGGAGCCCCAACCATTGCATGCATTATAGGGGACCATTTCATTGATAGGGCCTTATTGGATTTAGGGGCTAGTGTCAATTTGTTGCCGTACTCTGTGTACGAGGAATTTGGGCTTGGCGAGTTGAAGCCCACTACTGTCACTCTTCAATTGGCTGACCGGTCCCTCAGAGTGCCACGTGGCATGATTGAGGATGTGCTAGTTAAGGTTGATAGGTTCTACTTCCCTGTTGACTTTTTGGTGTTAGATATGGAACCAGTAGCCAGTTCTAAGAAACAAATCCCGGTGATCTTAGGTCGACCTTTCTTGGCTACGGCCAATGCATGCATCAATTGTCGGACCGGGGTTATGGAAGTTTCATTTGGCAACATGCAAGTGAAACTTAATATTTTCCAAGCATCCCAACAACCTCATGAGAGAGAGGAGTGCTTATTAGTGGATGTTGTGGATGAGATTGTGGAGGAGGCTTTGCCCTCCATTCTTGTAGAGGACCCTTTAGAGGCTTGTCTAGCTCATTTTGGGATTGAAAATTTTGATATTGATGGGTCAGTTAAGGAGGTATTAAAATTGTTGGATGCGGGTATTATATACCCCATCTCAGATAGCGAGTGGGTGAGTCCCACACAAGTGGTGCCCAAGAAATCGGGCATCACCGTTGTTGAGAATGAGGGAGGAGAGTTAGTCCCCACACGAACCACTACTGGGTGGCGAGTGTGCATTGATTATAGGAGACTAAATTCCTCGACTAGGAAGGATCATTTTCCTTTACCCAGGGGTTTGATGGACCCATTTTATTATGCTTGATAGATTGATTCCTTATTTTTTATTTTATTTATTTATTTTTTATTTTTTTTCTTCCCTTCTATGTTATTCTGTTTTTCTTTATTCTCGTTATGCTTTATTTGCGTCTAGGAGACTTTAATCCTCTAAAGTTGTAATTCCTTTGGTGTTAGCCGTGCCCGAACGGCATCTGACGGTCTGGTATAGCCACCTAACCGTGTTTGTAGTGAGTTCCTAAGAGACCAACTGAGACGGTGGAAACTAGAGTTCGAATGGCAAAGCCTAGAACACAAAGGTTTGGAATTTCCGAGACTAGAGTCTGGTTTAAATACCCAGGGGTCTGGAGATTGCTTTAAAACTACCTCGGCTTGAACTCTGTATGGCAGCCCTATAGGTTGAGGTAGCTTTATGCGCCTCGATTCTGGATACCGAATCAACCTAGTCTGTCACCCTGTCGGAGAATAGGGAAAGTTACAAACACAGTTAGGGAGAAAAGTAGTACCCGTGGTTTTCGCGTGAAGATTATACCTTTAGTGGGCATTCCGTTATTTTCTTATGTACTATATTTATTTCGGATGTCAATTGAAGGTAGAAATGCGTAGTTTTGATTTTTAAAAAAAAATAAAATAAAAAAGGGGGGTTATACTTGTTCATTTTAACATAAAAAAAATAATAATAATTTTGTATTGTACTTGTTGAAAAAAAAAATATATAGTTGTTATACTTGTTCAATTTTTTTTTTTTAAAAAAAAAAAAAAAACAAATCTATGTTATACTTCCAAAAAAAAAAAGAAAAAAAAAAAGATGGCCCGCATGTGCGGGACTGTGCACGCACATGGCCACAAAACTCACAAAACATTAATGTTGTGCACTGCTAAATAAGCAAGTGCGCGGGCATGTGCGTTGACCAGCCGCACGTGCGGCTTGACTCCCGCATGTGCGCGACGCCGATTATTTTATTTTATTTTTTTTAAAAAAAAAGTCACGCCAGGGGTGAATCGCCGCACGTGTGGCCTGGGCCCCGCACGTGCAGGAAAGTTGGTGCCTCCGTTGGCTTTTGTTTTATTTCTTATTTTATTTATTTTTTATTCTTATTATTACTATTATTATTTTAATTTCATTTTTAATTTATTTAAATAAATAAATAAATTTTAAAAATAAATAAATAAATATACATTTATTTTATTTAGAATTTTTTATAAAAAACAAAAATTCCGTTTTATTTATTTATTTATTTATTTTATTTTCTATTTTCTTTTCTCGTAAAAAAAAAAAAAAACCTAATTACGATTATTGTTAGTACCATTATTTATTTGCTATATTTGTTTAGTTTAAATTACTTCGTAGTGATTCTGATTAGTTTAATTAGTTAGTTGATTTTGGTTTTATTTTTATTTTTATTATACTTGTGTAGTTCGTTATGTTATTTTTATTCATTTATTTAATTATTTTTTTTTATTTACAAAAAAAAAAAAAAGGAAAAAAAAATTTGAGTGTGTCTCTGTTACTCTCTGCCTACCTGGATCTGCACCTACATTTTGGTAATTTTCTCTCATTTCTCTTTACTTTTCCATTGAGGACAATGTCATATTCAAGTTGGGGGATGAGGGTTATATTTTTTTTTGTGCATTTCTATTTAGCTCATAATTCATGCTTATACCTGTTTCACTTGATTGCATTACTTCACTTAATGTGACTTTTTGCTAGTAGGGTGATGATATTTGCATATGTTTATTGGAGAGCATAGTAGACTTGTATGAAAAGGGTTTATTGGGTAGATACTTGCATGCGATGTTTGCACGAGGAGAGTTGTCTGTGTTTGTGGTTTTAGTATATTTGTCATGAGTATGCCTTAATTCACATGAACATTATCATAGCGGTGATCTTTTTATTATAATCCATGGTGTACATCATTGATAATAGCTAGAGTTGCAGAAAAGAATAAATGAGGAGCCAAGATTCTTAAAAAAAAAAAAAAAATACTTGACTTGTTTGGGTTCGTAGCCTTTTTAACTCGAGTTATTAAGCCCGTAGGGTGTCTTTACACTTAATGCCCTAAAACCGTCTGGTTTGGGAGTCATTGGCCCAAAACTTGCTAC
The DNA here is from genome assembly GCA_030407325.1 of Camellia japonica. Taxonomy (NCBI): domain Eukaryota; kingdom Viridiplantae; phylum Streptophyta; class Magnoliopsida; order Ericales; family Theaceae; genus Camellia; species Camellia japonica. The sequence continues at coordinate 106,014,401 of JAPPVO010000010.1, read as the reverse complement.
ATGAGTTAATTAGAAAGCTTAAGGGACTTGGACATTGCACAGTTAAGGAAAAATAAGAAGAATGACTTGTTCGGATTCGTAGCCTTTTCAACTTGAGTTATTAAGCCCGTAGGGGTGTCTTTACACCTAGTGCCCTAAAACCGTCTGGTTTGGGAGTCATTGGGCCAATACTTGTTACATGGGTTGATTAGAAAGCTTAATGGATCAGGACATTGCACAGTCATTTAAAAAAAAATAAAAAATAAAAAATAAAAAAAAACAACTTTTGATAATCTTGGCTGCAACAGGTTAGTTTTTCTGTATATGTTGGGTGTTATTGTGAGTTACACTGGAGATTGCACTTTACACCGAGGGTACTCATGACTTGTTTACTAGCATGCACAAGTACAGGGGACTTTACTTTTGTATTAACTGAATTGTGGTTTTGACTCAATAGGTTCCTTCATGCTTGTCCACTGTGCCTTTAATGACTCATGATGTCTCAATATCACACTGTAGTGGCACATAAGTTGATTGTTAAGTGGAGTAGTGTAGTCATTTGTTGTTGAGTATATATGAATATGTTAATGTTTGTGGATATCATTTCTGGAAACCCTCACGAGACTTTACTCGTCCACTTGGGGTAACCTTGTGGTTTAAAGGCTTGTTGGATATGCTAAATGCAACCGTTTTTCCACGAAAGAGGAAATAAATAGATTTTGTTTAATTTAATTTTATTTTATTTTACTTGCTTGAGGACTAGCAAGTAGTAAGTTGGGGGATGTGATTAAGGCCGAAATGTACATCATTGAGGTCGTTAATTAGAATCTCTTAACTTCACTTGCTGGTCAAACCGTATACTTTATGTGTGTTGAATGTCAATCAGGTTGTACATCGTCGGAGCATAAAATGGACAAAAAGACAAAATTTGGACAGAGTTGACTTTTTTTGGAAAAGTCAAACTTATGTTTTAAACCTGTTTGGAAATGAATAGAAGTATAAAAAGAAAAGGGAAAGACTTTTCTAGAGTTCTGAATTTGTTTTGACCTAAAGAGAGAGGCTAGGGTTTGTGAAGAGAAAGGAACAAGAAGCTTCAAAGATGTCTCCAATGGTGATTTCTTCTTCTTCTACCTCCTTCCACTCCTCCATGAGTGGCTAGTCTTCTTTTTCTAGGGTTTTGATGAAACCCTAGCCATGTAACTATATTGTTTTCCTTTTGATTCTCAATTATGTAAAGGTTTGAACCATTGTATGGTGTTTTAGAAATTCTTTATATATAATTTTCATTATCTTTTCAAATATTTGACTTTCTGTGATTGTTGAATGTTATCCATACATGAGTTTTCTATTCTTTCATATTCAAGGTATGAGACGAATCATACTACGAGAGACGAGTTGTGTCACTACCCTAGTTTAGAGTGAACGGTTCGTACTACTTGAGATGGTTCGTGCCCGTACATTGAATGTGATGATTTTCTTGTTAAATGCTTTGAACTTGTAGTTGCAAAGCATTAATCTGTTCAAACCCTAGGATAATTGATTTCAATTGGAAACCCTAATTACGTGGCTAGTGGTGGATTCTTTGCCCTAGTTTTTCCCCCAATTCAGTAAACCAATTTCATTTATTATTAATAATTTAATTCCTTCGTTTAATTTATTTATTATTAAATTAGGTTATAATCATTCAATCTTTTTATCAAAATTAATTTAGGAATTTATCAATTAAATTAGTTTAATTTCACAATAGTCCCTGTGGATCGATACCTGGACTTGCCATTATTCTGATTGAATTTGGTATAGTTTAGTGATTATATTTTGGTGTGTTCAACGACCTATCAAGGAGTTGCCCATAAAAAGTTGTTCACCATTGTCCACTGTAGAATAAGATGTGAACATCTTTTTGTCGGCACAAATATAACGAGTAGCACCAGTGTCCACCCACCATTCTTTAGGATTTCCGACAAGATTTGCCTCGGAAACAACTGCAGAAAGATTGATGTCATCTACACCATTGGAAATCTTGTCCACTTCGGTCATATGGGCTTGGGCAAGCTTCTTGCTTGTTCTTCTCTTGCTTTTGCCTTTGCTACGGTAATCTTTGGCCCGATGTCCCTCTTTGTCACAGATGTAACATTTGCCATTAAACTTGTACTTTTTATTTTTCCCCCTTTAGAGCCTTGTGATGAACTTTCTCCAGAAGACTTTCGTTTCTTGGTTTTTGAAGCATGTTCCACTATATTTGCCTTAGACTCCATAGGATGCTTACCAGCCCGCTTTTCAGAATTGTGGTTGTCCTCCTCAATCCTCAAACGCACAATTAATTCTTCCATTTTTGTGCTTGTGTTTGAGGTAGTTCTTGAATTCCTTCCAACCTTTTGGTAATTTTTCAATTAAGGCTGCAACTTGGAATGATTCACTGAGAGACATGCCTTCTGCATGAATGTCATGCAGAATGAGTTGGAAATCTTGAACTTGGCTGATCACAGTTTTTGAATCAACCATTACAAAATCCAAGAATCTGCCAACCACAAATTTCTTTGAGCCGGCATCTTCCGTTTTGTATTTTTTCTCCAAAGACTCCCAAAGTTTATTTGCTGTCTTGATAGGACTGTAGACAGCCACTTGATTGTTTTATATTTGCGTAGGACCCTTTTTATGGGATGGACTGCTAAATGTGATATTCTTTAGTATTTGCAACAATTTGGGAATGTGTGGTTTCATGTCACTTTAAACATCATCGTTTGTAGTTTTTTGGCTTCCAAGTTTAGTATCTTGTTACATTTGGTTGTTAAGGATGTCATCTGCTTGGAATTTCTACAGGAGCTAGTAGTTGTTATTTATTTATTTTTTATTTTTTAAAGTCCTCTGGTGCTTGTAATAAGCTGCAGCAGTGTCCCCATATTTTCTTTGATGGATAAAGGATGAGACTACAAAACTGAATTTTAAATTCTGTTTTTGGATTTAAGGAATAGTTATTTCGTGTAAGTTTTCAAGAATGTGTTTTTAAAAATCACGATATGATTTAAATTACTAAAATTTGGTATGATTTTTGGTTTGTGAATTCTTGAAAATTGAGAAAATATAGAGTATATGTTATATACTTGGGAAATTTTTTGAATGTAATTTGATGTCATTTACATGTGCATTTTAATTTGTAGTAATTCTAATTAATTTGCAATGAGTCTTATGATGTCATATGATGCCATGAAATCTTTTATGGGAAAAGAAAAATGTGATGTGTTAGTTTTTGACTGATTTATTTCCAGTATTTTGTCTAGGATTTAAATTAAAAAGTTTGTGAATTTTTTTTTAATTAATTTGTGATTGTGATGATGACATACCAATGGATCTCTTGTGGTGTATTATTTCGAAAAAATATATTTCATGTGTAAATAATCCTTTTGTTTGATTGTGATAGTAGTATTAACAATCATTACCACTAGAAAAGTTTAAATATGATGATTGAAATAGTGGTGTCAATCCATTTAATTGGAAGTAGATTGCAGAATCTTTTTTGTTGATTATTAGTTTGTTAATAATCAAGTTGAAAGTTATTTTTAATGTAACTTTGAGTTTGTGACATAAATCGTCATCAATCATTATTTTACTTGTATAGTAGAATTTGTTTAACAATAAACCATAATATTAATGTGGGCGTTTATCTTTTGAATGAGAAAAGATAATTCAATTTTCTTTGTCCCAAATATTCATCAAAAAAAAAAAAATGAATTCTTAGTTGTGGCAGTGGCACTTGTCTGGGAATGAATCATGTTGTTTGTGCTAATTTATGTGTTATCACAAATGTGGGGGAAGAGAGATTCCATGTCTACATATGTTATAGATTTGACAATCAATTTATGATGTCATTAATATCAATTTGGTATGCGGTGAATTATAATTGGATATCGATTATTTATCAAAAGTATTGATAAAAATGTGAATTTATGTGTTTTGACATAAGAGGAATTCTAATTATTCTTTGGAATAAAGACTAAAATTGGTGTGGTGACTGATAACTCCGTAATGAAATATTATAAGTTAAAATATTTCATGGGTGAAAGACACTTTGGTAATTGTCGACGTAGTCACCAATACTGGATGAGACAAATAAGATGTAAATGTATTTATACAGTGATATTTATATTCCATGTTGAGATTCCATGTTGAGATTGGAATTAAGAATTGCAGTAAACAAAAAGAAATTAATCATGGCTAAAGAAATGTTATTTGACAAAGTGTTGTGGCCACAACCGGTATTAGTCATTTCTTCTTTATACTGCAAAAACAAGTTATGAAGTCTAATTGGTTTTTAGACAAAATTAGTATTGTGATTATATTCACAAAACAATTTACATCTTGTTATTTTCAAGCACGCCAATTAATGATATATTCTGATTTATCTCAGAATTGTGGGGGTGTATTAATATTTTGTATAATTATACATCAACAAGAGGAATTAAGTTTCCTTAGAATGCTTGAAGGATTTTATCAAAGTAACAGTTCCGATAATAGGTCCACAAAGAATCTCAATTCTTTATTTAGGGCAAAGTTGGAGTAGAAGCAAAAATGGTTTCATTAACTCCTAAAGAACAACTCTATGTTTATTATTTAAATGGGAGTGACATAGAGTAACGATAAGTCTCGATGTAATCAAAGACTTAAACACTGTATGACATTTGCTTTTAGTTGTGAATATTGTCTAAGGATAATATAATAGATTCACTAACTACTCAATGATATCTAACTGAGAAGGTCAAAACGGAAAATAGCGGCCGCTAAACAAAGAGTTTGACCAGAGAGCAAATGAGAGAAAGTTTATCGAGGGGAATGTGATTAAAGCCTATTACATCAGAGTCATCATAATGGTAACCCTACTTAGATGACTGGAGATCCCAAGAACTAAGTTCAAAGGGACAACTAAGTTATGTGTGGCTCGCCAGAAATCACTAAAGGAGTCTAACTCCTATCCATTCCTATGATGAAAGTGATATTTGCAACATGTGTTGTATGCAGCGAACTTAGGGTAAGCTATGCTTTTAATGATTACTTATATCTTGGAAATCCTAGAGGGGTATCTTTCAAGAGGAGTATTTAAGAGACTCGAAATAAGGATCACCTATATGAGTGTGAAGGGACCGCTTCTATGAGAATTAATAAGGCTAAATTTTCTAAAGCACTCATGAAACACCAGGACTTGACCAAGGCCAAAATGGGCACAACCGTGAGAACTAAGCTGTGTTTGGAGATATTCTGTGTGAATTCTATTGTCTTGGCTTACACAAACGGCTAAACAGTTCAAGGCATTATATCCACTGATTAGCTAGTAAGTCCGATAGGCTTTCACTAGGGACGGTTCAAAGCCAAAAGCTACCTATCCCGATGCAGGGTATTTCCTTAAATGTACTCTCTCTTTGTCTGCATGTCCTTGCATGTCCTTTCCGTAAATTTTATTCATGTGGGGGATTGTTGGAAAATTTGAATTTAAATTTACTCCAATGGTTGTGTCTCTTGAGATGAAAGGGTGTGTCATTTTGAAAGATCACAACCTTTCTGAAGAGTCACTTAGAAGTCTTTATATTCCATGTCCCTCACTTCATTTTGGATGGTGAATTGCCATTCTTCTTCACTTTGCATTTATTCTTTATATTTCCTGTGTCTAATTTTCCTATAAAGAGAGTTCATGCACAGCAAAGTTCGCTAGGCTTGCAATAGTAGTGCTGCTAGTGCAAGACATTGATCGTTGTATCCTGGGAGATAGACGTCCATTGAATCCTAAGCACCGGTGGGAGGACGAATCTGTCTTAAGGAAAGAGTGTCACACACTCGACTCGATCAGGTTTTATCTATTCATGTACTGTAAGTTTTATTTCGTTATTACGTTTATTTTATTTGAGTTTTGGTTTTGCCCAAAAATCGTTTGCATATTTTTAAATTATATTTTCCCGATAGTTTTGGTACTATTTTTCCAACAATAATGTGTTGTCAAGTCCGTTCAAGATGTAGTTCCGGCAAAGGAAATCAGCATCTTTCCAAGCATCAACCGCAGCAACCACTTGCTGGTCGGTTTCATCATCTTTCAAAATAGGAGCATCCTCACGGAGGAAACGAGCCAGGTTTAGAGTTGTAGGATAGAACAACATTTTCTGTTGCCATCTTTTAAAGTCAGTTCCTGAGAATTTTTCTGACTTTTCACCATGATTTACCGGTACTGTTACAACAGGAGGGGGGGTTGGCGTCATTGCAGCCACCACAGTAGTACTTGTTTGGGCATTAGTTTCAGTAGCCATCAATTCTAATTTATAAAACAAAATTATAATTAGAATTTATACTACACAGAAAATTAATCCAAATTCACAGAATTAAATTCTGTAAAAATAAAAGAAACAAGAATATAACTTTTATTTTTCAATTAATTTGGAAATAAAATAAAATGTTATTTAACCAAATTAATTCCACACAGAAAATTAAATTTCTGTAAAATAAAAGAAATAAGAAAATAACTTTTATTTTTCAATTAATTTGGAAATAAAATAAAATTTTATTTAACCAAATTAATTCCACACAGAAAATTAATTTCTGTAACACTTCAATAATTAAAATAATAAAACAAAATTTTAAGTAATGAAAACACATAAAATAATTTCTAAAACCCAAAATTAATTTCTGAAAAAATTTCACAAAAATATATTTTGAATTGTTAATGACACCAGTATCGTACTACTAGTTGTCAAAGAAAATAGACAGCATATTACTACTATCTGTCAAATAGCATATAATCACTATTTGTTTTTCCAACCAGAATATTATTTTGTAAATCCACAGAAAATAATTTTCTTGAAAGAAGAAAGAGAAAAGGAAACAAACAAAAAATTCTGTAAACAGAATAATTCGATTCTGTCTTAAGATTGTTGGAACAATCTTCTGTGTAAATAAAATAAATTGAAATAATTCAAACAAAATAAAATAAAACTTACATAATTTATTTTGTTGAACCGAATCAATAATTAAAGACCAAGTCGAGTGTGTGACACTCTGTCCTTAAGACAGATTCGCCCCGCTACGGTGCTTACGGTTATGTGGCGTTTATCTCTCAGGATACAATGATCTTCACAAATTTGTAGTAGCACTTCAAACAAATTTGTCCGGCGAACTAGAACCTTGTGTTCTATAACTCTCTGAAATTTATTCTAAATCTAATATGAAGAATAAAGGACGCAAGAGAGCAAAATGAAGGTAAGGAAAATGAATTTTCAGAATTAATCAAAATTGGAATGGGGTTGCCTTTATATAGGCTTTGTTGGCACTTAATCAATTTGAATAGAAAAGGTATGAGGAAGGGACATAACCCTTCCTTTAAAATAAAGAGACACCATGAAAGGTTTGCATCCTTTCATTCAAATGGAGGTTTGACCCTTCATTTAAAACAAAAAGACACCATAAAAGGTTACACCATTTCATTCAAAATGGAGTCTATTTCAATTCACAACTACTTTTTTATAAATTTTCCAACATATTGTTTATTGTTTAAGATAAAATTATGATCTCAACAATCTAGCTATAAATTAATATTTATGTTTATAAAATTTCTCATTTCTCAGTTAAAATTGTCAACCGAGTATGTATTCATTTATTACTTAATTGTATTTTAGATACAGATCAATTTATCCATACAAATTTTCATATTTTATACACATATCACATAACAATTTAAAAGAAAAACATTATAGTACTAACAGTTGATTGAAAATCATATATCACGTGCAATGCACGTACTCAACCACTAGTAGTAATATAATTACAATGTTTCAAATACCATAATGTTGTGTCAGTATCTACAAATCTATATATATATATATTAAGAAAAATGAGATTTATAACTAAAAGCTTTGTGAGAGTTTCAAAGTGTCATTCTAAAATTTTTAATTTTTATAATTTTAAAAGTATTTTAAAAAATGTAATTACAATTAAAATTTAAAATTTAAAATTTTAAAATCTCTCCATTAATATTTGTCTCATTATTAATTTTCTACTCCTAATATTTCTTTCTTTCACCCTAAGCATTTTCATCTTAACATAGAAACTATACCTCCTCCCACTTTTTTTTATTTTAGTGTTTCAACCATGTTTTTGTAAGCTGTTTGGCTCATGCCTCCCATTAAAAATAAAATAAAATAAAATAAAATTTACCCACAATATGCACCTACCCCTATTACCTGTATTATTTTCCAAGATAGTCTCTCTCCTTCTAGGCCATCAGGTATTATGTGTTGTGAGTGTGTATGTTGTGTGTGGATTTGTGTCTCTTCCAACATTCGCTCTTTATTTTTTGTATATAAAATCACGTCTATATTTTTCGTTCTCTAACACCCTATCTCTATATGAAATTAGGTTCCTTCTCTTAATAGGTTATGATGATACTGTTATCGTTGATCCTCGATGTGTATGGGCTGGACCGATCCAGTCTCCTCAAGCCCAAATCCAAACAGTGTAAAATACCAGTCGTCCTGCAAACAAGCCCAATGGGGAACGGGGTAGTCCCCCAGTGAACCCTCCGACGGACAAGTTAGCAAGCAGGGAAAAGATGGAGTATGGAGAAGAATTGGAGATGATGAAGCTTACCTTCTTCTTGCCTTCAATGCTTGTTTATATTCTTTTGCCATCATTTTCCTATCGTGCCTTCCACTACGAAGGTCTGCGTTGTAGCTTGCTTTGTCCAGCGTAAAAGGAGGGGTGCTGCGATGGGGTGCATTAATGGTGATGCGTTGTAGCAATAACTTTGCAGATCTTTGTCTGCTGGCATGGCATATTCTGCACTTGCCATATGTCCGAATGCCATTGGTCCTTCATGTCTAGTTGGCCTCCAACTATTATGGATTTTACCAGCCTGGATTGTGCAATGGGATCCGGATGATGGGCTTGGGTCTGCTCACTGTGGGCCGTGGCTTTTATGGGCCTACCCATGTCAGTAGTCCCCCATTCCCAAGTGCAGCTTCAGTCCAACGAAGGGAATATTAGTGAGGAAGATGAGTCCGGTCGGAAGGGAGCATGAGCTGCCGATCACGAGGGTGGTGACCGCGAGGAGTGCAGACTGTGAGGGTGCCGATCGCGAGGGTGCCGACCGCGAGGGTGCCGACCGCGAGGGGGACGACCGCGAAGGTGCCGACCGCGAAGGTGCCGACCGCGAGGGGGCCGACCGCGAGGGTGGCCGAGTGGAGAAGCACGGGGCTCAAGAGGCGGCGCATCATATGATTTCAGTGGAAAAGACAGGGTAAGGGCAAGAGTCAGCGCATCGCAGTCGTACACGTGGCAGGGGAGAAGGCCAGGCGTTGGATCGAAAATGAAACGTTGGGTTATAATGATGGTGTGTGAAAAGACAATTTTGGCGGATGATTTGAAAAGTTTCAAACTGGCGAGAATTAATTGGGATCCGTGGAATACGGGTAAACCGTGGGCTTTTGGTATTATTCGATTTACCTATCTGTTTTCAAAAAATCAAAACATTCCAAGTATCAATTCCTTCGTTGCTCACGACACCCCGTTGAGACATTTCTTCGATTTTTTAGCACCGGCATCAGAAGCGATTCGCGAACACAGCTTAAAAATGGCACAGGAAGAGACTGCAATTGTCTGTGTAGATCCATTGGGGGAAGATGACGCAGAGGGACTAGCGGTTCAGTACAGGTCCAGCCGGGTGGTGGAAACGGCGCAGCCAATCAGCCAAGTGGAACCAGACCACTGGCATTCGAGGGCTGACAGATCCATTATTACAGCGGCGGAGTTGGAGGTGATCCGCGAGAAGTACCAGATTCCGGTGGAGGTGGAACTGCGGGTGCCAAAATCGACGGAGAGACCGTCGGACGTCAGGGAGGGAGAGTTTTCCCTCTACGAAGAAGCTCTAAAAGGTGGATTGAGGTTGCCTCTCCCACGAATCGTGGTAGATGTGCTCAACCATTTGGAGGTGGCACCAGGGCAACTGATGCCCAACGCATGGAAAAATCTGTTGGCTTGCGCAAGTGCTTGGCCGAAGGCGAACGGAGGGGTGGCCATGACGGTGGAGGAGTTCTTTGGCTGCTATAAAGCTTCAGGGCAGCAGGAGACCTGGATCACCCTTCAGGCGTTGGCAGGGAAGGGTTTGGTGGCTGGTTTACCAACATCCATCAAAGGTTGGAGGCCGCGGTGGTTCTATGTGTCTACCTCTGGAGGGGCCGGTGTGCGTACCGCGTGGAAGGTGCCAACCAAGTATGCGGAGCTGAAGTTGGGGGCGGCGGCAGAGGAGAGGGTGAAGAAGGTGAAGGAGTGGAAAGAGAAGGGAAAAGTCAAGTGGGACGAGCTGGTTCAACCGTCGGCGCTGTTCGAAGCTGGGTTGGGTCCACAACCGATCGGTGGAGACCTCGACCGATCAGAGCTGGAGGCGAGAAGGAGGGCGCAGGAAGCAGAGGATCAAGCCATCCTTGTGAAAGCCCAAAAATTCAAGGAGTCCCAAGTCGACCGACCAGCTCAGCCAGTGGCGAGGGAGAGGATCCGACCTCGTCCCAAACCTTTAGGGGAGAAGGATTTGGTCGAGTTCGTCCCACGGTTGCTTCCAAAAGACCCCTTGAAGGAGAGGTCGTTGAAGGAGATGGAGGCTCTGGGCGTGGGGAAGAAAAAGAAAAGGTTGAGGCGGATGGGAGAAGAGCCACCCCAAAAAAGAAGAAAGGAGGTGAGGATGGAAGAGGCTGGTCTGGCCAAGCAAGTAGAGGAGGAACGGGTGGAGCAGACCCCAGAAGTGGTGGGCGTCTCAGCTGGGGCAGAGGTCCTTGTGACAAAAGACACCCCAGAAGTGGAGATAACCAGTCCAACTATGGATGTTGCGGAGAAGGCCCCAGCAGAGCAAGTGGGAGCTGGGCTGGCTGGAGGTGAGCCAAGTGGGAGGGAGCAGACCCAAAGGGGGGCTACGCCCCAGGAAGGAGGAGTTGGTCTGGGCGCAACAATTTATCATGCACGCGCTGTGGCTGGAAGGCTGGAGGGGGAAGAGATCCCAGCCAGGGCAGGGGCAGACCGTCTAGTCAAGATTGTAGAAGAAACGGCTCTGCGCTCGGCCTCTGGGTTCAGCGAAGCAGACCTGTTCAGGGGGTTATGCTCCGCCCAAATGGAGGTAACTACCCTAGCAGGGGCTCTGCTGAGAAAGGCTGGGGCTGCCAGGGTGAAGGCTGATCAGACCAAGGCAGAGCTGGCCAAGTTAAAAAAGGAGAGTGCTGAGTGGAAGGTTGCCCATGCTGAGCTGCCAACAGTCAAAGTGGACCTAGAGGACACACGTCGCCGGGTGGTGTCGCTGGAGTTCCAACTCGCTGGGGAGCAGAAGAAGGTGGAGGAGGCCCAAAGAGCGTGCGCCGTTGCGGTCGATCGGCATGAGGAAGCCATGAGCAACAACGAAGAGCTCGTTAGGCAAAAGGATGAGGCAGATGCCAAGGTTGAGGCTCTGCAAAAAGAGTTAGACACCGTGCGTGCCAAAGTGGAGGAGGAGAAAGAGAAACTTCAGAAAGAGATGGAGGGAGAGAGGAGCAGGGCTGCCGTTGAGAGGGAGGCTCTGCAAAAAGAGTTGGAAACTGAGAGGGCCAAAGCTGCTAGTGAGAAGGCGATCCTTCAGAAGGAGCTGGATGAAGAAAGGGCGAAGGCAGCCTCTGAAAGAGCTGCCTATCCCGATCTGTGCATTGCAGCAGTTGCTCAGTTCAAAGGGTCGCCCGAATTTCAGATAGCGGTTGATGCTGCGGTTGCCGCCAGCTTGGCTAGGGAGGAATCTGGAGGGGCTGGCCCATCGAAGACGACTGCTGGGGGGAGACCTGAGTCTGATGTGATTGCGAGCTTCCAGCAGTCGGACTTCTACAAACATGAAATGTCAGAGTACTGGGACAGTGGGTGGAAAATGTTCAAAAAGAGGGCTGAGGAACTGTTCCCAGAACTTGATTTTAGTGGCGTAACAATTGGGGAAGATGATGTGGCCCAGACCCCTCTGGATGAAGGTGTTGAAGAAGAGGATCTGGCCTCTAGTGAAGAAGAGGAGTAAACTGAAGACATGTACTGAAGAAATTTTGTTTTTTTGTTTTTTTTGTTTTTTTTTTTTTTTTGTTTGAAGTATTGTAATAAGCTGATTGACACATTTTGTGAATGAATAAAAATCCATTTATGTCTTGTAATTGACTGTGTTTATGTGTTTGGTGGGTTTGAAATGGAGAAATGCTTGTAATAAAAACGAGTAATAAACTTATGAAAAAATTCAACTTGATGACAGAGTGAACTTGAGCTGAGTGAGCCAAGTGAATTTGAACTTATGAGATTGGGTGGAGAACATTGGACTGAAAAATTGAAGAGGATGAACTTATGAACTTGTGAACTTGGATTTGAATTGGAACTTGTTAAAAACTCCATCACGCAGAGTGAGAGTTAACTGATAAACTTCCTTTGTGCAGAGTGAGGTTGGACTTGTGTAAAAATTCAATGAATGAGAGTAGGAAAGTAGGTTTTAGATTGTGATAAAAAGGGGCCAATAGAAAGCCTGCAGGAAAGAAATGGGGGAACACCGTTAGAATTTGTCTAAGTAGAGATGTTGTAAAATTTTGGTGACCTCAGCCTGGGACTAAGTGTTCTCCAAAGGCTATGCTGGTACTTGTTTCGCTGGGTCTTCTAATGTGCGAAAGTGCTCGGTCGGACTGAGGCTTTCGAAAGTGCTCGGCCTGGCCGAGGCTTTTGGAAGTGCTCAGATCGGTCTGAGGCTTTTGAAAGTGCTCGGTCTGGCCGAGGCTTGTGTAAGTGCTCAGATCGGACGGAGGCTTTTGAGAGTGCTCGGTCTGGCCGAGGCTTTTGAAAGTGCTCAGGTTGGACTGAGGCTTTTTAAAGTGCTCAGATCGGACTGAGGCTTTTGAAAGTGCTCGGTCTGGCCGAGGCTTGTGTAAGTGCTCAGATCGGACGGAGGCTTTTGAGAGTGCTCAGGTTGGACTGAGGCTTTTGAAAGTGCTCAGATCGGTCTGAGGCTTTTGAAAGTGCTCGGTCTGGCCGAGGCTTGTGTAAGTGCTCAGATCGGACTGAGGCTTTTGAAAGTGCTCAGGTCGGACTGAGGCTTTTGGAAGTGCTCGGTCTGGCCGAGGCTTGTGTAAGTGCTCAGATCGGACTGAGGCTTTTGAAAGTGCTCGGTCTGGCCGAGGCTTTTGAAAGTGCTCAGGTCGGACTGAGGCTTTTGGAAGTGCTCGGTCTGTAAGTAAAAATGTTATAGAGGCAACAGGAGCTGCTGGAGGACAAAGTTGTGGTCATGAAGAATGTAATTAAAATTTATATTGCGTAAAAAGGAAAGTGTAACAATTGGGTGATACAAAAGCAATAATTTACTGAAAGTAGCGCTTCAAGTGTTCAGCGTTCCATGGGTGGGGAAGATCGCGACCCTCCATGTCTTGAAGTCTGTAAGTGCCGGACGTGGTCTGCCCTTCACAACATAAGGTCCTTCCCATTTGGCTGCCAATTTGCCCTCAGTCGGATTCTTGGTGGCAAGGGTTGCTTCTCTCAACACTAAGTCCCCCACAGCGAACTCCCTTGGCCTGACCTTACGGTTGTAATGTGTTCTCATTTTTTGTTGGTATGAGGCCATTCTGACGGCCGTGGTCTCCCTGAGTTCTTCGATCAGGTCAAGATCGACTCGACGGAGCTCTTCGGTCAATGTTGGATCTGGATGTAGGACCCTGGGGGTCGGCAGACCGACTTCTACTGGGATGACCGCCTCGGCGCCGTATGTTAGGCGAAAAGGGGTTTCCCCGGTAGGAGTCCGAGTTGTAGTTCGGTAGGCCCAGAGTACATTGGGTAATTCTTCAGCCCAGAGTCCCTTAGCAGCCTCCAGCTTAGTCTTGATGATCTTCAAAAGAGACCGGTTAGTGACCTCAACCTGGCCGTTGGCTTGGGGATGACCAGGGGAGGAGAAACATGGTTGGATCTGGAGGTCTGCACAGAACTGTCTATATCGAGCGTTATCGAACTGTTTACCATTATCCGATACGATGGCCTGAGGGATGCCGAACCTGCAGACGATGGATTGCCAGATGAATTTGGTCGTGTTCCGTTCGGTGATGGTGGCAAGGGGCTCTGCCTCGACCCACTTGGTGAAGTAATCGATGGCAACGACTGCGAACTTGGTCTGGCCTCGGCCGGTAGGGAGTGGGCCAATCAAGTCGATCCCCCATTTGGCGAACGGGTATGGGCTGCAGAGGGTGATCAGCTCAGTTGGAGGAGCATGAGGGATGTTGGCGAAGCGCTGACACTTGTCGCATTTAAGCACAAAATCAGTGGCATCTTGGGTGAGAGTCGGCCAGAAGTAGCCTGTGCGGAGTACTTTGTGTGCGAGAGACCTGCCACCCGAATGATTGCCACAGATTCCTTCATGGATCTCTCGCATTACGTAGGTTGCTTGGGCGGGGTTGAGGCATCGCAAGTACGGTCGTGAAAAACCGCGCTTGTAAAGGATGCCGTCGACCAGAATGTAGTTGGCCGACCGAGCCCTGACCTTGGCAGCCTGCTGTGGGTCATCTGGGAGTTCTCCAGTGGTCAAGAAGAGGAGGATGTCGGACGCCCAAGGGACGGGTTCCGTCTGGAGGAATTGTACTTCTGGTAGGTCGGGCGAGATGGCCGGATGGGCCAAGTATTCGAGGCGAACTCCATGACTGAGGTCGGAATGGTCGACAGAGGCGAGCTGGGCCATCTCATCTGCTCTGGAGTTTTCCGCCCGAGGTATGTGTCTGATCTGGAAAGTATTGAAGAGGCGAACAAGGGGGAGTGCCATGTCCCTGTAAGCCCGCATTGTGTCATCTTTGGCGTCAAATTCCCCTGTGATCTGTCCGACGATGAGTTGGGAGTCACTGAACACACGGAGGTGGCTGACACCAATATCTTTGGCCAAACGGAGTCCTGCTATTAATGCTTCATATTCGGCCTCATTGTTGCTGGCTGCAAACAAGAGACGGAGAGCGCATTTGAAATAACCACCTTCAGGGGAAGTGAGGATGAGCCCAGCCCCGCTTCCTTCCCTGCGGGACGAACCGTCAACGTTGAGTGTCCAAGAATGAGGATCTTCGGGTTCTGGTGGAGCCGGTGGGGGTAGAGGGTTAACGGTTGGGGCTGGATTGGTGAATTCCGAGATGAAGTCAGCAACAGCTTGCCCCTTGATTGCTGTCCGGGGGCGATAAGAGATGTCAAACTGGCTCAGCTCTACTGACCACTGCATGAGTCTTCCTGAGAGTTCTGGTTGCTGCATGACCTTCTTCAAGGGTTGATCGGTGAGAACCACTATGGAATGGGCCTGGAAGTAAGGACGAAGTCGTCTGGAGGCGATGACCAAGGCCAGGGACAACTTTTCTAGCAATGGGTAATTCTGCTCCGCCCCCCTGAGAGCTCGACTGATGTAGTAGACTGGCCGTTGGACAGAACCGTCCTCTCTGATGAGAGCGGCACTGACCGCGGTGCCTGATACTGCTAAGTAGAGGAAGAGGGGCTCACCCGTGATTGCCTGTGAGAGAAGGGGAGGATTAGCCATGCACTGCTTTAACTGTTGAAAGGCTTCTTCGGATTCAGTCGTCCATTCAAAAGTCTGCCGAAGAACTTTAAAAAATGGTAGGCACTTGTCCGTTGCACGGGAGATGAAACGGTTGAGGGCTGCCACTCTGCCAGTGAGTCTTTGAACCTCTTTAACCGTTTTGGGTGACTGCATCTCAACCAAGGCCTTAATCTTCTCAGGGTTGGCCTCGATGCCGCGTTGACTGACCATAAAACCCAAGAACTTTCCTGATCCAACACCAAAAGCACACTTCTCTGGGTTGAGCTTCATCTGATATTTGCGAAGGGTGGCAAAAGTCTCCCGTAGATCGGTGAGGTGGTCAGTGGAGAGTTTGCTCTTGACTAGCATGTCATCTACATACACTTCCATGTTTCGTCCGATCTGATGATGGAAGACTGCATTGACTAAACGTTGGTAGGTGGCCCCAGCATTCTTTAGTCCGAATGGCATTACACAATAGTGGTAGGTCCCTCGGTCGGTGATGAAGGACGTGTGTTCCCGATCGGACGAGTGCATCATGATTTGGTTGTACCCGGAGAAAGCATCCATGAAGCTGAGCATTTGGTGACCGGCGGTGGCGTCAACCAGCAGATCTATGCGGGGGAGTGGATAGCTATCTTTGGGGCAAGCTCTGTTCAGGTCGGAATAATCGACGCAGAGACGCCACTTGCCATTGTTCTTGCGGACTAGGACCACATTGGAGAGCCACTTGGGGTAGTCTACGTTTCGGATGAACTGAGCTTCAAGGAGTTTTTCGACTTCTGTGGCTATGAGGTTGTTGCGCTCTGGGTGGAAGATACGTTGCTTCTGTCGGTAAGGTCGGAAATGAGGCTCGATACTGAGGCGGTGGGTTATGAAAGAGGGGTCAATGCCCGGCATGTCTGCATGGGTCCAGGCAAAGACGTCGTTATGCTCGGTCAGGAGGGCGGTGAGGTCGGCCTTTGCTTGGGAAGGCAGTTGACTGCCGATTTTGGCAGTTTTAAGTGGGTTAGTGGGATCGATGTTAACTTCGACGAGTTCCTCCACAGGTTCGCCTCTGATCAGTTCGTCCTCATCTCGGACGTCAAGTCCTTCAATGATCATTGCCTCCTTCAGTTTGACTTCTTTAAGCGAGGCCACATAACATTCTCTAGCGACGGTCTGTTCTCCTCTGACTGTTCCGACCCCAAGATCAGTAGGGAATTTGAGGGCAAGGTGGTAGGTGGATGTGATGGCTTGGAAGGCGTTGAGGGCTGTGCGACCGAGAATGATGTTGTAGGCAGAGGGGCAGTCGACTACAAGGAAAGTGAGCAGCTTCGTGGTCTGCCGTGGGTATTCCCAATGGAGATGGGGAGATCGATGGAGCCGATAGAGGTCACCCGGTCGCCAGTGAAACCGACCAAGGGTGTTTGGAGTGGAGACAGTCTTTCCTCTCCGATCATGAGCTTGCGGAAGCAACCGAGGAATATGATGTCTGAAGAGCTTCCATTGTCGATGAGGGCCCGCCTGACCTTGTAGTTGGAGAGGACGGCAGAAATGACGAGAGGATCATCATGTGGATAACGGATGCCGGTACAGTCGGCGTCTGTGAAGGTAATGGGCTCAGTCGACTGTTTGGGCTGCTTGAGGGGTCGGTCTACCGTGATGACTGCCTTATCCGAGCCCTGTCGTATTTTTCTCAGTTCTGCTCTCTGAGCCGAGCGCGACGGTCCCCCGCAAGCAAGACCGCCCGAGATAACTCTGATTTCACCGACAGGCGGGGGTGGATTACCTTGTGGCAGAGGTTGTTGGGGAGGTCGATCTCGGCCCTGGTCTGGTTGAGCTGGTCGCCGTGGAGGGGTGTACCTTCGATTGTCCCTGTGAGGCTCGGCTCTGTGCCTCTGCTGAGGGCGGGTGTCTGTGAACCGGCTTAGACGCCCCTGGCGAATGAGGGTCTCCACTTGATCCTTGAGGCTGATGCAATCGTCGGTGTTATGACCGTGGTCCTGGTGGAAACGGCAATATTTGGACTGGTCTTTACGGTTGGAAGGGTTCCGTGGAGGAAGAGGCCACTTGAGGGGATAGTCCCGTTGGATCTGGTTAAGAACTTGTTCCATGGGAGAATTGAGGGGTGTATATCGCTCGAACCGACCGGGCGGTTTTACTTGTGCTGTCCGGTCGGCGCGAGGGGCTCGGTCGGCATAACGAGATGTTTGGTTGTGATGCCGGATGTTACTGGGTTCTTGGTCTTTTCTCTTTTCTCCGGGGGTCAGATATTTAGTAGTTGAGTCCTGCCGAGCGGCTAGAGAATCCTCGGCGTTCATGTACTTTTGGGCTTTGGAGAGCAAGGCTGCCATGGATGCCGGGGGGTTCTTAGAGAGGGAGAAGAGGAAATCGGATGACCGCAGACCGGCCATGAAGGCTGTAAGGATGACTTTATCATCATTTTCAGCAACTTGCAAGGCTTCGGTGTTGAAGCGAGTGACAAAGCTGCGCAGTGATTCCCCCTCGGTCTGACGGATGTTGAGGAGGTGGGTCGCCGGGCGTCGTTGTCGTTGGGCCCCGATGAAGTGGCTCAGGAAGGAGTCACTGAGATGCTGAAATGTAGAGACCGAATCTGGTGGTAACTGGCTGAACCATAGCCGAGCCGACCCCTTCAGTGTCACGGGAAAGGCTCGGCACATGATCTCATCAGGGAAGGCATGGAGGATCATGAGGGTACGGTAGGTCTCCAGGTGGTCGACGGGGTCGGTCGTTCCGTCAAAGGGGTCGGTGTTAGGCATTTTGAACTTGGCGGGTAGGGGTTTGTCTCGGATGGAGGCGACAAATGGGGAGTTTGCTGTGGTAGAGGGCTTATGTTGGATATTCTGCATAACCCCTTGGAGTTGGAGTTTCACGGCTCGGAGTTCAGCGTCCCAAAGAGGAATATTGTCACCGCCTGAGGGAGACAGATGTTGAACGCTGCTGGCTTCTCCTTCGGGAGCTGGAGCTATAACTGATGGACGTGGGGGTGGAGGAGGTGGATGTATGTGTGGGTGAGGGGGTTGCAAGCCCTCCGAGTTGGGATGATTGGGTTGTGGGACAGTATGGATCGGAACTTGTTCTGGATGGGGTGGAATATCTGGCGGTGGTGGAGGAATAGGGAGGTTCTGTTGGAGCAGAGCATTGATCAAGGCCTGGTTTTGTTCGGCCATACGGTTGATGCTGTTGGTGAGTTCGATGAAGTATTGCGGTGGGTTGTTTGGATTAGGAGGGTCGGTTTGGTGATTAATAGCATTATGGTGGGAAGCCATGGATCTAGTCGTGACCATACACTTGACGAGTGAGGTGAAAAGGTTACTTGGAACAGGGTCTCCGGCGGCAATGAACACAACTGGCGCACGGACAAACCAGGTTCCCACAGACGGCGCCAACTGATGATACTGTTACCGTTGATCCTCGATGTGTATGGGCTGGACCGATCCAGTCTCCTCAAGCCCAATCCAAACAGTGTAAAATACCAGTCGTCCTGCAAACAAGCCCAATGGGGAACGGGGTAGTCCCCCAGTGAACCCTCCGACGGACAAGTTAGCAAGCAGGGAAAAGATGGAGTATGGAGAAGAATTGGAGATGATGAAGCTTACCTTCTTCTTGCCTTCAATGCTTGTTTATATTCTTTTGCCATCATTTTCCTATCGTGCCTTCCACTACGAAGGTCTGCGTTGTAGCTTGCTTTGTCCAGCGTAAAAGGAGGGGTGCTGCGATGGGGTGCATTAATGGTGATGCGTTGTAGCAATAACTTTGCAGATCTTTGTCTGCTGGCATGGCATATTCTGCACTTGCCATATGTCCGAATGCCATTGGTCCTTCATGTCTAGTTGGCCTCCAACTATTATGGATTTTACCAGCCTGGATTGTGCAATGGGATCCGGATGATGGGCTTGGGTCTGCTCACTGTGGGCCGTGGCTTTTATGGGCCTACCCATGTCAGGTTGATAGGTTATTTATTTATTTATTTATTTTTTAATGTTTAATATGCAATATTTGGTCAATAAATGGGCTTAAATATTTTAAAAACAACTTGATAGTGAGGCATACTATATGCTTAGTGTCAATCCCAAAAGTAGAATTTTGAAGTGATGTACCACTTTAATAACATATGCTTATAGTTCAATATTATCTGTCTTAGATGCATTGAATTTTATTTTTGTTGTTTTGTTTGAATTTAATTTATTTTTTATTTGTCATTTCTATTTTAAATAATCGACCCCGCTACGCAGCTTGAAATTCGGTGGCCCGAATTTGGCTCGACACCAAAACGACGTCGTTTTGGTGTCTTTATTTTTTATTTTTTTATTTTTTTTTCGCGTTTTTCTGAACCGAAGAAGAAGAAGAAAGCTGAAGAAGAAGAGGAGGAGCAACCCAGATGATGGTGTTCAAACAATTTGTTCTTGATGATGTTTCAGAGAAACCCAGATTAAACATCATCACAAAAATTTGTTCACGAAAAAATTTGTTCACGAATTTTTTCAACACAAAAATTTGTTCAGAAAAACCCAAATAAAAAACAGCTTTTTCTTCATCAAACCCACTGAAAAACTTGTAAATATGATGAAGATTAGGCACTTGCTAATTGTGTGAGCGATTTTCTGATCACACTGCCCTCCTTAGTGATTCAGCTGTAGAACACAGGCAGAATAGATGGCACCTTGCTGTCCTGCACAGAAAGAAAAGGCTCCGGCGGTGGTTCTTCCACCCGGGGGCACTCCGACGATCAAGTCAGTATATTTCTCAAAGATAATCAAGTATTCAACTCACAAGCTTGAGTATAAAAACATACCTTTGACCCATGGGGGTGCCTCTCTTTTATAGTCAATACAGTCCTAGTCCCAATAGGAGCCTAACTCCAATGGACTCAGGATTATTGCTAATCTGGAACTCCCAACGGGCTTAGGACAAAACTCTCCAAGAGTTTTACCTTTATCCAAACTGAAGTCTTCTCCCAATCTAGGACTCCTGTCCTTTATCCGCTTATCCCGGATTCCGATATCTTCGGAGATAACCTCGGCAACTCCGAGATTACCTTGGCATAACTTACCACGACACGTGGCACCTCGGCTGACACGTCGGCGTCACCTTGCCACGTGTTGGTACTTCAGAAATATATCCCCACACTAATTTTATGAAAAGTTTTTCAAACCCATTGAAGCTTATTTCCAAGAAAGAAGAAACAAGTTTTTCAAACCCAAAATCATCAAAACAGATATTAAAATAGATTCAGATATTAAAATTTACAGAAAACATATTCAGATATACAACATCAACATCATCAAAACAGATTCAGATATACAACATCAACAATTTTTTTTGTTTTTTTCAGATCCAGAACAAGTAAAAAATAAATAAATATACAAAAAACAGATTCAGATCTAGAACTAAAAAAAAAAAAAAAATACTCATCATCTCCAAATCAACATCATCATCTTCTTCAGATCAACATCATCATCTTCTTCAGATCATCTTCTTCAGATCAACATCATCATCTTCAGATCGGTGATGGCAGTCGCCGGTGATGGCGAGCGCCTCTGATGGCGGTGATGGCACCGCTGATGACTCACCGATGATGGCTCTTCCTCTTCTTTTCTTTTTCTCTCTTCCTCTTCTTTCTCTCTTCCTATTTTCTCCTCTCTCTCTCTCTTTTCTGTCTTCTGATTCAAAAAGCAAGAAAAAGAAAAAGAAAAAGAAAAAGAAAAAAAAAAAAAAGTAGACAAAGCGACGTCGTTTTATCTATTCGAGCCACATTTCTCGAGCTACCAATCTTTTTCCTTAAATAATATGCACATCATTTTATTTGGGCCCATTCATGCACTTTTCTTATTATTATTCCATTTAGGAAAATGTTTGGTAACTCAAAATTTTGTGGCTCAAATGGCTCAAATCTATCAAAACGACGTCGTTTTACACTTATTTACACTTAAAACGACGTCGTTTTGAGTGATTTGAGCCATTTGAGCCACAAAATTTTGAGTTACCTAGCATTGTTGTTCCATTTATTTGTTTCATACTTATTGGTGTTAGCTGAAATGCTAAGCTATTAATGCATAGCAATAATGAAAATATTATGAGGGAAGAATATTTTTCATTGACTAATAAAAATTAAAATTTAAAATTTAAAAGCCTTACCAAATATATGTCCATAATTTATGACATTCCTTTTTAAAAAATTAAAAAAAAAAAAATCTTATACATCTAATAAGGAATCCCTTCCCAAAATGAAAACCCACACAATTAAGGAACCTATTGTCATTGTTCTAATTATAAAAAAATAAATTTAAAATCTATGTCTATATCTATACATATTATTTTTGTGGGAAGCATTGTGAAGGCTTCCACCTAAATTTGTGAATTTTTTAATTAAAAATAATTTTCTTTAAAAAACACTATTGACTAACTTATCTATCTATACTACATATAATTGCAAAATATTATTGGGTCTTTAAGCTCTAAAAACTCTATTTTCTAAGATTTTTTTTTTTAATTTATAAAATATGAAAAACACATGTCATGTAACTATTAGTTCTTTTATTATAAATATAATTATTAATTGCTTAATTAATATATTAAAATCTGTTAATTCTTGACACGTATAAGAAAATTAAATCACATTTCTATATTTATTTATATTTATATAATTGTGAAATATTGTTAAAATATATTAGTAATTTTCATTAATTATCACTTAATCTTTCCCCATTAAGATATCTCCTCCAAATTTAAACCAAAATTATGAAATTGAAAAAAATTATTTATCGACAATAACAAATATAAATTAAAATTTCACCTCACAAACTTTTATCTCTCATTTTCAATACTTTTTTAATTATTGTCAACAAATATTCATTACAATTTCCCCTTATAACTAATTAATAAATTTGCAATGGTTTAACTCAAACTCGAAATTTATTTCTCACATGGGAATGATCCTATTAAGAATTTATGTTTTTTTTGCACTTGCCAATCATGATAAATCTTGTTGATTTTTTTTTCTCATTTGTCAATTAAACAAATTAAAATCAAAAGCAAAAATATTTTTTTGACTTAAATAGCTAAAAAGTGACTTGCTAAAACCAAATAAGGAAAAAAAATTATTAAAATTAATAGTTGGTAAAACTTAAATTTTCTATTAAAAAAATTGATGGTTGCACATGATAATTTATATTTAAAATTTTTATATGTTTATACATATAATTGGGGCTTTGAATTGTATAGGTTGTTTGATATCTCTGTCGAAACCCACTTGAATGTAATTTAAATTTATGAATTTAAGCCCAAATACTCACCAAATTAAAAAAAAAAAATACATTGTTCAATTCTTAAAGAAATTCAGGTTGAAATTGGATTAAACAAGATAACTAGCGCAAGTTTGCAACTCTAACAAGGAGGCTGAACACATTATAATAAGCTGTGTCATTATGATAAAATTTTAAATTATAAGTCTCAAACTTTTTAATTTTTGTAATTTACATACAATAGCCTAACTATCTATATTAATTTATATAAAAATACATTATTAATTTTTCACATTCTGTAACACGGGTTCACCATTAGTTATTAAGATAGTATAAAAATGTAGTCATCTCCAAGTTGATCCTGTCCCTTTTTTCACGAGTTTTCTCCCAATTCTAATTAAAAAATAGGAAATGTCGTGTAAGGATTTTTGTCATTGTGAAATTCACGTGTATTGTAAGTTAAAAAAAGCAAGTGTAAATTACCAATAGATCTTAATAGTTGGATTTAATTCCCATCAAGTCTTATTGAAAATAAGTCTTGGTAAAATTGTCGTTAAAAATATTTTTTTTGTGACAATTTGTTATATATGTCGTTAAAAATTAACAATTAGTGACTTTTTTTGTCATAATTTTTTCCATAAAACCTATTAGACAATAAGTCCACTTATTAGGACGTACGTAAGTACTCTAAAAGCAATCTTAGCTTTTTATAACAAATCAAGCACTTATTTCTCATCAAAAAGTCCATGGTTCATGGGCTAGCCTGAGCCTGACCCGGTCATTCAAGCTTTGTTCTAACGTCGGCCCGTGGATGGGCTGATTATACCCGGTCCAATGGGCCAAAATCCTATACTCGAGACCCAAATTAAATATATATACACATTTTCTGTACATACACAATTTTAATAAAACAAGCTAAGACTAAAATTGATAAAACTCGATACTATGAAAATAGTAATTATATTTTCATGAGATTAAAAATGATGGAACTCTTAAAAAAATTGGAATTAGGACTTTCACTTCTCATTATGGCTAGAAATTTTGAATTGTGAGAGCTATTTTTCTAACTTTCTTTAACTGCACTATTATAGTTATTCATTTCTGGTATAAGAGTGAACGATAAATATAACTAAAAATGTTGTAAAAATAATGAATGATAAAACTTTATAGAATAGTTTTATAAAAAATTGAAAATTTTCACAATTAAAAAAAAAAATACAAAAATAAAAATCTTGGAACTTAGAAATTTTGTGATTATGACAAAATTCTCCCTTCAAATACTAAAAAATATTCATAATTTCTTCTCATTAGTATCAATAGTTGTTTTCACGTTATAAATTAGTAAAGGAAGATAAATGAAATTTCTTCTATCTAGTTTTGTTATGTTGATAAAACATCATGAATGTTTGGATCCTCTTACACTAGGTAGTGTTTGGATCACTAAAATTAAATAATTATTCCAACAAAATTTATTCCCATGTTTAGTTGATTAAAAAAATAATAAAAAATATATTATAAATGAAACCATTATTCACCATTATAAATGAATAATTATTCCATTCCATTTCATTTCATTTCATCTCTTTCCAATTCAACAAAATAGGGCACTAAGGCCTCGTTTGGTAACTTTCAATTTTAGCCAAAAAATCAAAAAGTCACTATAAGTTATCACATCATTTTCTCTATTTTTCTGTATATCTTTTCGTAAAAAATCAAAAAATTACTAAAATAATCTGTTCTCAAACGAGGCGTAAGTATATATAATGGGCTTCCAATGGTTATTGGTTAGGGTCAATGATGGGCTTACTAGTACAACCTTAACCTGGTTCTGGTTTAGACTAGGGTGAATCTCTAGCCCAATGCAAGGATTTGGCACACCTGGATGAGCCAGATGACTAGATAGCAGGCTTACATCTGAAAATAATCACAAATAGCCCAGCCCACATCTCATCTTGATTTGAATGTGGCCTAACCCATTCTTGTCAAAACAATTGTCTAGACACAAAATCATTCAAACTCGTTTCGAAATAAAATATTTTTTTATTATTTTATTAAATAAAAAGTAAGTAAAATATATATATTCTTTATCATAGTTCCATAAATTGATTTTTAGGAAGTTCACTTTTAGCTTGGCCCTTTCAACATATTGATCTTTTCAATGATAAAATGGTGGCTTTGGCTTCTACTCAACACATATTGTAGAAAGTTTTTGTTTTAAAGTGTGAACCAAATACCAAAAAATAAAAAGACAAATATATTTTTTTTCAAAATCAAATTACATAAAAAATATTTTCGAGTGTAAAATATTTTACGTCAAAACAAATGGAGCCTCACAGAAAATAATTTAGAGAAATCTCAAATCAGTTGGACAGTGATAAAATAATCTCATTTTCATGGGGTGCAAGTCTATCATGTATGGGGTGCAAGTATTTTCTGTGCACCTGAAAGATTCTCTTGTAAATGCAATTATTTAGGAACTGTCTCATTCAAGGGAAATTATTTAATAATTTCGGAATGCTACATGGTCATATTTCAAGGTAAACACCAATAACTTAGTCCCCATGTTGTTCTCTCATTCCTAACGTATATCGTGGGCCCCTATCCCTCTCTACCAATTAAAACCTTATGAAGCACCACGTATCCATATTCCGAGAATACTGAATAACCAACCAAAAAATATTATTTTTTCAAATAATTATGGCCATACATATCACACAATGGGATTTGTCACTAAAGAAACCACTCCCAATTGTATTTTTTGTGGTTGATTTCGTAATCCTTATTTGGGAAAAGATAATTTTTTTTTTAAAACCAAATAATCTAAAAAGTGTGTTTAGAAAGCTTAAAAAAATCCACCAAAAAAAAAAAAAAAAAAAATTTCACTAATAAAAAAGATTTTTTTTTTCACAATTTTCTTTTAGCAAATAGAAATGTTATAGAATCAAGATGTTGAACATTATTGGGCCAAATCTCTCTGTGTCTCTTTGCCTGCCAATGCAAGATCACATATCGCCTTCTGCATAGTTTGGTATGACAGTTTTAAAAAAGAAATAATTGGTTTTTCTTCGATATAGTAGACTTTTCAAAATTTAATTGATTTTTAAATTTTTGGGGGCTTTTTCAGTCTAAAGATCCATAGAATTTTTAGAAATAATTAAAATTTAAAAATTCCACTAAACACAAAAAAGAGCCACTTAAACAGCATTTTTATTTTCAATTAAATAAGATTTCTCATCTTTAATAGGTTTTTTTAAATTTTCATCGGCTATTTTTTTTGGGAATTTTTTTTAAAAAAAATAGTGAGAAAAATATAATTGCAAAGTGATGAAGGTAAAAGTCTTATTTGCACAATCCAATGCATGATTCACTTGTACATCCATTACTTTGTAACTATTTTTCCTACACTCAATTTTTTTTTTTGTTGATATTCTCTCATTTTTTTTTTTAAAAAAAAAAAAATTGAAAAATTCCACTACATACAAAATATATATATGTTCAAAAATCTTGTTTTAAACAAGGATCAAGTGTAGCCATTTTTTAATTTTATTTTAAATCAAGCCGATTCAATAATTCCCGATCGCGCTCTCTCTCATACACATACAGACACCACAGAAAAGGAACCATAACAAGTATCTTGGATCAAAAGCAAATTTCTGATTCATTGATCAAAATATGCTGAGCTTACAGGCATGGTCCAACAACAAAAACCCTAGCTACTACAACCTTACATTATTTTCTATTAGGGTGGAATTGTAGATTTCCACATTCATATTCTCTGAAATTCACCAATCATGGCTTTCCAAATCACTTTCGATTAATTTCTTACTTGGGGCGAGTCGCAGTCTCAACAGGTCCAATTTGTCTTGCCAACTACACAAAAATAAAATATGTAACATTTAATATAACTGATAATTAAATATAGAATAAGTTTATGAACACATAGATCGATTAAAAAGTTAGACACGAAATGCTTATAGACGGATAAATTTTTTTTAGAGATAGACCTCACTAATCGTATAAAATATTATCTATATATGATTTTGTGATTTATTTCTGTATTTATAACGGAACTGTTATATACATACACATACAAAACCAAAATTGTTTAAGTTAGTATACATCAATAGCCAATTTAGAGTAAGGGAGATTGATAAAAAGACCTGAAAATAAGCTTCAAGCTTCTTTTTGAGGGTTGAATATTCTTTCTTGAGTTGTTGGAAAGTCCTCTTGCATCTGCTTTGTGTTCATGCATGCATGCAAACCCCATTTAAGAATAAATCCAAATCAAGCTTTAAAAAAAGGAAGATTCCTAGTAATAATTGACATTTATGTGCATGCATGCTTTTTCTTCCACAACTACTGAAGCCAAGTGGGCAAAATATATAGAAGTGAAATGGACATCCCAACCCTTTTTTTTTTTTTACACCTCCAAGTCTAGATACTAATAAAAAAGAAGGAAAAACAAATTTTATTCAGAAAAAAAATAAAGAGGAGATTTCATTTCAGGAGTAATTTTGAAAAGTAATTACAAATAAGTTGTAAACTTTATAAATGTTGATAATTAAAAACATAAATTTTATCATGAATCAATAATAAGTTTTTAAAACGACCATTGATTCGTAATTTCTCCAAAAATAAATGTGAATCGTTCGAATTCAAGACTTGTATTTGAATCCAGACTGTGTCATGATAAGAAACAAAAGTGGAGGATGAGGTTACCCTTCTCCATTTCCTTCCTTGCAGTACTCCCTAAACTGTGTGCATTCATGTTTCACCTTTTTGGCTCCAATGCTGTACTCATGACAGAGAGAGAGAGAGAGAGAGATATGTTATGTTAAAGCCAAAACAGAATATACTTGGTGGTGATGATATTTGATTTAATTTTTAATTTTTAATGTTTACCATTTATTTATTTAAGAGAAATTTCAGTATAGTGTGTGTTTTTAGAAATAAATAATAAACTTTATAAATATTAATAATTAAAATTATAAACTTTTCTATAAATCTGTAATAACTTTTTAAAATTGCCACTGATAATTTTCCCATTTATTTATTACCTTGAACTACTTCCCTTGAACTGGTGCATATAGCTGTCCAACTTAGTGAAGTCTTGAGGGCTCCTCTCCCTGCAATAAATCCCAAATAAATAAATAAATAAAAATTCAATAATCACTAGCCAAGACCTTTTGTCTCCAAAATTCTTGTTATCTTACTTTTAATGCACTCTCAATCAACTGTCTCAATCAACTGCATGATGTGATGTAAATCTCAAAGCATAAGAATCTCGAGTGACGATTGTGCACCCAGAAATACATTGACATTATTAACAAAGTGAATTAACTCACAATGCTTGCTCTATATTCAGAATTGATCGCGATGAATCCCTATAGAACAATGTAACAATTTCCTCGACGAAATTAGGGTTAGCATCATCCTGTAATTCCTCTAGCTGAACAAATTGTTCGTCAAGAAATCCCTGCACCACCCTCCAATACTCAGTTTTCAGTGTCACTCACAAAAGAACAGTTTAAGAAGAAAGAAGTTATCTACTTTCAAACAGTTTAATGCCTTCAGTGTTATTAAAAATTTAAGTTGAGAACCCCAAAGCAATGGTAGGACTCTCATGGATGTATTAATGCATGCAAGGCTTCAAAAAATATGAGAAAATCAGAGTAGCTACACAAGTAGCCCAGTGGTTATGGTATAAACTGTAGAGCGAGTCGTAAACTCAGAAGTCTTGGATTTAAAATTTCATAGACTTTACCAATGTATGTAACGAGTCTTTATATTTAAGCGTGATTTTAACTCTTTAACTAATATATAACTGATGTATGTAATTTGTAAGTGATTATAAGAACTCGTTTGGCAAATGATTTTTTTAGTCAAAAAATTATTAAAAAAATTAAAAAGTCAACAATTCATATTAAAAAGTAAAAAATTTGCTTTTATCTCTACTTTTTACTTATCTTTTCGTAAAAAGTTAAAAAATCATCCTAAATATACTAAGGGGTTGTTTGGAGTGTCCTAAATAAGTGTACTTTTTGTCTTTTTGGACTAAAAAATTGAGGTTGAAAATATGGATGTTTGGGTTAACTTTTTGACTTTTTATGAAAAAATGTGTAATAAAAAATTGTAAAAATTAATTTGTAGGGAAAAATTTGAATTGGGAGTTATGCAGCCGTAATTGTTGACTTTTGATGAATAGTGTTAACTTTTTAACTTTTTGAGTAACTTTTTAACTTTTTGATTTTTTTACAAGTTCCCAAACTTGGCCTAATTTTTTTATATCACATTTTAGTCAAAAAAAAAAAAAAAATATTAAAAAAATATGCTCCCAAAGGAAGTCTAAGGGCTTGTTTGGTTTGTTTTTGGGAGAGTTGTTTTTGAAAAAAATTTTGGGGAGAGAGTTTAGAAATTTTTTTAGTTTGTTTGGTTGTATATTTTGGGAGAGTTGTTTTTTTTTGGAGTTTGGAATGATTTGATATTTTGAGAGAATTTGAGTAGATGTGTGTGTGAGAAAAAGTGATTGAGAAAGAGAGAGGAGCGAGAAAAAGTGATTGATTGATGTGAAAGAGAGAGAAAGTGATTTTGGAAATTTTTTGAGAAAAACTCAAACCAAACAATTTTTTAAAATTTTTTTTCTAAAACTCATTTCCCAAATGTAAACCAAACATACCCTAAGTATTCGGATTTATGCTAAAATAGTGGGTCCAGGCCTGCCTTTGGAGGTAATTTTAATTTTTTATTTAAAAAAATGCCTTGCTAAAGGCGGTGACAACATCTCTAATGTAAAGAAGAAGAAGATAAGAACCTGATCAAAAAGAGCTTTCCTCATGTTGGCAAGCTGTCGATGCATTTGGCTTCTCTCCATTATTGCAGAATTAATGTGACAAAAAAGCAAGGTGAGAGATGCAAAGAATATCTAAAAGCTCCTTGAGAGAAAGAGAGAGAGTGAGAGAGCTGCTGCAGACTTAAGTGAGAGCTGAGAATGCAATGTATGATATAATATAGCCAAAGGAGGGCTTATATAATGGAGAAGAGAGAGAAAGAGAACTGACATAAAAGAGGAGAGGAGAGAGAAGCAAATGTGCAGGGACATTTTTGCGCCAACTACCAAGGAGAAAAGAGAGATTTCCACTAACCCAAAAGCTCCCTCACACACCAAAAGATTTTTTTGATCCAACCAATATAAATTTTGATTCTGTCAGAAAAATATCAGATTTTTTTTCTTTATTGAATTCTTTAATGCACTCTTATGTATACACAATTAGGAAAAGATTATGGTATGTATACCTTATAATTATAAAAAAATTGTATAATTGTATATTTTTTGAGTTATAACTGATTAAACACAAAAAATTATAATTAAATATTTTAAAATAATGTCATAATTAAAAAAAAAAATAGTCATAACTAAAAAATAAAATGACGTAACTAATGATATATAATATAAAGTTTATATAATAGAATCATCCTACACAATTAGCATTCAATTTTATGGATTAATCGGCCTAGTAGATGCGAATTCCCCTATTACTAAGGAGTCATAAGTGAAACTCTCTGTAAAAAATCAAAAGAGAAGAACACCAGATAAATAAGATACAAAACTCCTAAAATTTTATTTTATTTTATTTTATTAACTAGATATCGGAGGATCTCTAGCCAGCATCATAATGATGCTCATCTAGCCAGCACCATACTGATGCTCATCCAAGATTCTCATACTCTCTTATAAGTTCATCTGATCAAATCGGACAATGCAAATCCAAACATCATCACACTCAATCCCCAATGATTCTTCCAAAACTTCACATGAATAGAAAAAATGAATATTTTAAGTGCGTCATAACGTATGGTTATCAAGAGAGATATGTTGATGCGGTACTTATTGTTCTGAGGATAATGCTAGATAAATAAAATTTATGTACAAAGTTCATTCATTTTACTACTTTAGTTCATAATTGTAAAGTTGATATTGTCATATTATTTTTATAAAAATTATGTATGATTATTATTTTCCTTTTATATGTAAGAGGTCAAGTGAAGTATAGAGTTAACAATTCTTCTATCGTCTATGCTAGTGTCGAGCGTTGCTTCTTATGAACCTTCTAAGGACGGATCCATGGATAGTCTAGCCAAGTAATAAGTTATTTAAAATTGGATTAAAAACTTAATGAGTTTTCAAATGTACTTAAATTTTATTTAATTTGTTTACTTTTCGAGTCAATCTCAAATGAGCTTCTGAGAGGGTAATTTGTATAGTCAAATTGGACTGAGCTAGGAAGCATTGTTTCTGAATATTGAGTCGCGTTGTGGGCCAAGTTACGAGCTCAGGATAGCTCGGTGTGGGAACAATGATTGATAGGCCGGTTAGTGAGCTTTAGTTGCGGTCAGTGGGCGAGCCGAAGTGCTATGTCAGCCACATATAGGAAGCCGAGCTAGAGGTAGCCCGGCGAGAGGATTCAAAGCAATTGGTGATCGTGCGGCCCGATCAGGGTATTTGGGCCAGGTAGCTTGGCTAGGCGTAACGAGCCAAGCAAGGTGATAACCATCTCACTTAGTTGGCAGTGAGTAGGGTGTTATCAGAATATGCATTATCCTCGGGAATGTAATTCCTAGGAGGACTCTGCTAAGGAAAATAAAGTCTTACTAGGATTGTGCAAACTATCTTACTTGGTTGGTAGTGAGTAGAGTGTTATCAGGATAGACACTCTTCATTGGGAGTGTGATTCCTAGGAGAACTGTTATAAGGAGAGTTGGAATCCTACTAGGATTGTGCCAGGCAAAATCTATAAAAACTCATAGCAGGACCTATGTACAGGTATCCCAATTCTTACTTTAGAATACACAGAGCTTATTGTCTAGTTGCTAACTTAGGCATCAGAGGGGTTTCCGGCACACACCTGCCAGTTAGCTCACGTTTGTGTTTTCAGGTGGCCAAGCGACGATGTTTGGAGGAGTGCAAACTTGATTAATAGGATTATACAAGAAGATTATTTCTATACTCGTACAATTGGCGCCGTCTGTGGGAATTGCAATCACAAAGAACGAGCCTCTTGATTAAGTTCTCTTTCAACTGATTTCAATGGCGCACAATGAAGACTTACCACACTCTGCCATTGATGGGCAAACCCCGGAAGTGGGCGGAAGGCGCGAAGGCTTACCTTTTATCCCGCCCATGGCAGAGTTAGATCCCCAGCGACGAAACCTGCGGAGGAATACCCGTGGAGGGATACCCGTGAAAGACGGGGCTCCAATCCTTGTTGCTCCCAAAGCCCTAAAAGGCAGAGGAGAAGGTTGGATCCTCAAGTTCTAGAAGATTGGGTAAGGGAGAAAGACAAATTGATACGGAGGATGGCGGTAGACATGGAGACTATGAAGTGCCAGATAAAGGGCAAAGGGGTGGCAGAAGAAGATGTGGGCAAGAGTAGGGCGCACATTCGCCATTCAGAAGATCGTGACAGACAAGTTACACCATCATAAGCTGAAAGTAGAAGCCTCAGGTCAGGCGATACACAATCGAGGACTTCCAGGACTCGTTACTCCAGGTCTGAGAGAAGGAGGATTGAAAGGTCTTACACAGAAGGAAACAGCTATCGGTCCACACATTCACACCAGACGACATCTAGGCACATGGAGTTGCCTAGGTCGGCGGACCTACGGACAGTGCTTGAAGAAAGGGCTCGTAAGAGAGAAGACACTCAGGCTCGCGACCTCCGTAGAGTCTTCGCATTACAACGATTGGCTCTTAGAACACATGGGAGTGTCGAGGTTGGAATGCCAGAGCCGTGTCTTGCCTATGAACTGGCAAATAAAGCGTTAGCAAGGTTGCAGAGCTCGCCGTTCATTTCGGCGATAGAGAACGCACCATTACCCTCCGGTTTCCACCACCCTAAATTCATTATTTATGAGGAAAAGTCGGACCCCTATATGCACTTGAGCCACTTCCGCCAAGTTATGGCGGTGTATCGGTGAAACGAGAATCTAATGTGTATCATATTTCTTTCCAGCCTTGGTGACCTGGGTCTAACATGGTTTGAAAGGTTGCTAGAAGGTAGCATAACTTCATGGGCGCAACTAGCAGAGGCATTTGTGACTAGATTCAGAACAAACACCAAGACACCTGTAGAGATTGACCAGCTTCTCTCCATAGATGTGGGCGAGAAGGAAACATTGAGGTCTTACAATAACAGTATTGGGAGACTTTTAATCAGATTAGAGATTGCTCCACAAACCTAACTATCGCACAGTACAAACGAGGTTTGCCGGCTGGAAATAAGTTGAGGGATTCAATGACAATGACGCCACCTCTTACTATGGAAGCCCTGATGGAGAGAGTGCACCAATACATCCGGGTAGAGGAAGATGAGGCGCACACCAAGGAAGAGTCCGGCACAACAGCAATACCAGACAAAAAGCCTTTGGCGAGAGTTAACACGGTTGACAAGTAGGACCGACTGTGCAAAAGTCTTTGCCCAACTGGGGGCAAAGTGGGTTGGTAGGTTTGACCAACTCTTTCTAACAAATCTTTGCCCGACTGGGGGGTAATTAAGAAGGTTGACAGGTTT
The DNA here is from genome assembly GCA_030407325.1 of Camellia japonica. Classification (NCBI taxonomy): domain Eukaryota; kingdom Viridiplantae; phylum Streptophyta; class Magnoliopsida; order Ericales; family Theaceae; genus Camellia; species Camellia japonica. Next base: position 105,981,060 of record JAPPVO010000010.1, on the reverse strand, counting down.
GACCAACACTTTTTTCTTCTTCAAGCCGAGATAAGGATCTAGGCTCAGGAAGGTTGGCAGGTTTGACCAACACTTTTTTCTTCCTCTAACCGAGATAAGGATCTAGGTTTAAGAAGGTTGGCAGGTTTGACCAACACATTTTTTCTTCCTCAAGCCGAGATAAGGATCTAGGCTTAGGAAGGTTGGCAGGTTTGACCAACACTTTTTTCTTCCTCAAGCCGAGGTAAGGATGTAGGCTCAGGGAGGTTGGCAAGTTTGGCCAACACTTTCCTTTCTTCAGCCGATATAAGGATCTAGGCTCAAGATGGTTTTTTTTCAGCCAAGATAAGGATCTAGGCTCAAGAAGGTTGGCAGGTTTGACCAACAAAATTTTTGCATCCTTTAGCCGAGACAAGGATCTAGGCCAAATGTGGTTGGCAGGTATGATCAACAAATTTTTGGCACTCTTTGATCGGGATGACAGTTATCTCGACCAAAGCAGGTTGGCAGGTTTGACCAACAAAATTTTTTGCACTCTTTGGCCGGGATAATAGTTACCTCGGCCAAAGCAAGTTGGCAGGTTTGACCAATAAATTTTTGAACTCTTGGGCCGAGATGGTTATCTCGGCCAAGGAAGGTTGGCAAGGTTAGTAAACTGAGTTAGTCTTCTCGGCGAGACACAAAAAGAACGACTTGCCGTACGATTGTGAACTTGAAAGTTATATATATTGAAGGTAAAAATGCAGGCCATTCAAATTTTTGGAAGGTACATGACAGCTGTAACAGGAGAACGGGGCTAATAGGGGCACGCTATGTGTCCTAGGAATGACGTCGTATCAAACATGCCAGATTAGTGGAAGGACGTGCTGAGCAACTGACAAGACTTGTTGGGACTGAACGAGTTGTGAGACCGAACAACTTCTCTAGTTTGACAGAGTTGAGTGTTTTTAGCTCGGCTAGAGGAAAGTAATCCCAATCATGCTTCGTAGATGGAATTAAGGGACAATTGATAGGGTAATTTGTATAGCCAAATTGGGCCGAACTAGGAAGCATTGTTTCTGAATATTGGGTCGCGTTGTGGGTTAAGTTACGAGCTCAGGATAGCTCGGTGTAGGAACAATGGTTGATAGGCCAGTCGGTGAGCTTCAGTTGCGGTCAGTGGGCCAGCCGAAGTGCTATGTCGGCTACATATAGGAAGCCGAGCTAGAGCTAGCCTGGCGAGAGGATTTAAAGCAATTGGTGATCGTGCGGCCCGGTCAGGGTGTTTGCGCCAGGTAGCTCGGCTAGGCATAGCGAGCCAAGCAAGGTGATAACCATCTCACTTAGTTGGCAGTGAGTAGGGTGTTTTTAGAATATGCATTATCCTTGGGAATGTAATTCCTAGAAGGACTTTGCTAAGGAAAGTAGAGTCCTACTAGGATTATGCAAACCATCTCACTTGGTTGGTAGTGAGCAGAGTGTTATCAGGATAGACACTCTTTATTGGGAGTGTGATTCCTAGGAGGACTCTTATAAGGAGAGTTGGAATCCTACTAGGATTGTGCCAGGCAGAATCTATAAAAGCTCATAGCAGGACCTATGTATAGGTGTATCCCAATTCTTACTCTAGAATACACAGAGCTTATTGTTTAGTTGTTGACTTAGGTATCGGAGGGGTTTCCGGCACACACCCGCCAGTTAGCTCACGTTTTTGTTTTCAGGTCGCTAAGCGACAATGTTTGGAGGAGTGCAAACTTGATCAACAGGATTATACGAGAAGATTATTTCTATACTCGCACAACTTCAATATAACTGTGCTCGAGCAATTTAGGTAGTGTTTGGTAGAGTTTTAGAATTATGATTTGAGAATAGAGTTGTATTTTGAGTTTGTGAGTTTTGGAATTATGATTTGAGTGTGAAAAATTTGTTTGGTCATAAGTTTTGAGAAGAGTTTTAAATTGAGTTTGAAATGAATAATATAACATATAATATTTGATTCAAAATTTATAACTCATAATCAAATACACAACTCAAAATTATATTCAAAGCTCATAAAAAATTTTAAAAAAATTCTGAAAATATTTTTTTATTTAAAATATAAAAACATAGGTGAAAAAAAAAAAAAAAAACCCGAACATTGTTCCAGTCAACCGGCTGGACGTTTGAGGGGATGACGGGGTAGACGTGTTTTGAAAAGTGAGTATGGAATCAATTTTTGAAAGCGCTAATCAAATATTACACTCAAAGCAAGGGGTGGAATTAGGATTCAAGAACTTTACCAAACAGAGCCTTAATTTGTCTTTTTTTGTAGTGCATATAATTGAGACAAGGTGAGTAATACATTGTTTAAGTTTGGTTTGAAATTTTAATGACTTTTTAAAATATGTTTGACTTGGTTTATTTAACAGTCTTATCTACAAGACCATGTTCGTGATGTCAAATATCATAAAAGATATAAGTTAAAACTTTTTAAAGTCAAAGTATAATGTTACATCTACTTAAATTCTTACTAACAATCTTACTAATAAAGATACAAATGTTTAAATATCATTGAATGCTTAAATATTATTATTTTTTTTTGACAATCAATCACTTTAACCTCTTATATTTTTAATAAGATTTTTAGTATGTATATAATTATTCAAAAGTTTAGTAGAAACTGTAAAATTTTATCGGATAAGTGCTTAGTTGTTAGTCACATTGCAAAAAGGAAATTGTTAATATACATATCACTATTTGCGACAGTGCTATTATAGGTAATAATTGATAATGGTTTGTTTTTTTGAATTTTTTTTGGGCTTAATTTCACTTAAGCATAGATAATATCGGAGGATCAGTGTCACAACAACTAAATATAATTTCATTAGTAGGAAAAACAATTGTTTGGAATATACTATTTGGAGAAATAAATAATATTTTAACCAAACAACGCAGAATTTATCCAAAAAGAGCCAGTATGGGAATTTAGGCCCAAAAAAGAAAATGAAAAAACAAACATGTTAATAAAGGCATATTATTGTTACTCCCTCCGTCCCAAAATAATGGTCCCTTTTGGGGAATTCATCTTTTTTTGATAGTATAATTATTGCATTTGAAAAAAGTTGATTTTCCAAAATTAACCTTTTGATAGTACATTTTTGAGAATATCAATGTCATAATTGTACTTTTTATATTTTTTATTAATTTAAAAGAAGGGCAAAATAGGAAATTTATATTATTTTTGTACTTGATTTTTGAAAAGGGACTAATATTTTGAGACAATAAAAAATGGAATAAGGGACTAATATTTTGAGACGGAGAGAGTATCATTTATGATTTATGATTCTAGGAAGAGCATAGAGAACCCTCAAATCACAAAAAGGCACAAATGCAAGAAGGGACAGCCCACTCAAACAAAAGGCAAAGGCAAAATATTAAAAATGTGCCAATAATGTGATAGGACATGTTTGGTTGCAAGGATGAGAGATGTATATTCCATATTTCAATAGCTAAATGCTAACAAAATAAGTATTTTTATGATATTGTGTAATATTAAAATTTATATAAGAAATATTTTAAAAATATTATTTTTATTAATTTTTAAAATTAGTAATTTTTTTTTTTCCCCTATTCACTTTGAAAGATATTTATTAGCAAGACTCTTTTAACAATATTATGATGTCTAGATTTCTCACATAACATATAGAAATTGTGAGCTTCATTAAACGAGAGTGTAATTATGACGCATAAGATGGTAAATATGAAAATATATAATATACAATGAGGGTTTTTTTTTTTTTAGATGGATGGCAATCAAAATGGGTTATGTTAATATTAGGGAAAAATGTTATTCTTATAAAATTTTTATATAGATCTTTTCACCAGAATGATATAGTGATAATATTTTTATAATTAAATATTATTTTATTTTAAAATAATAAGTCTCAATACTATATAAATTACGTATATATTTTTTTGTTTGTATTTTTTCAAGATAGTTTATGGAAATGCTTATTAAGGCATCTTTAACGGTGCTTCAATTTTTTCATCAAATTTAAATAAAAATTTGAGTAAAAGTTCTCTTTGATATTAAGTGCTCCAATGGAGAGTTTTGTAATTTCATCAAATTACCGGTTGACCGGGTAGATGACCGGGTAGACGACTGACTCGACCGGCTATTGTAATTTTTTCACAAATTTTTATCTTAAGGTGATAATTCGGGAGACATCCAGGGGAACATCTGATAGTAAAAATCTAATGGTAATGAACAGTGATTTGATGAAAAGCACATTTATTCTCAATTTGATAAAAAAAAAAAAAATTCTAAATTTGCTGATAAATTTAATAAATAATTGAAAGAGCAAAAAGTAATTTTCTTTTACCAAATTTAAATTTGATAATAAATTTAATAAATTATTGGAGATGATCCTAGAATTAACTGTGACAATTGGGTGTGAAAGACTCATTCTGTTACCGTCATTTTGAAAGAAGGTGTCAATCCAAGGGCCCACCTGATATTGAGATATGACTGACTGGCACTTGAGTTATTTTGTGTTGATGATGATGATATATTCATTTGAAACCAATCAAAGGGTTGGTTCCATTTGATTGTGATGCAAACATGAATCTTAGATACATATCAGCCTCTCGTTAAACAGAGTGTTACAAATCTTTTGGCTTCACTTATAAGTTTTTTTTTTTTTTAATAAATAATTTGGAGTTAATTTTTTAATTTAATTTGGACTAAACGATCCTAATTTATTTATTTTTTTTAAATTTATAAAGACGAAAATATCTACTTTTGTCAAAAACACCATTCAAATTGGCATATTTCATCTTTAATAAAAAAAATCCATTTTTAATTTTAGGGTAATTTAATCCAAAAGGCCTAAATAGTAAACAATTTAATTTAAAATTTAATAAATTCAATAAAAATAAGTAAAATAAAGAAAAAATTACTCAAAAATCTCATTTGGAGAAATGTTGTTCCATTTAGTCCTAGAAATTTTATTTTAAACCGTTTGGTCCTTTTTTACTTTTGGTATGTTTTTGATTTGGGGACTGAAGAATTTAATTATTTACCCTTGGATGTGATTTCGGTTTTGATTTTTGCCTGATGTTTTGGATGGGTTTGTTAAGGTATGGTTATAGTTTCCTTTTTTGTTTGTTTGTTTGGGATTTGGTGAAGTGATTTGTGGGGTTGTATGATGTTACCCATTTGTTCTGTGATTTTAATGTGGAATCGTGGGTTGGTGATGTAGGTGTTGGGGATTTTCAATATTCAATTGCTGCGTTTGGTGCTGTGGTGTTTGTAATGCTGTTTGCAAAATTGCAAGTCGGTGTCGGTATTGTGTTATTGACATGTTGTGCGACATTTTTGCAGGTCGGTTTCATATGTTGTGTTTGTTGTTGAATCAATATCGTTGGTTGTGGTTTTCAATTTTTGTGTGGGTATGTCGAGGAGTTTGGTTTTTAGAGTGACAATGTTTCTTTCGCATTATGGGTTGTTGTTTGATTATTTATGTGTGAGATGGGTTGGGGTTTTTTCAATAACTGCAGTGTTATGGGTCGTAACGTTATGTGTTGTGTTTTAATTTACCACAGGTGTGGAGTTTGCATTGTTGTTGTTGTGTTCATATGGGCAGATTGGTATGGTTGTTCGCCTCCAGTAAGCCTTCACATTTGCACGGTTGGTTGATGATGTATCTGGAAAGTTTGATAGCTTGGTGCTGGGGTCGGTGTGTTTCTTGTTCATTATCCCCGGATACAAGAAGTTTGTGGTCCATTAATTTTTTGATGGCACATACATTTTTGGTTTATTTTCATTGAATGTGTTGGACATAACATCATTTATTTTTTAGTTGACATTGATTTTTTGATGGCACACTGATTTCGTGCCCCATTGTCGAAAGTTATGGTTTTGTTTGTTAAAACAACATTACGAATTTAGAGACGCAAGACTGTTTTGAAATTATGCTCGGAACTTTGCCAACGTGGTCCTCTTTTGTTTTAGTTTGCATTGTGATTGAAATAGATGTTAATTTATGTTTGTATGATTTATTAGGTTGATAGATTGGATGTTAAGGATAGCATGTCAGGAGGGTTTTGTGCTAAACGTAACGTATCTCGACTTGGGGTACTTGATTCCCCGAATCGCAATGTGCTGTAGGCTTAGTCCGACGTGGGCCCTTTTTTTTTTTTTCTTTTTTTTTGGTTTGCATTGTGATTGAAGTGGATGTTAATTTAAATTTGAACGGATTATTAGGTTCATGGACTGATTTGAATGAATTATTAGGTTCATGGACTGAATGTTGACAGCAGTGTGTTGGGTGTTATTGGTGCTAAACGTAGCAGTCTTCGTGTTTGGGTACATCATTCCCCGAACCACAAGTTGCTACACAATAACATAGACTTCTCTTTTTTATTGGGTTTGCATTGTGATGGAGAATGGATGTTAATTTAAATTTGTGAGACATATTACGTTATTGTAATGGTTGTTAAATTTGTGCGACATATTACATTATTGTAATGGTTGTTTAACGTCACAAATCTCGTGTTTGTAATGAAGCACGATGTGTGTTGTGTGTGTTCAATCTAACGTCTCCAAACTTCATGATAGTGAATGGCCCATTGAGCTTCAATATCTTGTGCTTTGTGCACTTAACACCATTTCAATTTTGATGATTTATTTGTCAATGGGCAGATGTTCTGTATACCAAAAAAATGCAGCTAGTAGTAAGTTGGCTTTGAGGTAGTTAGTATGAAATCCATAGCCATATCCCACCCAAGCAACATTACAAAAAATAATAAAAATAACTACAACGCAATCATGAGTAGAAGAATGTGAACCTTCTCTCATAACATGAATTACACAATGATATTTGTGCAGTTTTTGGCTGAGTAATGGTGTGAACATATTGGTTGCTTATTTAGAACGCAAATGCCATAGCTCATTTATGAAAAATGCTAAACATAATGTTTACGACTTGATTGAAACGTAAAAATGATTAGGGGGATGGAAAATGTGTTTGTCACATTGCCATTAACAGAAAACACAACCCACCTGTCATAGCACATTTTTGAGATTGGAAAAGATTTAGTTTCATGAGTACGATGAAACGTTAAATCAGTTGGAGTAAGGAAAAAATTGTGTTCGTCACAATGCGGTAAATGGGAAACAAACCCACATACTACAGCATATTTATTAAAATTGAAAACATTAAGGTTCGCAACTTTAGAGAAATGTAAAAATAGTTCAGGGAAGGAAAATGGCATTACGATGCGATAAATCAGAAACAAGCCCACAATCTGGGACACAAAAATTAATCATAATGTGGCGCATCTAAATTGGCTCATTGCATGTCTTTCTGTTGTGGTTGCCCAATTTTTCGTACCAACCACAATGAATACGCTGCACTATCTCACCCTTTGATGGAATTCTTTTCTGTTTGGGCCTTCTAAGCGAATGCTTCACCTTTGGTGGTGTGATCATGTAATCATCAGGGTGTGAACGTCGGTTTCTCCATAGTTGGAATGAGATATATCACTACAACAAAATGCACTTTTGGCGACTAAAAAAAATTTAGTTGCCAAAAGTTGTGGAATTGGCGACTAAAAATAATATTAGTTGGCAAAAGTCAAATATTTAGCTACTAATTTTTTTTAGTCGGGAAATGTTGATTATTGGCGACTAAAAAAAAATTTAGTCGCTAAAAATATCACAATTGGCGACTAAAAAAAAAAAATAGTAGCCGTATAGATAGTTTTGGCTACTAAAATTGTTTAGTAGCCGAATGAAAAAAAAAAATTATTTTTTATATTTGGCGACCAAAAGTTTGGTCGCCAAAAGTATATTTTCAGCGACAAAAGAATATTTTAGTAGCCGGATAGTTAGTTTTAGCTACTAAAATTGTTTAGCAGCCGAACGAAAAGAAAAATATTATTTTTTTATCTTTGGCGACCAAAAGTTTGGTCGCCAAAAGTATATTTTTAGTGACAAAAGAATATTTTAGTCGCAAAAACTAAAATATTTGGAGGGAGATTTCAAATTTTGGAGGGATTAAAAAATAATTAGCGACTAAAATATTTAGTCGTGATTTGTTATTAATTATTTATGTATTTTGTTTCCAATCCAAAACAGACATTTACTGTTAGTCTTTGGCTACCAGGAAGTTAGTCGGCCAATATTCACTTTTGGCGACTAATGGTTTGGTCGCCGTTAATAACATTTGCCACTACTTTCCGACAAATTAATAGTTTTGTCGCTAAAGGTTGAATGAAATAGAGGGAAATGAATAAATGTTGGCGCCTATTTAATTTTACACATCTGGTGCTCTCTCTTACACACAGATTCTGTCAGCACCAAACCTCACCCAACCTCACCTTAGCGCAAACCACCACCGCTCGCCACCGCCATCGTTGTCGGCGTCAGCACCGCCGTAAATCACGACGACCACTGCCGTATCCTCCCAGGTTCTCTCTTACTCTCGGTCTCTCTCTCTCTCTCTCTCTCTCTCTCTCTCTCTCTTAGGTCTGTCGACCTCGGTCTCATAGAACACCCAAATTTTTGTTTAAAAAATGAAGGGCCTAAATAATTTAATTTTAACCTTTAGTAGTTTAAAAATAAAGTTTTACCGAAATAATTATAAAAAAATTGATGTGGTGAATTATTTTGAAGTAATAGATATATCCTTCTCAATCTATCTCTTCTTCCCCTTTCCCCCTCTTTGTTACTCCCTTACCACTAGGTGAAACCCTCTTCCCAAACCCCTTTGTAAAACCCCTTATTTCCCTCCCTATGACCCCCTTTCGGCTGGATTAATTAATGAAATCAAGAATATATATATATATATATATATAACTTTCAGTGGGTTGCAAGAGAGATCTGTCATTCATTCATGCCTTATGTGCCAATGTTTGTGAAAAAGGGTTGGTCTGTTTTCCTGTGTTGGTGATCAAACTAGTCTTTTTGATTTATGCTCACCAAGTGTATGTAAAAATGTCATATAGAGGTTTTGAGGACTGGTTTGTTGGTTCAATACCCAAATGTTTAAAAATGTGTTTGAAAGTTTAAGAACCGACTACCGCTCGCTATTGCAGCAGTTGACAGTATCGTATCTTAATCCATAGTTGTATCTATTTTCATGTCAGAACATAATTGTCTGATTACTGCATGGCCCTTCTTCACATATGGGGAAGAAAGAATACAACATAGCCCTTTTCGACCATGTACAATTGTATGACCAGCAAACGAAGTAACTATGGATCCCAGGTTTGTCTCCTGAAATTTATCTTAGCATATTAATCTATCGAATAGCTTATAGACAATTAGCCACTTGCCAGATAGTGACATCTTTGCTCTCTTTTTCAAGACTTTTTGAGAAAATTTAATTTTGATGTAGGACTAAGTCTATGTCAAGAGTTTGATAATTTATTGTGAGACATGGCAATAAAAATGCTGTTCTTGTTCTTTATTAATGAAAATGTTGACTTTGGAGTCCAACAACATGTTTTACTGCTCATGTTCTAATTGTATGGAATGCGGGTTATAAAGGAGGAGTAGAAGGAGGATTGTAGAATTCCTGAATGTGTTAAGTAAACATTTCCACTTATTATAGAAAGGAAATTTATTTGCTTCGTAGATGATACTTTTTAGAGGAATCATAGGCTAAAGATTTTAACAAAGTGAAGTTTCAGAAGCCGGTTTGGGCTTGTAAATAAAAATAGAAGAAAAAATAATCTTGAGCTTCAGTTAAATGTTTCTTAATCTTGAGCTTTAGTTAAATAGAAAGAAAAAATAATCTTGAGCTTCAGTTAAATAATTTTGTTTTTACTTGTATAGAGATGTAGTTGTTTCTCTTGAGCTTCAGTTAAATGTTCTTAATCTTGAGCTTTAGTTAAATAGAAAGAAAAAATAATCTTGAGCTTCAGTTAAATAATTTTTGTTTTTACTTGTATAGAGATGTAGTTGTTTCTGTTGATAATGAAGAAACAACTTTGTGGATTCTATTTCAGTTGGCCTTTTGGTTTCTTTGTTTGAACTACCATACTCAGTACTGGAACTGGATTGTTCTGGTCTATTTATGATTTACCTTTGTTAAATGATAATACTTATTTCTCACATAAAAACCACATTAAAATTAGGTCTACCAAACATATTAAAACTAACTCTATCGAACGTTAAATTCTCATGTAAGCCTCTTAAAGTCCTAATAAAATGAAAATTTAGCAATAGTATTTCTGTGGGTCCCAATGATTATTAATAAATTAAAATATATTAATCAACATTGATTTCTTGCAAGTCCTATATTATCTTGGCTGCATTGCATAATGTAGATGTTAAGTAAGGCTCAAATAAAATGAAAACTTAACTTCACAATGTCCCAAGTATGCTTCATGTATTTTCCAATTTGACATTATTCTTTCTATCACGTCTTTGCAAAAATAGTTATAATATACTTGATGAGTTTAAAAAAAATGCAACAAATGCAACTAAACTATACTTGATGAGTTTGGTTGTTTCATTTTGATGAGAATAATCTATTTAGTTCGCGTTTGGATAATTTTAAAAGTTGATGTTGGGTATCACTTTCTTTTTTTTGGGTGTATTTTTATGACATCACAAAGACTTGTTCAATGCCATAGTAGTTATTTTATATATGTTTAATTTCTCTCAAATGTTTATTTGCAAGTTGTAGAATCCGGATTTATTTTTTTTCTGATTTCTTAGATGAGGTGATGGGTTAGCCCTTGATTTTTTGTTTCCCCTATCTAGACACAACATGCTTGGACACGTTTGAAATTATACTTCTACCAGTTTATTATATGTCATACAAATAGCTTACTCGATAATCATCAGCTACCCTTCTATTCAACCTCCATTCCAAGAGAGGTAGGGTAAATATCTTGGTTGTAGGTTGGGAATATTTGAAAAGGTAGGTAAGGCATTGAATAGAAGGAAGCGACTATTTTTAAAGGTGGTGAGATTAGATTGTTGGTTTAGAGTGGTAAAATGCATGAAGAGAAGAAGAGAGGGAGGGGTGTTCCTTGATATTAATGCCAAAGGTGAATGTGTCAGAAGTTCCTGCATTAAATGTTAAGAAATTCAAAGTGTGTTAAATCTAAATTAATTTCACTCATTGAATCTTATAGTATATGTGGGAAGTGGTTGGAAACACTCTTCGGATCCTGGGAGACGCTAATGATCCTCAGCTAGTCACCTGCAAAGATACAAAGTACTCCGGTCGGGTGCCGGAATTAGCACTCCGACGGACAAGTCAGTTCTTCTACTCAAGAAAGCTTGTTTACTAAGTTTCTAGAATGATTCTTACATACCTTTCTTAGTTCGTTGCCACTATATTTATACTTTTTCTTATGATCCTTGGGGCCAGAGCCTACTTTTTCAATCATTATTTTTTCCATTATTCGGCTCTAGGGATCCTTCCCTATTCGGCCTAACGAAACTGTTCGGCCCCTTGTCTATGCGGATGTATGCTGGCTAGCATCTAGCTTGTAAAATATACCTCCTCTATCCTTGCCATTTATTCGGCCACCACAATTGCCCCCCGAACTCCCTGTTGACGGCAGTCAATCGGCGTGTTTGGTTCAGAATTTGAGGAGTTTAGCGTCAGGCGGCTTCGCGCGCCCAATATGTCAGGAAGCACGCGCCTTTTGCTCATCATTGCACTTTCCCGCTCTATTCTATATACCTCAGCATTTATTGCGATTTGAAACTTTGGCCCTTTCGGATTCATATTTCGTCGATCTTTTTGAGACTTTTGGATTGCCAGTGCATATCCCTCCGTGACTCGCGTCTTCTGCAACTTCTCCCGCCTTCCTTTGTCTCATCTGTTCTTCGTAAGTTTTTCTTATCCCTTCTTTGTAATCCTGTTTTTCTGTTTGCTATTTTAGCTTCGGCGAATACTTAGCTCTTGCTAGGATGGCCAAACATTTGAAAGACCTCCTTTCTGAGGATCGCATCTCCGGCTTCTGGCAACATTTTTCTATTCCTGACGACGTCCATTTATCCCTTGTAACGGACAGTGCTCTCGACATGGAGAGGGAAGATCAGAACACGATCGTATTCCCTCTTTTATCCATTGCGGAGGGCGGGGTTCGTTTCCCCCTACACTCACTCCTTAGGGCCGTTCTCCCGGTATTGGGTTGATTCCCTCTCAACCCAACGTAAATTTCTTTCGAATCATCATGGGGGTCTTAGAGTTGAACCGACGCCTTAGGATTAACCTTGGGATTCCGGCCATTCGGCATTGTTACGCCTTAGCCAAATCCTCCGGTCGGCTGGGGCGATATTTTCTCAGGGCCAAAGATACCGACCATCACTTGGTGACTATGCTTGCCAGTTCTGGCAAACGGGTTGACGACGTGATGGTCAACGTCCAGGTAATTGGGAGTTCGCTGAAGGGGAGGATCGGTGGACCCTGTTCCCAGACATAAGGGCGACCCAGGTTGCCACGCAATGTCCTGTTTGTTGGTCTATCTCTTATTCGGCTCTTTTCTCTAAATCGCTTTTCATTTTCTGCAGGTAATAGGTTGAAGAAAATTCTGACTTCGGTTGACGACGCGGTTCTTGGGGAATCAAGATGCACTCAGATATTTCGGCCGTCCAAACGTACAACAGCAGGGGAGAGCCGCCCATTCTCCTTCGGTACGAACCCACTTACACTACTTTCTCGGCTGCAGATAACATTCCGATTCCAGTCGGCGATCAACAGCTCTCGGCGCTTATCTTCCCCAGCTTCAAAAACCTTAGGCAGATCGGTCTCGTAGCTCCTGATTCGGGGGAAGACGCCGAGCCGAGCGTTGAGGTGGTCGCCGATCCGGCGGGGGTCTACTGAGACTGAGAGAGAGAGAAGCGACGAGGCCATACGCTCGGCATTCGAGGCTACCGAGCCATCCGCCTCAGGACGAACAGATTTCTCTTCCGGGGATATTTTTGCAAATTTGGGGGATCTACCCGGCGATTTCTTTGAGGGTATGGCGAAGGAAAGCCTAACGCAGATGCCCGTAAAAGAAATGCGGAGCGCATGGCCCCGCGAAAGAAGGTTGAATGTGCCGCATCAGATCCCAGCTCGATCAAGCCGTTCGTACCCGTTTCGGAGGAGACAGTGGTTGTTGCGTCCGATACGGAAAAAGAGGGTGGAGAACAAATCGATGGAAACGGCCGATTCCGGAGCAAGGCCAAAAGCGCGTGCCGAGGGGGAAGCGAGTTCAGAAGCTGGCTCTGATAGCAAACGGCCTCGGCTTGAAGAAACGGACGCGGTCGCTCCGTTCGTTATTCAGCCAAAGATCAGGGATATGCCGATTTTATCCGACGCTTCAGCCGTCGAGGATCCGGCCGTGGCTCTGAGCTTGGCGGCTTCGATTTCTCTGCCGGCTGACAACAAAGCCTTCGGTGCCGTGCCTGACATTATGGCCGTTGCCCTAACTGCTCAATCGGCACTCCTGGTAGGTCACCTTTATTTCGCTCTTTCTTTGTTAAAGGCGTCTAATCATACCGAATTGTTTTGCAGACGGTCGGAAGGATCACCGACTTGGGTCGCCGCCTGCGTGATGCTCTCGGGAGAATTGACCATTTGCAAACAGAGTGCAGGGTCAGAAAAGTAGGGCCGAGTTCGAAATTATGAGAGCTGAAATGGAGAGCGCGAGGCCGAAGCGGAGAAAGAGAGGGCTCGCGTGGCCGAACAGCTTCGTGTTGAAGCTGAGGGTAGAGCGAATGTAAGCGAGGAGTCGCTCAAACTTTCCAAGGAGCACTTGCTGAAGCGGAAGCTCAGTTAGAGGAGCTTAAGGCGGCCCGCGAAAAAGCTGAATCGGAGGCCTTCGAAGCAGGGAGGGGCGCCGCTCTAACAGAATATGTTGAAGAAGTGTCCAAGTTTGAGAATCGCGGGTTCAAACATGGCTGGCTCAAAGCCCTTGCCGCCGCTGAGATTACATTGGACTTGCCGATTCCTTATGAACAGGTGGATGTTGAGCCACTTGAATCTGATACCGACGAATGATCATGGAGCCCCCCTTTCTTTGTCTTTCCTTCTTTTGTTTTTCCTTCTTTTGGATAGTGCTTTGTTGGTTCAGGGTAGTTTTCATGTATAAATTGGTTAACATCTGCGCGCAATTTATTGATGAAAATTTCCTTGTAATTTCCTTGTAATTTTTGCTCCACCACCACACGCTTTGTATAAAGAATTCTGTGGTTTAATTTTAATGAAAAAGTTCTGTGTTTGTCAATGCATTTGGTAAAATGGGATTGCATATATTGTGGGGAAACCCTGAATTTGGTCCGAGTGATTTTATTTGGAGCTATTCTAAACAAGCCGTATATAGAATATTGTTTATCCAAACTTAGTTTTCGGCAGATTCAATACATATCCCATCATACATATCCCATCAAAATCACCATTTGCAATTTCACTGCCTACTGATCTCGGCCCTTGGATAACGTTTCGGCAGATTCAATACATATCCCATCAAAATCACCATTGCAATTTCACTGCCTACTGATCTTCGACCCTTGATTAACGAATCTCTTCCCTTCCCCAGGGGGTTCATGATAAGAATTCTGGTTTTGAATCAATTCGTGAGCCGGCTGGGTAGTCTGGCCGAACACATTGATGAATCTGCCCTTGCCCCAGGGGGTTCATGATAAGAATTCTGGTTTTGAATCAATTCGTGAGCCGCTGGGGTAGTCTGGCCGAACACATTGATGAATCTGCCCTTGCCCCAGGGGTTCATGATAAGAACTCTGGTTTTGAATCAATTCGTGAGCCGGCTGGGTAGTTTGGCGAACACATTGATGAATCTGCCGTCAACTTAGTCGGCGTCAGTCGATTGGGTGTCGCAATTAATGAACTTGCCTCGATCGTGCTGCCTTTGCGAGCGTTAAATGATTAAAGGTATAGCTTTTAAGAGTCTGGTAGCTTATCTGATTCAGACTCCTGAGAGAAAATCTATTGTACGAATGTCCAACAAACTCTCTTTAACAGCAAAGGGAAGCCAAGACATTGGCTGAGCTTGGCGTGACATGAGGCAAAGTGAACACCGTGGGCGCCCTTGCGTGCTGGGAGTAAGAGTTCTATGGGTCGACAGAGGCGTCAATCTCCCTCTCGTCGTAGTAGGTCGCCCAGACGGGATAGGCAGTCCCAGGGGAGATCGCCACACGCCCAAGTCGAAAGGAGATCAGACGCGAATCCGCGCCCATTAAGTTTTGCAGTATTTGTGAGGAATAAACCTATGACGGAAGCGGACTCGATCGTTCGAGATCCAGACGTGGCGGTCGAGTTTGCTCGACAAATATTTCCTCCGGAAGTGCAGCAGTCAATGGTCGGTCGTCAGGACTACGAAGTATTTCGCGAGGGCATTCATGGGGCGGTGAAAGGGCTCTATACGGCTTACGAAGTCGGCATGCGATTGCGCGCCGCCCGTCGAGAGATGGAGAAAAAGGAAGAGCGTATCCGCAGTTTAGAGGCTCGCGTGGAGGCGGCTGAACGTGAGTTAAGAGAGATCAGAGCGGCTCAGCCAAACAACAGCTGGGCAGGTGAATCCGAATCCAATCGTGGAGGAGAGGGTTACCAGTCGGCTTATAAGTGCTGCCATCGCCGATCGCGAAACGGCGAGCATGTTCGCATTGGAGTCCGCCAAGGGGAGGTCTTATGAAAAAGGTTTTCACGAAGGGCGCTTGGTTGGAATCCAAAAGACCAAGGAGACGCTTGCCGAAGAGGTTTGCCGATGTGAAAATCGTGGGTTCAGGCATGGTTGGATCAAGGCATCTCAAGTCGCCGAATCTCTTCGCTTGTCAGGCATCGATTCGGCGTCACCTCTCTACCACAGTGAGGATTTTCCGTTTTCTGCTTTCGAGGTTGAAAAGAGTGAGGATGAGGGCGATGCCGTCTGACTTTAATTATTGTGAAGTTCGAACGCTGGTCGCGTTTGCTATTATGTAATTTCTTGGTTGTTTGAATAAAAGACGTTTATTGAAAATATCAATTGTCTCCCGCATTCGGCGTGTGCGTATTTAATTTGATTGCATAAATGGTGGATAGATATAGATACATTAATCGGACTCGGCATGTTAAATCGATGCGATGATTCGTTGTGCGTGATCGGCCTATATGTAATGGCCGTTTACTTTTTAATAAAGCCATTTGCAGCGTGTCGTTGGAATTTGAAGAAGTCTGGCCGATTAATTTTTGCCTTGCGCAGCCTGTGCGCGTGCATTTTGGCCAACCGTTGGTTAACTAGGTCATGGAGAATGTTGACCGACGCCTGTTTCGTGGGATTTAATATTGATAAAATCACCTCGGGATTTGGGCCTCGAGATCGCGGCCATTACTGAGAATAAAAGCGGCAGGCGCCTCATGCAATCAAACATCTATTGCGTGGGTGGTCAAGCGTTGTCACCATCAGATGGTGATGATAGTCGCAGGGCTCAAATTCCGGCTGAACTTGGCGCTCAGACGGTTTGCGGCGGGGGATTCTCCGATGTAGGAGGTGGACCGCTGAAAGGAGAAACTGGAAACACGTCAGCCTCCAGGTCGTTGAAGCAGATCGCCCCGAAAGGAGACACGACGACCGCTGCCCTAACCTCTCTTGTCTTGGATCTTGGCCTTGACATTGTCGATGGTGTCAGAGGCCCAGCGACATGCCGATTCAGGCGCGGCTAGATCGATGCGTGATTTGTCTTAGAAGTTAGAGATAGATATTGTAATGTTCGAACGCGGATTGCGTCTATGTAACAACTTTAAATCAAATAAAAGTGTTATTTTATATAATTGAGTCTCACTCTGAAAATCTTTTGTTTAGCTATGCCAATGGACGTTCCTATTCCAACTTTTAATGGTTAGGCAAGTCATTTCGTATGGTTTAATAGTTTGCTACCGGAACGTTTGTGTAGCTTAGATATTTTTGCTTAAATATTTTTCCTGCATTCAGGAATCGGCCCTTGCTTCAGGGATGTGAATTAAACCGGAATGGGTCGTACTCGTGGGCCGAATAAGACACGCCTTGTCCGGCGAACCATACTAGTAATTCGGCTTAATTAGTTTTAGGACGGGCTCCGAATCCGGAGAATTATTCGGCTCTAAGGTGTCATGCACCAGACGGGCTCCGAATCCGGAGACTTATCTGGGCCAATCGTGACATCCACGAAGGGCGCTCCGAATCCGGAGACTTATTCGGCCCTAAGGTGTCATGCACCAAAGGGGCTCCGAATCCGGAGACTTATATTGCCAATCGTGACATCCACGAAGGCGCTCCGAATCCGGAGACTTATTCGCCCTAAGTGTCATGCACCAAAGGGGGCTCCGAATCCGGAGACTTATATTGCCAATCGTGACATCCACGAAGGGCGCTCCGAATCCGGAGACTTATCGGCCCTAAGTGTCATGCACGAAAGGGGCTCCGAATCCGGAGACTTATCTGGCCAATCGTGACATCCACGAAGGGCGCTCCGAATCCGGGACTTATTCGGCCCTAAGGTGTCATGCACCAAAGGGGGCTCCGAATCCGGAGACTTATATTGCCAATCGTGACATCCACGAAGGGCGCTCCGAATCCGGAGACTATTCGCCCAAGGTGTCATGCACCAAAGGGGCTCCGAATCCGAGACTATTCGGCCCTAAGGTGTCATGCACGAAAGGGGGCTCCGAATCCGGAGACTTATATTGGCCAATCGTGACATCCACGAAGGGCGCTCCGAATCCGGAGACTTATTCGGCCCTAGTGTCATGCACCCAAAGGGGCTCCGAATCCGGAGACTTTATTGGCCAATCGTGACATCCACGAAGGCGCTCCGAATCCGGAGACTTATTCGCCCTAAGGTGTCATGCACCAAAGGGGCTCCGAATCCGGGAACTTATCTGGCCAATCGTGACATCCACGAAGGGCGCTCCGAATCCGGAGACTTATTCGCCCCTAAGTGTCATGCACCAAAGGGGCTCCGAATCCGGAGACTTATATTGGCCAATCGTGACATCCACGAAGGGCGCTCCGAATCCGGAGACTTATTCGGCCCTAAGGTGTCATGCACGAAAGGGGGCTCCGAATCCGGAGACTTATTGGGGCCAATAGGTGACATCCACGAAGGGCGCTCCGAATCCGGAGACTTATTCGGCCCTAAGGTGTCATGCACCAAAGGGGGCTCCGAATCCGGAGACTAATTGGCCCAATCGTGACATCCACGAAGGGCGCTCCGAATCCGGAGACTTATTCGGCCCTAAGGTGTCATGCACCAAAGGGGCTCCGAATCCGGAGACTTATTCGGCCCTAAGTGTCATGCACCAAAGGGGGCTCCGAATCCGGAGACTTATATTGGCCAATCGTGACATCCACGAAGGGCGCTCCGAATCCGGAGAGACTTATTCGGCCCTAAGGTGTCATGCACCAAAGGGGGCTCCGAATCCGGAGACTTATTGGCCAATCGTGAATCCACGAAGGGCGCTCCGAATCCGGAGACTTATTCGGCCCTAAGGTGTCATGCACCAAAGGGGGCTCCGAATCCGGAGACTTATTTGGCCAATCGTGACATCCACGAAGGGCGCTCCGAATCGGAGACTTATTCGGCCTAAGGTGTCATGCACAAAGGGGCTCCGAATCCGGAGACTTATTGGGCCAATCGTGACATCCACAAAGGGGCGCTCCGAATCCGGAGACTTATTCGGCCTAAGGTGTCATGCACCAAAGGGGGCTCCGAATCCGGAGACTTATCTGGGCCAATGTGACATCCACGAAGGGCGCTCCGAATCCGGAGACTTATTCGGCCCTAAGGTGTCATGCACCAAAGGGGGCTCCGAATCCGGAGACTTATCTGGGCCAATCGTGACATCCACGAAAGGGCGCTCCGAATCCGGAGACTTATTCGGCCCTAAGTGTCATGCACCAAAGGGGCTCCGAATCCGGGAGACTTATATGGCCAATCTGACATCCACGAAGGGCGCTCCGAATCCGGAGACTTATTTGGCCCTAAGGTGTCATGCACCAAAGGGGGCTCCGAATCCGGAGACTTATCTGGGCCAATCGTGACATCCACGAAGGGCGCTCCGAATCCGGAGACTTATTCGGCCCTAAGGTGTCATGCACCAAAGGGGGCTCCGAATCCGGAGACTTATCGGGCCAATGGTGACATCCACGAAGGGCGCTCCGAATCCGGAGACTTATTCGGCCCTAAGGTGTCATGCACCAAAGGGGGCTCCGAATCCGGAGACTTAATTGGCCAATCGTGACATCCACGAAGGGCGCTCCGAATCCGGAGACTTATTCGGCCCTAAGGTGTCATGCACCAAAAGGGGCTCCGAATCCGGAGACTTATCTGGGCCAATCGTGACATCCACGAAGGGCGCTCCGAATCCGGAGACTTATTCGGCCCTAGGTGCATGAAGATGAGGACAAAGAAAGTCGATGTTTCATTAAAACGTGTGGTACCAGTACAAGCATCGGATCCCACAAGTCGGGTCCGTAAATGGATCTTCCTAAGATCTACGTTGGCACGAATTGCGGTGAGCCACGGATCTCCTCAATGCCGCGGTCTGTTGGGAAGCGCATAAGCTGATGGTAGGTGCTTGGGACAGCCTTCATGATGTGCAACCAGGGACGTCCCATGATGGCGTTATACGGTGACGGAAGCTTAACAACCAAGAATTCCACGTCAACCGTTTTTGAGCCCGCTCGAACAGGGAGCACGACCTTCCCCAATGGGTACTCTGGATGGATTCGTGTTGAAGCCGAACAGTGGTTGAGACGACGGCGATAGGTCCGACTCGTTGAGACCGAGTTCAACAAAAGTTCTGTAGTACAAAATTCCGAAGTGCTGCCTGGATCTACGAGAATGCGTTCAACGCTGAACTGTCGTACGCGTAATTTGACGACCAAAGGATCGACGTGGCTGGCCTCCGTTCCAACGAGGTCGGAGTCATCGAACTTAATTGTCGGAGTTTCTCTGGGCCTGCCAGTTGACATGTTATTTTTGGGGAACGGGTGTGATTGGATTGTATGCACGGTCGGGGATGCCGGCAAACTGTAGATTATGTGGATCACACCAAGCGGAGGCGAATCCTGTCTCAGGGCTAATGCTTTGGTTGGCTTCCCCTTGCTCACGTATTGTTGCAATCGACCATCTTGTACTAGTTCCTCCAGATGATCCTTTAGCGCATAACAACTCTCGGTTTCGTGGCCGTGATCTTTGTGGTATTCGCATCGTCTGTCCCTCCTCCGTGTGTCGGGAGGCCCCACCATCTTCGACGGCCACTTGAAAAATGGAAGGTGCTGGACTTTGGTCATTATTGCTGCGATCGGCTCTGTTAACTCCGTGTACTTTTTGTCGGTTCGCCTTGAGCGTCTGCTGTCGACTTGTAGTTGTTCGTTCATTCGGTGGGAGCACTGATCGCTCGATCGGCGGGAGTCCCGCCTTTTATCCCGCTTGGTTCGTTGCCGGGGCTCAGGGCTCGGTGGCGGTACGGAGCTTATTGGTCGAGCGATTTCGGGGAGGGCCGTTTTGCTGGAGATTTGTCCGGCTTTTATTCTTATGGCATCATCTTCGACTTTACAATATTCTTCAACTTTCTTCATCAGTGCCCAGACTGTTTTGGGGGGGCCTTCTGGTCAGGGAACTGCGCAGAGCACTGTCAGGATGTAAACCCATTTTGAAGGCGGTGATGGCCATGGAGTCGTTGCAAGCGTCGTCAACAAGATTGAAGCACTCCCAATATCGCGCCGAATACGCTCTGAGCGTCTCTCCCGACTGGATCTGCATAGCCCAGAGGGAGTCGGCCTGTTTCGGTTGTACCTCGTTGGTGATAAACTTGGCCCTGAAGGATTTCTGCAGTTGTCGGAAGCTTTTAACCGAAGCTGGCTCCAACTTGTAATACCACCTGACAGCTAGTGGACCTAGGCTGCTAGGGAATATTCGGCACATGAGGGCTTCATTGTCTGCGTGTAGCGTCATGGCCTGTTTGTAATGACGGATATGATCAGTGGGGTCTGATTTTCCGTCGTAAAGAGTGAACGACGGAGCTTTGAATTTCTTGGGCAGGGATGCCCTTGCGATCCGTCGAACGAAAGGATCGTGCTGGTCTTCCTCGTTTGAGCTGATTCTCCTGCGCTTGTTCCTTGTTCGCAGATCTTTTTCGGAGGAGCTGGAGGTTTCGGATCGTCCCCTTGCGTCGAGCTCCGTGGATGATGAGTTGGAGTTGCTATTGGTATCTTTTGGTCGGGCCCGAGGTCTTTGCCCGTCTGCCCTCGGAGGTCGCTCTGGTTCCTCGCGCATGGCCTCTCTAGATTTTGCTACCTCCAGGGCCAAATCCTGACGGAGTCGTTCGTTCTCAGCGATCATGTTCTCGAGCCTTTGTTCGTTCTGCTTTGCTTGTTCTATAATAGCCTGCATTGTTTCTTGCGCTGAAGTCGTTGGCGAATCGAAGTTCAAGGCGCGTCGTGCCGCGATGGTCTCTTTTCCGAGCATGTTGGCTGGGGTGAGGTCGTCTACCTGTGTGGTCGCGTCGGTGGCTATCGGAGGATCTTCGGTCACGCCTTCCATGGATGTATTCGAGTATTCCCACAGACGGCGCCAATTGTGGGGAAGTGGGTTGGAAACACTCTTCGGATCCTGGGAGACGATAATGATCCTCAGCTAGTCACCTGCAAAGATACAAGTACTCTGGTCGGGGGTGCCGGAATTAGCACTCCGACGGACAAGTCAGTTCTTCTACTCAAGAAAGCTTGTTTACTAAGTTTCTAGAAATGATTCTTACATACCTTTCTTAGTTCGTTGCCACTATATTTATACTTGTTTCTTATGATCCTTGGGGCCAGAGTCTACTTTTTCAATCATTATTTTTTCCATTATTCGGCTCTAGGGATCCTTCCCTATTCGGCCTAACGAAACTGTTCGGCCCCTTGTCTATGCGGGATGTATGCCGGCTAGCGTCTAGCTTGTAAAATATACCTCCTCTATCCTTGCCATGTATTCGGCCACCACAGTATAGAAGTGAATTAATGGTAAAATTAAGTCCAAATATGCAAGTAACAGAGTGTGCAATCATGTGGTCAATTATTTTATTGCTTATAAACTGTAAAATATATACTTATTATTTGCACTTCTGTTCCTCTTTTAGTTATAGTGAATGGCTCTGAATTGTTATTATTGAGGTACTTGTTAAAAACTCTTTAGATTTAGTTATGATATTTCACGCCATGCGATTTGATTTTTTATTTCATTTTAGCACCCAAAAATTGGAGGACCTGGTCTTGTTGGTGGTTGTGAACTGTCTAACGGATACATTGAGTATGTTCTCTTGTCCTCTAGTCATATCCTATATATTTATTCTGCAATCTGCCATACTCTTATGTAAATATATGTTTTAAGATAATGGATTCATGCAGAACATTGTCATTGTTGCTAATAATACAAAATTTGCCCATGCACTTGTTTGACTGACAAATAAAAATTAGGAGACTGTCATATTCTTTGATACTTCTCATCTTTTCCTTCAAATATTATTTAATTGATAAATGAAAATTGGAATACTCCCTTACTTTCTTTGAAACTTGGATGAATTTTAATCTTATTTGCCCCTCCAATTTTTGTCAGGTATTGCACAATGGAAGCTCAAATGTAATCTCACTTTTGTAATCATGATCGTACTCATGAAAAGTGGTGTAATCTCACTTCTGACTCAGATTCCACATGCATCAACTTCTAATTTGGCACTCAATTAGCCCACTAGGAATGTTTATGGCTTTACCATAGTTATAGCCAAATATGCCCTAAACTTAGTCGAAAAAGGACTTTCCGGGGGAGAAAATTCAAAACAGCCCTCAAACCACCGTGTGGCTCTCACGGACAGCTTCCCCATGACAAATAGGAATTTTGACAACTGACGGAATGTAGTTCGCACCAATAGGTTGGGAGTTAGAGCCGAATATGCCATAAACTTAGTCAAAAAAGGACTTTCCGGGAGCAAAAATTCAAAACAGCTCCCGAACCACCGTGTGGCTCTCACGGACAGCTACCCCATGATAAATAGGACTTGTGACAACTGACAGAATGTAATTCGGACCCGTAGATTGGGAGTTAGAGCCGAAAATGCCTTAAGCTTGACCGAAAAGGGCGTTAAGGGAGCGAAAAAGCGAAACAGCCCCGGAACCACTGTACGGATGTCACAGCCACCTTTCCCGTAACAAATAGGACCTGTGACAACAGATAGAATGTAATTAGCACACATACTTTGGGAGTTAGAGGCAAAAATGCCTTAAACTTAACCGAAAAAGGGCGTTAAGGGGGCGAAAATGCAAACCAGCCCCTGAACCACCGTATGGATGTCACGACCACCTTCCTTGTGAAAAATAAAACCTGTGACAATAGATGGAATGTAATTAGCACGTGTAGGTTGGAAGTTAGAGCCCAAAACACATTAAACTTAACCGAAAAAGGGCATTATGGAAGCGAAAAAGTGAAACAGCCTTGGAACCACCGTACGGATGTCACAGACACTTTCCGCTTGACAAATAAGACCTGTGACAACAAAAGGAATGTAATTAGCACCTGTAGGTTGGGAGTTAGAGCCAAAAATGCCTTAAATTTAACCGAAAAAAGGCGTTAAGGGGGCGAAAATGCGAATCAGCCCCCAAACTGTCGTACGGATGTCACGACCACCTTCTCCATCACAAATAGGACCTGTGACAATAGACGAAATGTAATTAGCACGTGTAAGTTGGGAGTTAGAGCCGAAAA
This sequence comes from Camellia japonica, assembly GCA_030407325.1. Taxonomy (NCBI): domain Eukaryota; kingdom Viridiplantae; phylum Streptophyta; class Magnoliopsida; order Ericales; family Theaceae; genus Camellia; species Camellia japonica. The sequence continues at coordinate 105,957,392 of JAPPVO010000010.1, read as the reverse complement.
CGCCTCAAACTTAACCGAAAACGCCTCAAACTTAATCGAAAAAGGGTGTTAAGGGGGCGAAAACACGAATCAGCCCCTGATCCATTGTACAGATGTCACGGCCACCTTCCTCGTGACAAATAGGACTTGTGACAATAGACGGAATATAATTAGCACGTGTTGGTTGGGAGTTAGAGCCAAAAATGCCTTAAACTTAACTGAAAAGGGCGTTAAGGGGGCGAAAATGCGAAATAGCTTTCGAACCAGTGTACAAATGTCATAGCCACCTTCCCCATGGAAAATAGGACCTATGACAGCAGATGGAATGTAATTAGCACGTTTAGGTTGGGAGTTAGAGCTGAAAACCCCTTAAACTTAACCGAAAAAGGGTGTTAAAGGGGAGAAAATGCGAAACAGCTTCCGAACCAGCATACAGATGTCACGGCCACCTTCCTCGTGGAAAATAGGACCTGTGACAATAGACGGAATGTAATTGGTACATTTTGGTTGGAAGTTAGAGCCAAAAACGCCTTAAACTTAACTGAAAGAGGGTATTAAGGGGGCGAAAATCCGAATCAGCCCCCGAACCACCGTACGGATGTCATGGCCACCTTTACTGTGACAAATAGGACCTGTGACAAGAGACGGAATGTAATTAGCACATGTAGGTTGGGAGTTAGAGCCAAAAACACCTTAAACTTAACCGAAAAAGAGCGCTAAGGGGGTGAAAATGCGAAATAGCTACCGAACCAGCATACAGATGTCACGGCCACCTTCCCTATGGAAAATAGGACTTGTGACAATAGATGGAATGTAATTAGCACATTTAGGTTGGGAGTTAGAGCCAAAAATGCCTTAAACTTAACCGAAAAAAGGCGTTAAGGGGCGAAGGCGGCATGTAATTAGCACGTTTAGGTTGGGAGTTAGAGCCGAAAACTCCTTAAAGTTAACCGACAAAGGGAGTTAAGAGGGCCAAAATGCGAATCCGCCCCCGAACCACCGTACGGATGTCACGGCCACCTTTCCTGTGACAAATAGGACTTGTGACAATAGACAGAATGTAATTAGCACGTGTAGGTTGGGAGTTAGAGCCAAAAACGCCTTAAACTTAACTGAAAAAGGGCGTTATGGGAGCGAAAAAGTGAAACGGCCCCGGAACCACCGTACGGATGTCATGGCCACCTTCCTCGTGACAAATAGGACCTGTGATAATAGATGGAATGTAATTAGCACGTGTAGGTTGGGAGTTAGAGCAAAAAATGCCTTAAACTTAGCCGAAAAAGGGCGTTAAGGGGGTGAAAATGCGAATCAGCCCCCGAACCACCGTACGAATGTCATGACCACCTTCCCCATGACAAATAGGACCTGTGAAATAGACAGAATGTAATTTGCATGTGTAGGTTGGGAGTTAGAGCCAAAAATGCCTTAAGCTTAACCGAAAAAGAACGTTATGGGGGCGAAAATGCGAATCAACCCCCGAGCCACCGTACGGATGTCACAACCACCTTCACCATAATAAATAGGACCTGTGACAATAGATAGAATGTAATTATCACGTGTACGTTGGGGTTAGAGCCAAAAAAGCCTTAAGCTTAATCGAAAAGGGGCGTTAAGGGAACGAAAAAGCGAAACAGCCCCGGAACCACCGTACGGATGTCACGACCACCTTCCTTGTCATAAATAGGGCCTGTGACAATAGACGGAATGTAATTAGCACGTTTAGGTTGGGAGTTAGAGCCGAAAACGCCTTAAACTTAACCGAAAGAGGGCGTTAAGGGGGCGAAAACGTGAATTAGCCCCCGAACCACTGTATGGATATCACAGCCACCTTCCCTGTGACAAATAGGACCTGTGACAATAGGTGGAATGTAATTAGCACGTGTAGGTTGGGAGTTAGAGCCAAAAACGCCTTAAGCTTAACCGCAAAAAGGCGTTAAGGGAGCGAAAAATCGAAACAGCCTTGGAACCACCGTAGGGATATAACGGCCAGCTTCCCTGTGACATATAGGACTTGTGACAATAGACGGAATGTCATTAACACATGTAGTTTGGGAATTAGAGCTGGAAACGACTTAAACTTATTCGAAAAAGGGAGAGTTTGACATCCAATAAATGTTTAACATTTTCATTGTAAATGATGCCATTGTTTCATCGTGCACGGTGGTCATTTGGGTGGTAAACGTATTAAGAAAGCATGATATGGTTATGGAAATGACCCCGTAGATTACTCAATCATTTTACTTTGATTAGGAAAATGAGAATGAAGAAGAGTTAAAATAAATTTACCACCAAAACATTCTACTCATAAAAATTTATTTTATGAAGAAGTATACTCCTAAAAATTGTATTATTTGTAAATTGAAATCAAGTTTGAAATAAATCTTTCATGATACATACATATGATTGTATTTCGAAAAAATGTTTTTATAGATTGTTCTACCTTAAATGCATGTTATTACAACCTTTTTCCTATGTTTTTCTGAATTGATATTTTGTAATGGATGCAATTGTTTTTTTTTTTTATTTTTTGTAGATGGCTTTTGGCATAGACTTGTGGATAGTCTGCATTTTTGTTTATGGAGGACACTTGACACTTTTGTATAATCCTGCTAACTATGTCTTCCTCTGTTTTTGTGAAAGTATTTTTTGTATACGGAGGGCTTTGATTTTTGTATGATTCTATATTTTGTATGGAATTATTATTTTAGTTTGGACAATATTGGTTTTGTATGGACTTTGACATGTAAAGTTATTCATTTTTTGTATACGGATGCAGATTGTGGAATGATTGATAGTACACATATTATTTTACATATGTATTACAAGTTGTATGGAACATAGACAGGTTGTGAAGAAATTATAATTTTGTGATAAAACATAAGATTATGTTTTTGGCGACTAAATAATTAGTAGCTAAAAAGAAATTGGGAAAATAGTTTGGCCAACTAAAAGTTTTGTAACCAAAAAAAAAATATCAAACATTTAGTGACTAAACGTTTTGTAGCTAAAAGAAAAATCAAACATTTGGCGACCAAAAGTTTTGTAGCAAAAAAAAATCAAACATTTGGCTACTAAAAATTTTATAGCAAAAAAAAAATCAAACATTTGGCGACTAAAATATTTCATAGCTAAAAACAAAAGCTGAAGAATAAAAAAACTTTTGCCTACTAAAAATTTAGTAGCCAAAAACATAACATTTTTGCCGACTAAAATATTAGTAGCCAAAACACAAACTATTTGCCGACTAAAATTTTAGTAGCCAAAAACTAACACTTTTGGCAACTAAACCTTTAGTAGCCAAAACATAACACTTTTGCCGACTAAAATATTAATAGCCAAAACACAAACTATTTGCCGACTAAAATTTTAGTAGCCAAAAACATAACACTTCAGGCGACTAAACCTTTAGTAGCCGAAAATGTGCTATTTAATTTTATTTCCAACCTTTTGGCGACTAAAAATTTAGTGGCAATTGAATACATTTGGCTACTAAAATAATTTTAGTCGCCAATTACCTTTCCCGACAATTCTTCAGTGGCTAATGCTGCGACCAAATAATTTAGTCGCTAAAAGCCATTGGTGACTAAAAATTGACTTTTGGCAACTAAAAATTTAGCCGCCAAAAGTGAAAATTCTTGTAGTGTATTGTTCCGTTGTACGAAGCTCGAAACTCATCAACATAGTAGAACCTCTCAATCGAATCGTATATATTCCTTCCGTTGTTACAAAATGCGACAACAACATGTGAACATGGGAACCCATTCAACTTCCACTAAATAAAATCTAGTGAGAAAATTACACACAAGCTTCACGCTAGAAAAATCAACTTACACAGTAACAAACACATCGCAATAACATCAGCAACAACCAGAGGATACACCTGTAACACCACGCACAAACAAACACATATACAAACATAAAAACCCAACAAAACTACCACTACGTGTAATGTTTACTAACATGCATTCGAATAACATGCCACACATTCTAACATTTACGTATATAATCGTAACTATAGTCAAAACGAAAGAGAACCCAACCACTTACCGACACTACGAAAAAGATCCCACTACCTAAACATGCACATCCTACTCACTCCATAACATTGCAAACACATATACAATTGGAAAAACAGGGGAATCATTGCGTCAATACAACAAATTAACACAACAAACCCTACAATGGCACCATCATTAAATTGACAGCAATATATGATCACAACACACACAAATCACCACAAAATCAAACAAATGTCATACCCAAATGTTACATTACCCAAAATATAGCCGAAACATTCCACGACTATACCCTTTTGCAATTCCAAACCCACCCAACCATTACCATTAAACAACATCATAGACAAAGAACAAATATCGCTACTTACCTGTCATATACATGCACATACTTTAACATTAACCAAAACACTCAAACACCCTAAGGATAATGAACCATAAAAACCTATTGAATAAGAAATCTGGTGCCACATTCTCGATACCATCGTTCACCAATACAATCAAAGATGCCGATGATGGGTGAAGGTAAACTTGACGCTACCGGCAATCACACTGCTAACGGTAACCAAGACAATAAACTTGCACAATTCCAGTGGCTTTCGACAGTTCAGTGTTACAACACATCAAGTGGAGTTTTGTATTTCTAAAGTTTGAGAGGGAAGCCAAATGTTATTTGGGGCAACTACGAATACCAAGTTAACATTACAAAAACAGTGTACACTGAAAGAACATTCAACATAGTAACATTGCCAGCCCCAAACCTTGCCATCTTCATCTCTTCTGGAATGATCGACTGAGAGGGAAAACCAAAAAACTATACAGTACGCTTTTGGACAAATTGGTAAAATCAACATCACAAAACCCCATGTTGACCCTTACATTTCCAAAAACCATATGGTGGAACAATGTACAAAAGGGTCTTTTACATTGAAATGAGACTTATTAGTTTACAAGAAAAAAAGGCAGGATTAGATGGTTTATAAGATCTAGATTTGAGATTTATTGGTGCTTTATCCTAAAATAAAACCCAATAAATTCAAACTCCATAATGAAGATGCATAAATTTCAATCAAAATGATGTGATTCATGAGAAATTTGTTAGTATTTTTCCATAATAATATAAGAAAAATATATAAAATAAAATAAATAGAAATGACAAAACAATTTATTTATTAAAGAATGAAATAAAGAATAAACTACATAACTAAAAATACATAAACAACTAGATTACATCATGGAATATATTACAAGATGGATTCCCATGAACATATAAAACAATATACAAGCAATAGTTCAAATCTAAAAGTTTGAAGAACAAAAGATAAGAGATGCAAACTGAAACCTGTGTAATACCACGGTTTCCTTAAAACAGATTTACAGCCTCCTGATGGATGTTAGAGGTATGCCAACGTTTGCCTCCTAGGATACAATAGCCGAAACCAGCTTATGCAGAAACACCTTCTGAATAGCTTCGGCGAACTTGACAATGACTGCATTCTCTCTAACAAGAATCAAAGAAGGGGCTAGTAAAAGAAGATAGGAAAAATTTTCTTTGGTGAAAAAAAAACATCTCCAACTTTTTATCTCAAAACACTATCTCCATTTTTCATCAAAAATCTCTTCAAAAATTATCCTACCAAGTTGGAGGGGAAATGCCTCTATTTATACAAGTAGGGGAATCCCCGATCATGAAGGCTATACATCAATAGGGTCATCAAATGCCATTAACTAAGGCCATCAAGGTTGAAAACCTATGGCTACTAATATAGTCATCAATTCTATCATCAAAAGATGAGAGTTACAAAATTTACATTTCTCATGTGTTTAATATATATAAATAAATATGTACATAATGATGTTTGAATAAACCAACTAGATGAGTCACAAAATGGATACTAATGTTGGGTCACAATCCGATCCAAGCCCAATTCTCAAACACATACACAAGCTAAGCCTAACACAACATAGTTTAGCCCAAGCTCAAGATTAAGTCTAAGTCCAAGTCCAAGACCAAACCCAACACATGCACAAGCACATGCCTAGGCCTAGTCCAAACCAACATTAAGTCCAAATCTAAACCCAACTTTATTGATGCCCACTTTATGAGACAATTCTCATTCATAACTTAATAGTTTCGGCTCATTATTTTTGTATTGCAATCTTCTCACTTAAGATAATACCAAACCACTCAGACCCACCTCAACTGGCGGTTGGGTCCCACTTTAGTTTTAAATTAAAGTTGCCGAAAAATCATTATCTCCAACAATTCTCCACATGAATAAAATTGGCCGCATAAAGAAAAACGAACAACGATAAACAACAAAGACTTGGAGAGAGAGTACACAGAATATCCCTTCATCAGAAAAGGTAGCTGTTGCCCTTGAACCTTTTGTAGTGAAAGCCTATCAAATTTACTGGCTGACCAGTGAATGTGATGTTTTGAACTATTCTACCGCTTGTGTAAACCGAGACAATAGACTTCACATAGGAATTACTCCAACCATCGTTCTGTTCTCACTGTTGTGTTCGATATGGCCTTGGAACACTAGCTTGGTTCAGTGAGTGTTTTTAAAGAATTCGGCCTTATCAATTCTTAAAGAAGCGGTCTTACTTCGCACTCACATAGGTGATCTACATAAGGTATCTCGTGATACCATGGTTGACTATTCACAGCACTTCGGTCATTAAAAGCATCAACTTAACCTTCCATCCCACAAGGTATCACTGTATAAAGGAATGAGCAAGAGGATTTACCTCTTCAGTGACTCACCCATTACACGCAATTAGGTTGTTCTTTTGAACCTAGATCTTGGGATCTCCAATCAACTAGGTTGGGTTTTCTGTTCCGGTAACATTTCCTAAAGGCCTTAGCCTTATCCTTTTGACCACTTTTCTACTAACTCTCGATTTAACCCTTTGGTTAACAGGTCCGTAATATCGTCCTTAGACTGTATATAGTCCATAGTGATAACACACGAGAGTAGTCGTCATATGGAACTATGTCTTTGACGAAAATGTCTAGACCTTCCATTTGTGCCATATTAATACTTGATTAGTTGTCGCAAAGTATACAAAATTGCTAGAATAAGTTTTGATCAACATGGAATATCCTCAGGATTACGGCAAAGTCATTCAGTTACTTTAGTAGCTTTATCTAAAGCACTGAATTCTGATTCCATCATTGATCTCGTGATAAACATTTGCTTGGAAGATCTCCAAGACACAGTTGCAGCTACAATTAGAGAAAGCATATCCACTAATGGATTCGTAGTCTTTATATCAGATATCCAGTAGGTGCCTTTGTACCATTCTAGTACAATTGGATATCAAGTGTGATGCAACCCATAATCCTTGCTTCATCGTAAGTACGTTAGTACCTGCACAAACGTCTTCTAAATATAGGCATTAGGATTACTCGTGTATCTACTTAGCCTGCTAACTAAGTAGGCTATACTTGGCCTTGTACAACTCATCAGATACTTCAAACTTCCAATGACCAGTGAATATTCCATTATTCTTGGTCAAACGGAGACTAAAGTTTACTGAAGTCTTTAACACACTTGTATCTGGCTTATACTTCTCAAGACTCTTATCAAAATAATGAGACTGAGAAAGTACACTACCATCAGATAGTTAAGAAATCTTAATTCTCAGATATATATCTGCAAGGCCCATGTCAAACGTAGAGTTCAATATCCACTTGGTAGTATTCAATATCTTCTCATAACTACCAACAATGAGCATGTCACCTACACACATTTGTTTATTTAAAACCCACTTGACAACATATTGTATTCAAATTTCTTATACCATTATTCTGGTGCTTGTTTCAAATCATATAATGATTTCTCAAGCTTAAAGACTTTTCTCGTCCTGGAACCGACAAACCCTTTGAGTTATTCCATATAGATTTATTTAACTAAATCTTTATAGGAAAGCTATATGAATACCCATCTTGATGTATCTCTAGATTTCACACAATTGCAATCACACTCATCATAACTAGTGATCACATATCAAACTAATCCAAGCTTTCTCTTTGCCGGTATCATTTGATAACAAGTCTGTCTCATTGGCTTTCATTCACTTGCATCCCAAGCCTTACTACCTATGCAAGATCAAGTTAATTTAATAACTTCTTTCTAGAGAAATCACAATTTCAAAGAAGCTTTTATCCTTATTAGCCACCATATAAGTTTAAAACATTAGGCAGAAGAACTTTAAAGTCCTAGCCTTTAACACCTTCTAGGCTTATCTATTTTCTCATGAAAACCGCTTCCGAAATTCCATGATAGTATTTTTGTGCAAATCTGAATATCAGATTCGTCCACAAGGAAATCTATATGCACTACTATATTATGCATAACCGTTGAACACAAAGTCAACAGATTTTAGGCCTATCTTACTCGCTTGGGTTTAGGTATTGCCACCTTTTGCATGACACCCCCACATTTGTAGAATTTATACGAAGGCTCCCGGCCTCTTCAAAAATTCATACAGGGTCTTTAAATAATTCCTTGTGTCACAATGATTATGAAACTCTCAAAATCATATCACAGAAAACACATTCCCAAACCGTCATCAACCAAATTAGGACTTTTCCGAATTCAAGGCACCAAAGAAGTTTGGTCCAACAAATCACATTGAAGTTAATAGCTTTACTATTAGGAAACACGGATCCAGTGTTCAATAGTCAACTATTTGGAACTTCATAACATGACCAGTAGTTTTATTACTAGGAATCACTGATTTCTCAATATGTGGTTAGCAGACTTTTATTACTAGGAATCGCAATATCTTGACATATGATCAGTGGTCATTCCACTACTAGGAATCACAACGTCTTGACATAGGATCAGTAGACTCTCTTATTACCAGGAATCATTATGTCTTGACATATGATTAGTAGACTCTTTTACTACTAGGAGCCATTATGTCTTAACATATGATCAGTAATCTGTTTACTACTAGGAACCATAATCTCATAACTGCATAGCTAGTGGTCTAACACTTCCTAGGAACTACCAGTTTTCTATCTCTGTGATAAGTGATCTTGCACTCACTAGGAGCCACCAATTCAAGAATACATTCAGAATTATAAAAATTCAAAAAATACATTCATATACCCTAACGGATTATCTTATCTTTGTTCTCAAGAAAAGTCACATAGCAATCATATATGCTATAATTAACATAAGGATAACATACTAATTGCCTCTGATTAATTCAGAGATATTATCATGCAATCTTATGATTTCCTTTAATCACACTTGATCTCTCTAGATCTTCCTTTAAGAACCTTAAAAGGCTTAAGGTTGTCAGGTGGAACAATATTTTTCTGTTGTCACCTCTTGAAGCCATTTCTGAAAAATCACAATAGAATTTCACTATTCTGTTTTCCAGAAACTAAACTTAACACTAGAAAATCCAAAGTCTGAAATTTAATTCAAAACTAATCTCACCACTTACCGTAGAATCGAACACGGCCAGAAAAGTTTTTAGGGAGATTGTAGGGGTCACATCGGTCCCACTTAAGATCTAGTTAACTTTCGATAAAATTTTCAAGAGCATGTTGACTCCTACTCCATGGGAAACAAATTTAGAATTAAGTTTTTCAAGGGATAAACTAGGTTAAAACAAATCAAGTTTACAAAACTTACAAGCAATTAAAAATTACTATCAGAATTACATCAATCATAAAAGTTAACCGGTAGTCCCGGAACTGAGGTCATTATTTCTGAATAAAAATCAGAAATATTTTAGCTAATGCTAAAATTTGGTTTCTTTTCTCAAAACAAAACGCTTTGGAAATAATCAGATTATAACCAAAGACTTTTTTAAAACATGGTTTCCTACCACTTTGGGAATAAAAATATTAAACCCAGAGACTTTCTCTAATCACAAAGGTTTGAAAGCAAATCCATCTTAGTTGTCATTTTTGAACATAACTTGGAAATACTCTTTAGCCAAGGCTAAACACTTTGATTTCTATTACAGAAAATCAAACCACTTTGGGAATAATAAAATTAATTCCAAAGATTTTTTCTAAATCGGAAGGTTTATAATTTCTTTCTTTTCCCCTTTCCTTTCATTATGGTGAAACTATTACAAAATACAAATAAAACTACTACAAATTGAAATGCAACTATTACAATTAAAAATTGTCCAAATCTATAAAAACGGAATTCATGGTTGCATTCGAAATGGTATGATTAGCCAAGAATATACTTCTCCACCTGTAATGCTTATCTTTAGATAAAACACATTAACAAAAATAAACTCAGAGCTCTATTCCATGTAAAAGGGATGTGTACAAAACTCTATCCATGTTGCTGCTAAACCTTGTAGACACCTCATTTTTGACCGCCCGCAAGACTCGGGCGTTTTGTCCTATGTACTCGATGATGAAAGTTGCATTGTGTATGCTTCAGATTCTCAACGAAGGCATCCAAGATCGAGCTTTGAAACAATCCTAACACCTTCCTATTTACACTCTTCTTACCTCAGAGGTCCCTTTTTGAACATTGTGCCATCCTACACTGAGCCTGAAATAGAGGAACATGGGAGTACATTGGGGCCCGATCGTGCCTCATTGGGAGCCGGCCGTGGCCATTTGGGGCTGGCAGTGCCTTGTTGGCGATAAACACTGTTCTGGGCAGAAGCCCACCAATTGTCTATTTTTTGAAGATATTTTTGACCTATTTTGCTCAAATTCTATAAATACAAAGTCTTAAATTTGTTTTGAGGGCTGAACAATTTCCAAAGAGCCTATACACTCACTTGAGAGCTCCTTCTTCCTTGACAAGCCATCTTTGAGTATAATATTCCCGACATTGATCTAAAGCCAAACACACTCATAAGTTAAACTCCATTTAGGATATCAAAACCCAACTCCAAACTTGATAGTAGGTGTGACCAAACACCCCATTTCAACTATAAAAAAAAAAAAAGAATTGCAGATTTTTTTACTTCATTGTCTTCATTCTTCTCTCTACATTTTCTCTCATTTTCCTTTGCTTTCTTGGTGGCCAAACACCCCACCTTTGCTCCACCCTCACACCACCACCTTAACCCACCATCTCTACCACCGCCGGCCATCTTATCTTGCCAGAAAAGGGTCCGGTCAGCCACTCTATCACTCTATTCGAAAATAGCACAATAGAAGTACCAACTTTAGATTTTTCTTAATCTTTTGAAGAATCAAAGCTTGGGGTTTATTTTCTTGATGGATTAGAGGCTTTTAATTGGTAAGAATCTTTCTCAAAGTTTAGTTTAAGGTTTTACATATTTTGAGTTAGAGATGATGAATTTTTTTTCTATTTTAGATCTATTATGATTTGGGGTTTGATTGTTGAGTTTTATACTCTTAATTAGTTTCTATGAATGTTTTACATGTAGAAAAATGATCAATTTGATGGTTGTTTTGGAGATTGAGATTTGGGTTAATCTAGGTTTGAATATGATGTAAAAATTGGAGATTTTGGTGTTAGGAAATTTATATATTGAAATTGATTTGATAAATGGTGGATTAGGTATCTCTATGTTCTATAAACGATTTTGGAGGAATTTTATTAATGATTGAAGTGGTTTTACCTAAGTTGTTGAGTTTATGAAAATGTTGATTTTTGACTTTTGTGGTTTAATTGATGGTGGTATTGTGCATATAAATTGGTTGGATATTTAAAAAAGTTAATAACTAAAAAATGTACAAAGTTTGGGTGTTATGGAGTTTGGATACTTGCTTGTTTGGGTGACTTGAAGTTGCAGGAGTTCTTTAGCTTGGTTTTAGCTCTCATTCCATAGCATATCTTATTTAGGATCAATTTTGTAGATGTTGTAATTTCCATTGAAAGCTTTCCCCTAATTTTAGATCTTATTTTCTAATTGTTAGGATTGGAAGAAGGCGTCTCTACACCTCTTGGGAATTAACTCGTAGGGTTTCAAATCTACGCTTTTGCTATTTTGGAGGTGAGTATACTTACCATGGAAATTTACCTTATCTCTATCTTTAATACAAAGTTTGAAATATTTTTGAATTAAAGGAAGTAACACATTTCATCATGATATATGTATAAAAAGAAAATCTATAAATTTATTGAGGTCAAAGGTTAAGTTTTAAATAAATATATTATTTCATTTGTATAATGAAGCATTAATTTTTATGAGAATTTATTTAAGTTGAGTCCATGAAATTTTATGATGATGATGATTAAATGACAATGAAACGTTATGCGAGAGTATTTTTTTTTTATTAATCATATAACTGAATATAGCCTTTGGGGTCCTGGGGACTGAAATGTTTTAAGGACCATAAGGGTCGTTGTACATAAGGGGTCCTGGGGACTGAAACATTGAAATGAGAATTGAAGTGCTACGATGACATAAGTTATGTTCCTATGGTTATGTTTTGGGTAACGGTACCGTCACCACCTAATTCACGAGGTAACGTGACCCTAAGGCTATGTAGTGGTTCGTATGATGGACATGAAATCTTAATGTATTGAAAAGTTGTATTTTTGTTTACTTTTCTTATTCAAATGTATTTTTCCTGCATTATGAAATTGTTTAGAAAAATCTTGATAACAGTTTATGCAAAATTTTCTCAATTTGTATAGATTTCAGTCCAATTAAGCTTTTGTGTTTATTATCTTATTTTGAACCCAATTGGAAGGAGCAAGCTTTATAAGTCCATGGGATTGGTATACTCATTGGGCTCTAGCTCATTCTTTTTTAATTACTTTTTTTTTTCCAGATTCCTAGACTTTTGTGTGGCTCGCTTCAACTTGGAAGATTAGAGTTTTTGGAGGATCAAATGTGAGCATCTGGTAGTTAAGGTTTTGCTTAGGGTCACTCTAGGATGTAGTTTTATCCTTTGTTTTATGAAGGAGGTTGATTGTAAATATTTGCTTTGTGAAGTTGGATGTATTGATGGATTCATGAATAGTTTGTTTTATTTTTGGGGTAGTGGTGCATTGGAACTATCTTAGTAGCATGATGATATTTTTGTCTTTGAATGGATCATCTCATATATGTTGGCCAATCGAAGGGTGTAGACACCCCATTTTTGACCGACCTTAAGACTCAAACGTCATCGATTGAGCGCTCGGTGATGGTGCATGTTGTGCTCGTTTAAAGGTTTCGGAGTTTTGGCTGAGAGCCTCGCCTCCGGGCCTCTGAACTCTTTTGTGCTTCGGCTCGATTTGTGGACCGAACTTTGTTTCTCTTCCCGGAGGGAGGGAGAGGTTTTGCAGACCATCTCTTTGTGGTCGTAGACCACTTTTCGTGGTCGTAGACCACTTTTCCCGCTTGGAGACTAGTTTCCGGTTTTTGGGCCTTCGGTCGCGCGCCTTGTCTCGGGACCGCTTAACGTTCTCCGTTTGGCGTGATTTTTGAACCACACCTTGTTGCCTCTGCCTAGAGGAACACTATTGTCTGGGAGACCACTTTTGTGGTTGCATACAACTTTTGGTGCTCGTCAGCTAGTTTTCGGGGCTTTCGGCCGCGTGCTTTGCCTCCCGATCTCTCGTCTTGCATCTGTTTTGGTTTGTTTTTGGTACAAACCTTATTTTCCTTGTTTGGAAGGTGGTACAAGGGTGGGAGACCACTTTTTCTCCTTGGAGACCACTTTTCCTTCTGCCAGCTAATTTTCTGGTCGGATAACTGGCTTGCTTGGTCTTTGGGCCACATTTTCTGGTCGACCACCACACCACTGGCTTTCTTTCATGCTCTAGACCTCTCCCAGCTATGGCCAACCAGTTTGTGTCTTGGAAGACCACTTGAAGTGGTCGGCTGCTTTTTGGCACCTTTTTGGAGATATTTTTCTCTAGCTGGCACAGCTGGAGGGCATTTGGGCTATCCTCCATGGATTTGTTTAAGGCTTAGCTTCTCCAAGAAGCTTTGCCTTTTGATTTCTATAAGAGGGAGGCTCCTCCTTCCTCCTCTAGGTTCAGAAAAAACTTCCTTGAGCCATACATATAACCTATATCTATACTTCTTCATTTTGCTCTTGTTTTGTGTTCAAAAGTGTAGTTTTGTCTTACTTTTTCACACAAACACACACTCAAACACCATCCTTTTGCTACTGAGGTGCTTAGGAGCTGGTTTTGGTGTTCTTGGGTTGATTTGAGCTTGAAAAAGTTGCTGGAGTTGCAGCTTTAAAGAAGGTCTTCAAGGGTGAGTCTTTGACCTTTAAAACCCCCATTTTTGCTTATGCTTTTGGACCCTTTTACATCCTGTTTTGAGCTTAACTTCCTACTGAAAAAAGTTATGTATTTAAGTGCTTAAAATAGTTGTTTAAGGTCACTTTTTTGTTTGGGGTGATTTACCCCCTCTTAGGCCTTGTTAGGCCTTGTTTTGAGCCATCCCTTTAGGCTCTTGTTGAACCCTTTGCATGACCTTTCTACCACTGAAATCCAGAGGATTTTCAGTGGTGGAAAGGTGGTTTTGGTGTCCTAAATAGGAGAGGGTCATCCCCTCTCCTTGTATTTTGTTTGCTTGCTTCATATGCCTCATGTTTGAGCATCTTTGTTAAGATTTTGTTGGCCATATCTTAGCTTGCATTTGTGGTTATTTTGCCGAGGCATACCACTATTTTTACTTGGTTTGGTCACTCCATGCATGGTTAATACACTTGTAGTGTAAATCACACAAACTAGCCTTGTATGCTCCATGAAGTAGCATGTCATTCTAGCTTATTTTCTTTCCATTTCAGCATGTTTTTGGTGATGTTTTAGCATTCCATGACTCTGTTTTGGGTGGGTTTGTTGGCCCCTTGCATGCTCCATACACTTGTAGTGTAATTCCATGAAATAGCCTAATATGCATCATGTTGTAACATGTCATTTTAGCATGCTTTTGGCTTAACTTCATGAAGCTTTTGTCCATGTTTTAACATGCTTTAGCTCTGATTTTAGTTGTTTTGGCCATGCGTGACTTGCTTTGTATAGCCTTGGTTCAATCTAGCTTGTTAGCTTTGAGTATTGAGTCCACTAGCATGCATTACTCGGACTATTTTAATGATTTGGCATCATTTATTATGTGATTCCAGTCCATGTTTCATGGCTATGCATTTACACTTGTCACTTATTCAATGCGTTGGAGGGTTAGCCCCTTTATGCCTTAACATGAACCATCGCGTATGCCTTCATGCCTTAGCTTGCGAGCCATCATTTCAGTGTTTATTTGGGGTTATTATGCCATGATATAACTCTGATTTTTATTGCTTAAGTTATTCCATGCTTGGTCTTAATAGGTGTAGTGTAATCCACCTTATTTGCCTTGTATGCATTATGCCTTATGCCCTTCATGCTAGCTTATTTCGGCTTCCTTTCATACATGTTTTAGACTCATTTTGACATATTCTAGGACTATTTTGGGTTGCCTTTGCCACATGCTTCACGTTTTGTATACTTGTAGTACAAATGCTCTTGCTTGCCTCAAGCTTTGAGCACCATTGCATGCATCATTTGTGTTGTGTACGTGATTTGGCATCACTTAATATGACATTTTAGAGCATTTAGCATTGCCATGTTCCTACCTCAATCATGCTTTAAGTGCCTTTGAGTGTTATGCATTGTTGCCTAGCTTATGCCTTAGCTCGTATGCTTGCATGTCTAGGCCTTTGAGCCCCCCGTCTCAGCATGTTTAGGTCCTTATTTTAACCTACTTGAGCTCTGTCCATGCTTAGTTCATGCATTTGTGCCATGTATTGCATGCCTCCTTTGTAGTCCTCTTTACTAGCTTCATGCTTTAAGGACCCTAGCATGCCATACTTGTGTTGTTTGAATGATTTGGCATCATTTCTTACCTCATTTCAGTGTACTTAGTGTTGCTACACTTCCATGCTTTTTACTCTTTAAGTGTTCTTGAGAGTTGCACCTTAGTGCCTTAGTTGGTGAGCCAATTGGCATGCATGCTTGTATGTGTTTTTGGTGCCTTCATTTTAGCATTATGGCCACTGTTTTGGGCATGACTGAGGTCTGTCCATTTTGGTTTAAGTCCATTGAGTATATGGTATGCATGTTGTTGCATGTTTGGTGTATTGCATATGGTTGCCCTTGTTGCATTGCATTGTGCATGCATGCATTACATGGTGCTTAGAACCTTATGATTGTCTTGCATTGAGTATGCCATCTAGTTCTTAGCATTTAGCATTGTGTATGCTATGTTGTTAGTTGCATTGTGCGTACCATGTAGTTGCATGTTTGCATGCTAAGGTTGCATGACATTGCATTGAGCATGCCATGTTATGTGTTGCATTGTGTTTGGAATAGGTGTTAGTCCAAACACGAGAAACGAGGGACGTTTCATACTTCAAGTGATGAAACGTGCCTCAATTCCCGGTCGCCGACGCTCTTGATCATATATGATAGAGTTTTAGGCTTTATGTGTTTACTTGTGCATTCATTTCCATATTGAATTGTGCAACTTCGCCTCTCGGCCATTATGCATTGAAATGCGCGATTGGTGGCCCGAGGGTCGAGAACCACACTCCCTTGAGTTCATGACATGATAGGGAGGGTGGTTGTGCACACATATCTTGCAAATACATTGCCATGCCCTTTCTTGCTCTCTGTTGCAGCAAATTGCAGTTCAGCAGCAACAACTGGCCGGCCAGCCAGAAAAACTAGCTGGCCGACCACTTTTCTGGTTTTTCAACAACCAAAAGTGGTTGGCAGGTGTCTACAGAGACCAAAAGTGGTCGGCCACCCTTCCACAGGTTTCCCTAGGTGGAGTTTCAGCTTTCTGGAGCTTAGTGCAAGTTTTTGAGAACAAATGAAAACAGAGGCAAATCGAGGCATCGCATTGGATTTCCGAACGAGGCGACCGGGCTTGCATGCAGTCTTCTCCCTCCGAGAACCTCCTGATTTACTGCTTTCCTTAGCTGCCATGCTTAGATAGCTTGCTTTTGCTTTGGTTTGTACTTTAATTAGTTAATGCGTTAGCTATTCAATTCGTTTTGTAATAATTAGTTAACTAGGATTAGTTAATTAATTTGTTTTGTAATAATTAGTTTAATTAGCTTAGATTAGCTAGTTAGCTTCTTATTCGGTCCCTTCTACGAGAGGGCGCATTATTGTAATAAGCGTGTGTGTGTGTGTGATACATGTCTTCCAACCTCCATTTCTTTCTCCCTTTTACTTAACCGCTTACGATGGTTAGTTTTAGGGCATATTTCATTTAGCATACCTTATGCTTGCATGCGTGCATACATTCATCTGTCTTGCATGCACCGGGCTCGGCGCATCATACTAACTGCATTGTATTTCAATACCTATTTGAATACATGTATCAAATTGCATTTCATATGCCATTTTAGAATAGCCGAGCCTATTTTAGTTGCATTTTTGCATGTGTTGCATTAGCCATCTTAACATGAACTAGGATCATGCATGATTTCTAACTAGTTCTTTGTTTTGGCTCGGAGTACACCGTGAGTGTTTACGCTTTAGCATACTGCATGTGTGTTAATGTTGCCATGAAAGCATGCTTACCATGAGGCTAATTGCTTAGTTGATTAACTGCCTGAATGTCTGTGGGTGAAGGTTGGATTACTTGAATTGGAACAATTCATTCAAATCCCTGATTTAGCCTACTTGCGAGTAGTAAACTTCAAACCATTTTCCAAACAAACGGATATGCGATGCTTTGTTCCAAATTAGGCGATCTAGTCTATACTTGTTTGCTGTGCGCATCACATAGTAATTTTAGCTAATTAACCGGAATAAGAACACATGTGTTTTCAAAAACAAGATATCATGCTTAGTACAGGCCGATCTTTGATTGGGCGAGCGGGGGTGCTCATTGCATGACCTTCCCCTCTCGTACCCAAGTTCCTGAGCCGAGGCAACTTTAGTGATGACGGACATGTGGCCTTAGGCACGAGTCAGGGTTTCCTAAATTCTCCCCAAAACAAAATATTTAAGTGGCGACTCTGTATCTGGCAAAGCAGTCTATGTTTGGCACTTCTTTATAAAAATCAGTTTTCCAAAACAATTTGCCGGATTTGGACTCTTTGGTGATTTATCGGTCTTGCATTGCACTTTGTGAGATTAGATTCAGAACCGTGACATTTGAGTCCAAACTGTAGAAGTAAGCCTAATCCCGGGCGCGTCTACAAAGGGTCTTATGCACTATTGGTGATGTGATATAAGAATTATACAGGTGATTATTGTGTACAGGTGTTATAGCGTTTGAAGTGCGCCCACTTGGCGGGGGTTGCCTTGCCGAGATTGGGTCGTGAAATTTTGCTATGTCCATACACTAGACACACCCTCAAACCTTAACCTTGGAGCCTTGGTTGAGCCTTGAGAATCACAATTCAAACTTGAGAGGGCCTTTGGATCAAGTTTGATCAACAATCAAAGCTTACTCTCTTCAAGAGGTATAAGCTTATCACCTTTGTCTTTGCTTTCATTTCAATCTATATCTATCTATTTCTTGTGTTCTTGTGCTGTTTTGGATCCATTTCAAGTGTTAGAACTTGGGTTTGAATAGTTACCAAAGGTAGAGAGGGTTGACACCCTTTCTTGCACCTTATTTCATAGCTCATCCCCTTTGTTTTATCACTATTCTTCTTAGCTTACAAATTGATTTTCAGAGTTTAAAAGGGCTAAAAAAACATGGCTTAGAAGTCTCAAAAGTGGAGGGGTTAGCCACCTCTCCTTATTCTTGCTTACTAGTTTGGTATCTCCTTGTTATTACCCTTTTTTTTTGTGCTCTTAACATAATTTTTAGCCATTATTTTTTCATGTTTTGGGGCTGTTTAGGGTTGATTTAATTTATTTAATTTTAGGCTTTGAATACTTCGCTTGTTGTGTTGTAAGTCCTCATGGCTTCGGTTGTTTAGGCCTTAGACACCGAGTCATTCGAGTTGATAGCTTTCCTTTGCTTGGTTTTCATGTCAAGAGTCTCACTTTAATAATCAATTTCGTATAATCATTTTTGCAACCTCCCTGTTTTCTTCTTTTCTTTTGTTTGAGAGTTATCTCAAAAATTTGATGGTTATTCAAGGCATGGGAAAGAGACCTATGCTCAATGGCTTAACCTCTACAGAGGTTCATTGTCAAGGTGTAGTCCATCTTTCATGCCAATAATTGCTTCTCATTTGATGTTTCTTCTCATTTAGTGGACTTAACTATCATTTTGGACAAACTGACTAAAGAATGGAAAGGATTAATAAAATGGGCTTAAAATCCATGAAACTGACATAAACAAAAGGAATTAGAATAGTTGGATTCGGCCGGACGTTATGCTGAGTCCATCTTGTCAAGAATCGTCACATACCAATTCATGATGTTTTGATGAGTCTTGAGACGTGTCTATCTCCCTTTTTGAATTTCCATGATAGGAGGGAGGGGTGGTTGTATTCATTGCATTTATTAAATTTTTTTTTCCAAACGTGCCCGAAATCAACTTGCTATCGTTGGTGGTTTCAGACTCGAATTTGTTCTTCTCTTGAGTTCTCCATGACAGAGAAGAGCAGAAGGGATAAACAGGGCCTAGAAAGGCTCTGTCTGCATTGTTCTCACCTCAGAGCACAAAAATATTTTTGGCATGAAATTAGAGGATGACCGACTATTTTTGGACCTGGTCGAGTCTCATTTGGGGCCGGGCAACCCCTAATGTTTGGTAAACAGTGAATTCTGGCAGAAACAGAAGGCAGTGACTGAGGGTGAAACAGAGCAAGTTTGGGCAAACAGAGCAATTTCTGGACACTGTACATGTGATTGTTGTGCTTCATTGTTGCTTGTATTAAATATTATAATTGTAATTATTATTGTTGTAAATAATTATTGTTGCAATTTCATTGTTGTAATTAGTATTGTTATAATATCCTTGTTGTAATAAATTAGATAGCTAGTGTATTTCTTATTTATTCATTCGGATTTGTAATAGTTAGTAAATTTGGACATTTGGACATTCATTCGGACCCTCTTGCACGAGGGCAAATATGTAATAATTGTGTATGTCTTCCAACCCCCATTTCTTTCTCCCTTTTATTCAATTGATTACAATGGTAGTATTGAGCATCATGTTTCCTTAGCATTTTTCCATGATTTGCATCCCCTCGTTTTGCATACATAAGGGCTTAGCTCATCATTCTAACCAATGTCAAATATCAAATTCATTGCTCGAATACATGCTTTATCCCATATCTTGGATTGATTCAAATACCATGTTTGTAGCCGAACTTGTTATTTGCATAATGTATGTGTTACATTAGTCATATTGCATTGTTTAGAAACATACATGTTTTCTAATTATTTTGCTTTGTTTGGCTTGCCTTGGAGTACTAGGTGAATGTTGCATTGTGTGTGATTATTGCCATGTCGAGCATGCTTTCCATGAGGCTAAGTGCTTAAGTGATATACCTGTTTGAATGCCTGTGGATAGAGGCTTGATTAATGTCAATACAAGCTTGCTTTTTTAAGTGACATGTATTCAAAGCACTTTTTCAAAACAAACATGAAATCAATGCATTTCAAATTTTATGAATTGTTCTATACTTTTGTGCCTCACATAGTAAGTTAGTATTAATAATCAGAACAAGAGTATGTAGTGTAAATAAAAATCACATTATGATTAGTAGAGGCTGATCTTTGATCGGGTGAGTGGGGTGCTAAATTCATGACCTTTCTCTCTCGTACCTAAGTTCCTGAGCCGAGACACTTTGGTGATGACGGACTAATGGCCTTTTGGCATAAGTCACGGGTTTCCTAAATTTTCCAAAAATATTTAGGTGGCGACTCTGAAATTTGACAAAGCAATCCATTTTTGGCATTTTTGATTCAAAATTGATTTTCTTAAGGATTTGCCAGATTTGGACTCATTTGTGTTTATCTATTTCACATTGCATTTATGAAATCAGATTCAGAACCACGGGAGTCCGATGTATAGGGCTAATCGTATCCGAAAGGAGCACGAAAAGCAAGCTACAGTTTCTGGCAACTCTGCTGAGGAATTAGATAACTTGACTTGAAATTCATGATGTGAAATTTTATTTACACTTATATGTTCTTTGCATTGCATTTGCATTTGTTACTTTAGTTACCGTGTTTTCTATCTGCTATTCCTAGACGACTTGTCGGAGGATTGCCTGAAAAGCTTGCCAAAAGGCATGGGCTCTGCCACATTGGAAACACAACTCTTGGATCTGGATTACCGCTGTACCACTTGATCTTCCTTTTACTTCTTGGTGTTAGGTGTGAGAGTTATATTAGGTAATCTTGCCGAGGTACCCTTTTGGACCAATTGGCCTAGTGCATATAGTATGCTCTAGTGACTATCCCAAATTAGGATAGGATGCCACTCGTATACAGGATGCTATGAAACTACTTGCTTGAAGTAGTGCAGCTTAGATCATGTCAAAAATCTAGGGCAGGATAACCCAACTCCATCATAGGGGTGCTTTGGCTCTCTTTTACTTGGTATGTGCTTTTACAGTAAAACTGTACAGGGATGTTCATATCAGTGGTACAAACGTTGGTGTCAGTTTGGGAACAGAGATCAGTAGGGATTACAGTCCTTTAGTTGTGTGTTTTTGACTATTGTGGATTGGGCCGAGGTGCTGTTCGATTTGTTTTTCTTTTCTTTCTTTTGCGAGGTAGTTTACCATCATAACTTCAGAAAGACCTAATATTCCCCAAGTTGTGTGGACTCGTTCTGGCCGGCTTTGCAAAACTCAAGATCTTGTTGACGACCAGCCAGTGTTAGTCTCACTTCCACTGGTTACTCAACGAAGAAGGAATAGACAGTCAGTAGCTCTAGCATAGAGCATTCAGCAAACCCCTGTCCGTTCCCATCTAAACAGTTCGCTAGCATCTAGCTCACCTAGACCAACAATGGCATCTAGTACAGCACAGAACACAGAAGAATTTGCTGCCATGATGGCAACATTCTAGAGAACCATGGATACTTTAAATCAAAGGATGGCTGCATAGGATGAGATTATCGCTGATCTGCGATGCCCATCTGGGGCATCAGCATCAACTGTCCACCCAATCCCGGCTGCTTAGCCTAATCTTGATCCACCTTCGCCGATTGAAAACCCTCCGGCCCCGGATTATCAGGAGACGTTCCCACAATTTCCAGCTTTCAGGCCTCTGGCACAGCCTCACGGGGAACTTCCTCCCTTTGACATCAATAATATCGACCCGGCTCTGATCAAGATTGCCAGGTTGGAGAAAGCACTGAAAAAGTCCCAGGGCTTCAATTCCATTTCGGATATTGAAGATGGGTACACTAAGGCTTCGATCAGGTTACCGGAGAAGTTCAAGATGCCCCACATTGACAGATTCGATGGGAATGGGGATCCAATTGTACATGTTTGCCTATTTTCTAATGTGCTAAGACCAATGGGCCTCTCTCGGGCTCAGAAATTGTCATTGTTTGGAAGGACTCTGTTTGACTTAGCGGTCATTTGGTATGCTAAACTGGAGGATTCTATGAAGCGGAACTGGGAGGAGCTATTTGAGGGGTTCATCAACTAATATTCATATAATACTCAGATAGAGGTAGCCATCATTGAGTTAGAAGTAACTACCTAGAACCCGAAAGAGCTTTTTATTGACTTTGTCACCAGATGGAGTAAAGGCAGCTAGGATGACCAATAGACCATCTGAAAGAGAGCAAGTTTGACTGGTGGTCCAGAACCTTGAGCCAGATACGCTGCAGAGAATGATAGTGGCATCGTTATCCTCATTTGCTTCCCCACACGAATTGGGGGTCCAGATCAAGAGTGCATTCAAGAAAGGTATCATCCAAAGAACTAGTGAACCTGCAAGAAGGCCATTCTCCAGGAATACCAATGCTAGTAATAGCACTATTCCATAGCCTGTAGACGTCAGTACTATTGTTACAATGGCCAAAATGGCTAATCTCTTTGCCGCAACAGCCTCACAACCTTCACAAACACCGGCCCACCCCAAAACCGAAGAATCTTTACTTCTCTCCATATGAGCCCTGCCTGCGCCCTCAAAATGTTAATGGAAAAGGGGCATCTTAAACCCCTTGATCCACGACCTCTCCCTGACACATTGCTACCTAGACATGACCCTACCCAGTATTGTCTCTTTCACCAATAGCATGGCCACCCCACAAACTTGTGCTACTGCCTACGTCATGAGATCCAAGATCTCATTGACAATAAAATCATCGCTCCACCTGCCAAACCAAACGTAACCACCAATCCATTTCCCGCTCATAACTAAGTCCTCCCACCCAGAAACATTAACCAAATCCATACACTACCACCCTCCTTCAATCCCAACGCATATATTACCTCATCCTACTACCAAAACCTAACGTGGTTATTCCAGATAACACAGATGTGTCCATGATGGACATAACACCTCCAACCCAACTAGGGCCTATGATGGCAAAGACGAAGAAGAAAAATGCACTAGAGACTAGGTTGACTGACACCAGAGTCATAGAGAAGGGGGCCTCATTTGTAGAGGAGTATGACCCCAGCTTACACATTGTGGCTGTCGATCAGCCAAAGCCAGTGGTCATACTGCCGGACTTTCTCAGTATCAACACCTTTAGAGAGGATGAGCTAGGGCAACATCAGAATGATTGGCCTGAACAAGGCCCTAATGACTTGGTCGAGTTAGAAGAGGACTTGGCAGAACTGGAAGAGAATCTGGACACCCTTTATTTCTTCGAAGAAGAGGATACGGGTAGTGTACAAATCTGGTGGTGGGACCCAAGCTAGCCAGAAACAAGCAACGGGTGGTTAAGTGAGGAGGGGTCAAATGTTGAGGAATAGACAAGAGAGACTGGGAAAGAAGAGGGAGTTAGTGCTGGCATCAATACTGAGGCTGCAACTCTGATTGAGAAAGAACAAGCGTTGGAGTAGTTCCAGCAGGAAAGAATAAAATAAATCCAAAGGAAAATAGCCCTAGAGCAAGGAAAAGGGATAGGAAAAGCAGAGGTCGAACCAACAACGGATGACATCCAGAGCACGGGAAAGATTGAATGTAGGCCTAGTGACGGGAAAAGAATACCGAGAAAGCTCAGGAAGTATTAGAATGTAGAAAACAAAACTATGGTGGAAGAGGAATGGTATGATGATGGGGGGCGTGATGTGAACATGCTCCAGGTAGAACTCGATAATAGCCCGGCCATGGCTGCAAGAAAGTGGTGGGAAGACAATGACCTAAGTCATGCATACACTGACGAGGGATGGAAAACTGATACTCCTGATGATACGTGGTATACTGACGAGATCAATCACATGACCCGCAGTGGTTGGTATTTCAAACCCTTAACTCTAGATTAGCCAGAATTCTCCAGTAAAGAGGCTAAGAAAGCAAAAGAAAAAGACATTAAAGAAGACCTGGTCTTGAAATAGCTTAAGAAGATTTAGGCAGACATATCAATCTGGGGGTTACTGATGGTTTCCCGGGATCATAGACAGGCACTGTTAAAAGCCATGAACAAAACAAAGTTGCTCATCGACACCAATATTTACTAACTGGTGTCGTTGGTCACTTCTGAGGACGTTACGCCAATGATATCCTTTACGGATAAAGAGTTGCCACTAGAGGGTGCCAACCACAACTGACCCTTGTATGTAACCCTCGAGAGCTAAAAAAAGTGGATTCGGGCGGTGTTAGTAGATACTGGATCGGCGACTAATGTGTGTTCGGTACGGACTGCCTATGTCATAGGTTTGAGGCCGGCTGACTTCATGCCCACAACCCAAGCCGTCCAAGCTTATGACAACACTAGCTGAGATGTTATGAGAACGTTCAAGAGCCATATACTAATCGGTCCGTCTGAGCATGAGGCGGAATTCTATGTCATGGATGTGCTGGCAAATTTCAATCTGCTCCTGGGTAGGCCTTGGCTACACCAGATGAAGACTGTATCATCAATGGTCCACCAGTTAGTAAAATACCCCTTTAACGGTGGGATTGCTACTGTGTATGGCAATTCTACAATTCACCCTCCCCAGGGGACTACCACGCCCTTGTTGGAAATCATACACGGGGAAAATGATGTATTCCTCTCTGGCTTCTCCTTGGCGGAGGCCCGGTTGGTCCAATCAATCATGGTAGAAGATGGTGGAAACTACGTAAGCGCCCAGTCCATCTACATGATGAATAAACAAGGGCATATTTCTGGATCTGGGCTAGGCAGGAGTAGTAGGCAGGGAGGTATAATTGCCAGAGAGATGAGTCATAACCCCCATGCTTTTGGGATGGGGTACAAACCTACCGCTGAAGACTAGAAACGGAAGGGAAATGAGTTGAGAGGAAGAATTAGAGCAAAGAGATTGGAAGGCAATATGAATTAGTCCACAAGCCAATACGGGGAACCCTGAACGAACGCTTTGTCCGCCAAGGGAAGATTTCCCGTTTTGTGGATTTCCAAAGCCTTGGTTTGATCGGGAAAAAAAGACTAGGCACCCGGGATTCGAGATCTTCTTAGGGCACCAGTTACCAAAAGAGGAGGATGAGCAGACAAACCTAAGCACCCATACAGATCAAAGTAGGACTGCAAGCCTGGATATTGACGAAGAGGAGCTGTTGGGAAAAGCATTGGCTGATCTACTAATAAGTTCTCATGCTGGGACTGAGCCTGTCAACTTGGGGGATAGTTTTACTATCTCAATGATTAGGGATACATCGGCAACAGATTTTACTAGTCTCATCGTGGATGCATTTGAGGCTCCACGCTTGGTTTGGAAGTTTGAGAAGGGCGCCATCAGCAGTTCTGAATCGGATAGAGAGTCCAAATCTGATTCCACAGAGTCTGTGGAGTCGGAGTCAAATTCTAGTTCCTCTGAGTCTAGTACTTTCGGGAGTGGTAACCCGGATACTAAAGTCCTGTCCAGGTCGTCCTTTAGCTTTTCTTTTGAGTCCACTGTAATCGAAGATCTAGACTTTTTGAATGAGAATGCTGTAGATTTCACTTACTTCTTTGTGCCTTTAGTTTGTTACACTAATCTTGATTTTCAAAATTTTGACTTAAACGAAGAGGGAGAAATTCCTCGGGTTTTGAAAAATTTGGTTGATCATGAGGAGAAGAGGCGTGTCATGCCCTGTACAGATGAAATCTTATCAATTAACGTGGGTACTGAGGAATATCCTCGCTTGGTCTAGATCGGGTCCATGTTGTCTTCGAAGGAACGTGAGCATTTAATCGCTTTGTTAAAAGTTTTTAAAGATGTTTTCATGTGATCCTATGAAGACATGCTTGGAATCGATCCTGAGATTGTATAGCACCAGATCCCTCTTAACTCTGAGGCCGACCAATTAAGTAGAAGCTGCGCAGTGTTCACCTAGATTGGGCTTTGAAAATCAAATAGGAGGTCACCAAACAGATTGAGGTAGAGTTCTTGATTGTAACTAAGTACTCGACGTGGTCGGCCAATATTGTTTCGGTTCTAAAGAATGATGGCAGAATCAGAGTTTGTGTCGACTTCAGAGACCTGAACAAGGCTAGTTTGAATGATGAATTCCCCTAGCCACATATTGATGAGTTGGTGTACTTACTGCTGGTTATGCCTTACTTTCGTTTATGGATGGGTTTTCTAGGTACAATTAGATTCTGATGGCACCGGAAGACAGAGAAAAGACGGCTTTCACCACACCATAGAGTACGTACTACTATCGAGTCATGCCTTTTGGGCTGAAAAATGCTGGGGCTACCTATCAGAGGGTTACAACCACGATCCTGCACAATATGATCCACAAAGAGGTTGAGGTATACGTGGACGGCATGATTGTTAAGTCCAAAGAGCGAGAAGGCCACTACACTGCACTGGAAAAATTCTTTCAACAGATTAGGGAGTATAGATTGAGGTTGAACCCACATAAGTACACCTTCGGGGTAACGACAGGGAAAATACTAGGATTTTTGATCACCCAGAGGGGAATTGAAGTGGATCTGCCCAAAATCAAGGCCATCTTAGAAATGCCACCACAAAGGACTGAAAGGGAGATGCGTGGCTTTCTGGGCAAAGTGCAATTCATAAGACGGTTTATTTCCAAATTAACCTTGACTTGTGAACCACTATTTGGTCTCCTGAAGAAAGAGAAGAAGTTTCAATGGGACAATCGCTGTCAATTTGCTTTTGAATAGGTCAAGCAGTATTTGCAGAATCCACCTGTGTTATCGCTTCCAAAATCGAGGAAGCCACTGATTTTGTACCTGTCAGTGACAAATTCGACCATAGGGTGTTTGCTAGCTCAAGAGTCAGAATCCAAGGCAGAGAAGGCCATCTACTACTTGAGCAAAAAGATGCTAAATTACGAGACTTGCTACACTTCCCTCGAGAAAACTTGTCTAGCCTTGGTATGGACTACTAGGAAGTTGAGGCACTACTTGCTAGCTCATTCCATAATTTTGGTTTCCAGATTAGATCCCATCAAATATCTCTTTGAGAAACCAGCGTTTACGAGTAGGCTAACTCGTTAATTATTTCTTCTCTCTGAATTTGACCTCAAATATGTCATACGCAAGTCAGTTAAAAGGAGAGTGGTAGTGGAATTCCTGGCAGACCACCCAGTAGAAGGAGATGAGGCGGTGGAATACTTGTTCCAAGATGAAAATATTCTGCAAATAGAAGAGGAAACTTGGACACTGTATTTTGACGGAGCGTCCAATCAGTACGATTATGAGATAGGTGTGTTGCTGATAGTATCCAATGATTCCCATATACCCTTAGCCTTCAAACTCCGGTTCAAAGTGTCCAACAACGAAGAAGAATATGAGGCGTGTATTGTTGGTTTGGAAGCTGCCCCAGAACTAGGGGCAATAAGATTGGATGTCATCGGAGATTCGAATTTGGTTATCTTTCAAGCAAACGGAGATTGGAGAGTCAAAGAGGAGAAAATGAAGGCTTACCATCAGACCCTAGATATTTTGATTCTGAGGTTTGAAAAGCTGATGTTTACACATCTGTTAAGGGAGAATAACCGGTTCGCTGATTCGTTAGTAACTCTATCTTCCATGGTAGACATCCCACTGGGAGTTAAGATGCGTCTGATTGAACAAAAATAAACGCCGGCCTATGAGACAATTGCTGTAATAGATGAAGTTCAGGACAAAGACCCCTGGTATTACGATATTTGAAACTTCTGGAAAAGGAGACGTATCCACCAGGGGCAAATGCCAATGATAAACGGGGAATACGGCGTCTGGCCGTCCAATTTATCATCTGCGGAAATAAGCTATATAAAAGAGGTCATCTGGGAATGCACAAGCTGTGTGTGGAGGAAGAGGAATCGAAGCGTCTTATGGAGGCTATTCACAGAGGAGAGTGTGGGGCACACATGAATGGTGTGATGCTAGCTTGGAAGATCCTCGGACAAGGTTATTACTGGTCAACCATGGAAGAGGATTGTATTGGTTTTGTACGGCGATGCCATAAATGCCAAATTCATGCCAATCGCATGAACATATCACCGTCTAAGCTTTACAATATGACTTCACCATGGCCTTTCTCAGTCTGGGGAATCAATGTTATCAGTGCAGTCTCGCCAAAGGGGTCAAATGGACACGAGTTCATCCTGGTGGCAATTGACTACTTCACGAAGTGGGTGGAAGCTCAGTCCTATGACATATTGAAAGCGTCGCATGTAGCCAAATTTATCAGAAATAACATCATCTGCCGGTATAGAGTTCCAAACAAGATTATATCAGGTAACGACCCACACTTCAAGAAAAAGGTGGTGGATTTGCTTGAGAAATATAACGTGGCTTTTCACAAGTCATCGACATATAGACCACAGACCAATGGAGCTGTTGAGGCTGCCAACAAGAACGTTAAGAACATCTTACAGAAGATAGTTGAGACCTAGAAAGACTGGCCGGATAAACTGCTGTTTGCTCTCTGGGGCTACAGAATGTCAATTCAGACATCCACAGGGGCAATCCGCTATTCTCTGGTGTACGGGATGGAAGCCGTTTTGCCAATTGAAATTAAAGTACTATTGCTATGGATTATGGCCAAGTGTCAGATAGCGGAGGTGGACTGGCAACAGAGTAGATTTGAGGAGTTGATGTTGTTTGATGAGAAGAGGCTAAAGGTATTGTATCACATCCAGGGCTACCAATGCTGAATTACTAGGGCTTTTAACAAGAAATTTAAGTCCAGGAATCTCAAAGAAGGGGATATGGTATTGAAAGACAATCGAGCTCCCATCCATGACTCTAGGGGCAAGTTCAGACCCCATTGGACTGGTCCTTATATCATCAAGTCAATTTGGTCAGGAGGGGCAATTATTCTCATGGATTTAGATGGCCTGGAGTTTTCATAATTGATCAATATGGACAAGTTGAAAAAATATTATCCTTGAGAGGCTCGCTAGGCCGAAAACCCGAAAGGGCGACCTAGGCAAAAGTTAGAGCATGAAAAATTGGAAATAAAGAAAAACTGAGCTCGTAAGGTTGAAACCCTGAAAATGCGACTTTGGCAAAAGTTAGAGCACAAAAGGAGAGAGTTAATACTTGAGTGAACTAGAGTCAAACTACGTAAGGCCTGATTCCCATCTTTGGGATACGTAGGCAACTTCATCCTGAAGTTCGGCCACAACCATTTCCAATTCCACTGTTCTATTCGTTCATTTGATCGGGCTATCTTTCTCTATTATCAGTTAGCTCAGTTGTGTGATCTTCATTTTGGCAGAAGAACCGGTAGGGTGAATGCAGTTATGGGCAATTGCGATCTGTTGATTTGGGGCTATACATCTTGAGGGCTGATTTCACGTGTATCAGACAGTGGTCATTTTCGAAAATAATTTTGAAAGTTTTAATGAATTAATTTTTCTCAAAATTTTACCTTTTACAACTTGGACCATTTTGGGACCAAAAAGGAAAATTTTTAGTGCTCACAACTTTAATTTTATTGATTTCAACACAAGTACATTCTTCAACTCTCTGATTTAAATCGAAGTTGCTTTTATATCATAAAACTTGAAAAGAAAGATGAAAGCAGTAAAACTAGGGGCAGTGCTAAGTCAGGTAGCTCTATGTCTTCTGCCTATGCCTGTGGAAGTTTCTGTAGCTAAAGATGGCCCAACTTGTTCTTCGTCCTTGAGCCAAGCCAAGCCAAGCACTCGCTAGAAAGGGCGTAACTAAAGCAAGGGGCAGGGGCCAGAAGTTCTCTCGTCCTCCAAGCAATGAGGTACCGAGGCAAGTGTGAACCACAAATGGGAAATGAATCTGGGTATTCCACCTCTTTTCTGGACAAGTCTGATTATGTCCAAATTGGCGTCTGAACCGAAAAGGAAAATAGAACACACAGTGCATAAGGCCAATTAACTGTATACCGGCTGTCGGGACATATTGTAGCTCATCTCTGTCAAGTTAAGCCAGGGGCAACGCCAAACTATGTTAGCCGTAGATTTGCTGCACATCCAATCACCATCCCTCTTAAAGGAAGTCTACTAGCCATTGATGGAAAAAGTAGGCTCTAGCTGAATACTCGGGGTAAGGGTCCACCACTTTTAGCTTATCCATGAGCCATACTTGGGAAGGGACGAAAAATAAGAGAGATTAAAGAATAGAGAGATGTACGTTGAAAGAAAAGTAAGAAAAAGGGATTTAAGAGAAAATAGAGAGTGAATGTCGAGTGACGTGAGGACCATAAATAAGAAAATGTGGGAAACAATACCTGAAGACGTAGTGGACTCCCTGTAAACTGGGTGGTCTCTCGTGGATGAAAAGTATCTAAACCCATCAGGGTCTCGACCAGTGCCAGACTAATGCAACTCTTGCCCTCTTTCAAGCATTGAGCCACCCCAATTAATCTAATGTTGGCTTCGCCGCAACTAGGGGCAAGAAGGAAGTGTGCGAGTAGGCATAAGTAGAGGGCATGTTGCCGATAACCTCGCTAAAGGAGGTCACCTCTGTCTGCAATGGCAGAAAACCGATGAATCAAACCTAGGATGTCCAACTCCCCATCATGAACCAAGGATCGAACCTCATGCAAAGTAAGCCCACACATCTGTCCCAAAGCCTGGGCATGGCCAAAATGGGGCTGAGGCATGATTTCTTCATCGCGCCAGGATTCCATAAATTCTTGAAATTCTTTGAGCATTAGAAAAATTTCTTGTGATCCGAAGCGAAATACATGTGTAATCGGGTTCCAGCATCGAACAACGACATGGAGAAATGGAAAACAAAGTGAAGTGCGGCTCAAAGGAAAAAGAGCATTTAGGTTGAAACTGCGAAAGTTCACCTTTTTCGAGCCGTCTAAAGTGGCTATCTAGTCTTGGAGCCTATTGTTGAACAAAACTTCCATCTCGGGAGCAAAATACCAAAGCCTTGCTATTTTGCCAGGAAAATAGCTTGGGAGCACCATTTATAGAGTTTGAGGAGAGGCAGTGCATGAAAGCTGGACTGCACTGACCGACATCACTTTTGGGCCCGACCGTACCTATTTGGATCCGACTAGGTCTAAATGTTGGCCCAGATTAGAGCAGTTGCAGAAAAGGCTGGCCTTTGCTTTGGTGTACTACGGTTGTGTTTTGAGTCTTGTTTTGTTTATATCTAGTGTTTTTCAGTATTTTCGAGTTATTTTCGTTGTGCTTTCCTGTTATCGAGTTGTATTTTACATTTTGTCCGGTTGTAGGTTATTATTCGATTAAAAAATGAATTCAAGAACAAGCATTCAGTTTTAAAGTCTTGTACAAGGTTATCATGCAACAGTTGCGTCATGCATTCATCATGTACAAGTATGCAGAGAAATCATCAAAAAATATTCTTTCCATAAATTGGCGGGTCTAACCTTGATCATCATTTTACAAAACACCAAAAACAAAAGAAAAGTCTTCAAAAGTAAAACAAAAAGGTCTATCTGAAGCTAGTTCTTAACTACAAAGCAAAAGAAAAGAAAAGTAAAGAAAATCAGCAACCCATCATCGCTCTCTTCCTCCTCGGCTGCAGAGGAAATGCATCGCTATCATCGCTGGGACTGTTGGACTGGATGTCGACCTCATCCCCCTCATCCACGAGGGTCGTGTACTCATCAAAAGACTTCTCAAAAGGTAAGCGTTGTCTCACTCTGTCTCTCCCTCTATCAACCCATCTCCTGCCTCTCACTGGGCCCCATCTCCGTGTCCTAGCTGGATGAGGTCCTGCAGGCGCAACTGATACTGGCTCAAGCTGGAAAGAGTACAGACATCAATAGTAAACTATGGCCAAAGTGTACCTTGATCCCATGGGTGATTAGAGTAGTCTGCCTCCTCCGCACCATCAGAAGCAGTCTGTCAACTGTCTGGAAGAGATCATCCATGTACCTCGCAGGCACTTGCAAAAAAGGAAAGGTTAGAGAATATGAAACAAAGTAATAGAGCACAGTGGGTAGAAAGTAATAAAGCATAGTGGGCAGAATGAAGTACAGTGGGCAGAAATAAAGGGAAGTGTGTACCTGCTCAATGTCAGGACCAAGCACCAACCTGCGGTCCCTTCTCTCAATGTACTCAGGGGGATCTACTCGATCACCCCGTCTAGGGACGGGAGCTATAGCAGGAACCCCTGTAACGGCAGTGGCAGCAACCTCCGAAACGACATGGGCCACACCCTGGGTAAGAGGCGCCATTACCCAAGTCTGTAAGAAGGTAGTGAAGTCGTCCGGCTCATGGTACCGATCACTGTCCTCTCCCTACACGAGGTGATTGATCTGGGGCCCGTTGTGGAGATCATTAACTATCCTCATACTGAAAGGAGGAGGATGTGGGACATCAGGATTGGCCTAGCCTCGGGTCTAGCAAATGAATCGCTCCCCCAAATAGTATACCTTGCCGAATAGACCCTCAAACAAAATCCGCATAGTGGAGGGCTCCCACGCGGCAGCGTAAGTCACCCTCGATGCCTGAGGGATGCCTGTCCAAGGATGCCAGTCAACCTGTGAGCAGAAGGTGCAATGAAAGAATCAGGTATTTGGGGTTCGAACAACAATATGGAAACAACAGTATGGAGACAATAGTAAAAGATCAAGGCCAGTGTCAGATTTTGTTACCCTATCTGCGGTGACGGTGTCTAAAAAGTGGCAGAAGTAATGGAAGTCTCTGCCTACGCGTCGGCGTCGCTCGAATCGGGATCTGTAGTATTGGGAGTGGGGTATTGACAACTCAATTGGCCTCACTAGGACCGGAGCTAGAGAAGTGAAATACGTGTAAACCCATAATTGCAAGAAGAGAAATATAAGTGAAATAGATGAGCAGATATAAACAAAAAAAGCAAAGTAGGTATGAGTAGGAAATGCAAAGTTGAACAGAATGCAAAGCAAAATAGAAAAGTAAGTGTGAGGTGTACCTCCCAAACCCTGCAAAAGCCACCAAGTGAATCCGCTTTGCGACAGGATACAGAGCTCATGTAGCAGTATAGGGTGGCCAGACCGACACCACCCCAATCATACTCCGCCACCTGCGGTTAATGCATGAGCGCACCCAGGAGGTATAGTGTAGACACCCCATTTTTGACGGCCATTACAACTTGGATGCCATTGCATGCACACCTGATGATGAGTTTTTATGCTCGTCAAGTGCTCGAAGTCCTTAGTGGAATGCCACAGTTTTGAGCCTTTCAAACCCTACACTCTTGTTGCCTCATTCTTGGACCAAGCCTTGGTTTTTCAAGCCTGCAGCTTTTGGTGGCCTGCCGGCCATCCTTTTTTGGTTGCCGGCCACTGATGTGGCCTGCCGGCCACCAGTGATGGCCAGTCAGCCACTAGTTTCTTTTGCAGATATTTTGTGACAGTTGTGCCAGCTGTTTGCACAAATGCATGCATCTACCCCCACGTGTAGAGTTGGATGTTCTTGAGGAGAGTTCATGTTTTATATATATAGAGGGCCTCCCTTTCATGTTTTAAGGTTGGAAAAATTTTAAAATTTTTCCTCTCTTTCTACAATTCTGTCTCTAGCAAATTCCTACACTTTTGCTTACAAATCTTCAACCTTTGCCTATACACTCTTAACCAAACCTCTTCATCTTTGAGTTGAGGTATTCTTGAGCTTTGTTGGAGCTCTAGAGGGTGTGTTTGCTTGGTTTTGTTGCTTGGAATTGGTTTTTCTCTTCAAAGGTATAAGGCTTTGCATATTTGCTTACTTTGTCTACTCTTTTTCTTGCTATTTTCAAACTATTTTTGGGATGTAAAACTTCTATATTTTTGGGCTAAAACTTTGGTTTTAAGGTCATTAAAGGTTAAGAGGTGGTTCACCCTTCTTTGTACCTTGTTTTGGAGGCCTTTACCCTTGTATTTTCCACCCTTTTACTATCTGTTTTTGAGCTTTTAAACACTGATTTTCAGAGCCTTTTCAGTGGCCAAAATCATGTTTTGAAGTCCAAATTTGGAGGGGTTAGCCTCCCCTCCTTGGGTCTTGCTTACTAGCCTAGTTTGTGCCATATTTTAGCATATTAATCTAGCTTTTATTAGCTTAATTCTAGCATGTTTTAGGACTTATTTTAGACTTTTATCACTATTTTTGGTTGATGGTTGCATTTGAGCTTTGTTTCGCATGCTTATAGTGTAATAGTCCTCATGAGTTTGGTGTTTTAGGCTTTAGACACCATCTCCTTTGAGTTGATTGCATTTATTTATGGCTTCCCATACTTGTGATCACCCTTAATCATCTCTGCAACCCCCTCCTTTTTTGGCTTTTGTTTTGCTTTGAAAGTGGTTCAAACAACTTGTTTGTTTAAAGCATGGGATTGAGATGTCATGCTTAATGGTTTAATCCCTTTGGGGTTCATTACCAACGGTGTGATGTCTCTTTTATGCCTAAGACAACACTTGGTTTGATCCTTCATTCCATTTAGAGGACTTAAACTCACCATTGGACTCAATTGAATTAAAGAATTGAAAGGTAATTAAAATGAAGTAATTAAAACTTGGGAACAAAATAGTGCAAGATAATAAAAGTGTTGTGTTCAATCGGACGTTAATTAAACACATGGAAGCTTAAGGCATTTCATACTCATTAGTGATGAAATGATTCAAGTTTCTAAGGTCACCACTTCCCTTGATCAACTCATGAAAAGGAGGAGGTTAGAGTCTTATTTTGTTGCATTCATTGAACTTGCACACTTTAGTTCATATGCTATCATGCAATGAAATTGCTTGAGTTGATGGTTTATGAACCAAGCTTGTTACTCCTTTGATTTGTTCATGAAAATAAGGGGTGAGTTGTGAAAACAAATCCTTGAGAATACCCTGTGCATGCTTTGCGGCAAGGTGAACTGGGCAACAGTGGCCAGTAGACCATTTTCCATGGCCGGCAGGCCACCTTTGATGGCCGGCCAGCTATCACTAGTGGCCGGCTGTAGACACCCCATTTTTGACTGTTCTTAAGACTTGGACGTCATCGTTTGAACACTCGATGATCATCCATGCTCGTGTTCGTTTTGAGTTCCCAAAGGCCTCGGCTGCGCGCCTTGCTTTAGGATCTCTCAACTTGTCTTTTTTGTGCTTGGTTGTGGACCAAACACTTGTGGTTTAGCTTTTGAGGGAAGGAGGTGGCTTGTTGGCCATCCCCACCCCCCATCGGCTATGGCATGATGCCATCGGCCTTGTTTCCTTGCCATCGGCCATAAATGTTGGCCGGTCGGCACTTTTGTTGGTTGGTCGGCACTTATTTTGGTCGATCGGCCGGCTGAGGCCTTTTCTTTGCCTTTTTCAGGCATTGTGCATGCCAGCTGTGCCAGCTAGTGAGCACAGACTCTCCCCTCCATACACGTATATGGAGGGATTTGAACCAAAACTTAGCTTCTCTAAGAAGCTTTGAATTTGATTTCCTATAAGAAGGGAGTCTCCCCTCCCTTTCCAGAGGTTCAGCAAAATAGATATAGAGTTCATATATATCTCTCTCTCTATATCTCTCTCTCTCTATATTTGTTTGTGTGTTTGTGACCTAAAGTGTGTTTTTGTTCATACTTTTGCACTATAGCACCTAGTAGAATACCTTCCTTTGGTTGCTGAGGCACTAGGAAGTTGGTTTTAGACTTCTTGGGTTGGTTTTGATCCAAGGGAGTGGCTGGAGTTGTGTTCTTGAAGGTGTTCTTCAAGGGTGAGCAACTAACCTTTTGTTTCCCCATTTTGGCTTAAGCTTTTAGACCTATTTGCATATTGTTTCAAGCTTAACTATAAACTGAAAAAAGTTCTGTTTTTATATGCTTAAGATGATTGTTTAAGGTCTTTTTTGGGTTGGGGGTTGTCTACCCCCTCTTAGGCCTTGTTTGGCCTTATTTTGGGTTATCCTTTTTGGCTTTTTTTCTTGCTTTGGCTTGACCTTTCTACCACTGAAATCCAGAGGATTTTCAGTGGTGGAAAGGTGGTTTTGGAGTCTTGTATAGGAGAGGGACACCCCTCTCTCCTTGTGTCTCATTTGCTTGTGTTAATGGCATGTAATGGTAGCATGTTTGCTTAGCATGTTTTGGCTTCATTTCAGCAAGTATTTGGTGTTGTTTGGTCATGATATACCTCTATTTTAGGTTGGTTTAATGGCTTCTTGCATGCACCATGTACTTGCATTGTAATCCCCCCTATTGCCTTAACATGCATCTTGCATTTGGACTATCATGCTTGCATATTTTGGCTCAACTCAAAGGAACTTTGAGTCATATTTCAGCATGCTAAAGCTCTGTTTGGTGTTTTTTTTTTTTATCATGTATGCCATGCTTTGTATAGCCATAAGGCACCCTAGCTTGTTAGCTTTGAGGGTCTAAGTCACATGAGTGCACTACTTGGACCTTTTTCATGATTTGGCATCATCTTATATGGTATTTCAGTCCATGTAGTGTAGCTATACACTTGCATTTGTTATCCTTTCAAAGCTTTGAAGAGTTGGTGTCTTATGCCTTAAGAGTGCATCATTGTGCATGCCACCATGCTTAGGCATTTGGGATGCCATCTAAGTGGGTTTTGGGGCTTATTTTGACATACCATAACTCTGATTTTAGTTGGTGAAATCATGCCATGTTTGGGTTTGATAGGTGTAGTGTAACACCCCTTTGTTAGCCTTGCATGTCTCATGTTTTGTGCTCACCTTTCTAGCATGTTTTAGCCTCATTCCATGCATGTTCTTGCCTTGTTTTGGCCTGCCTTGGGACTGTTTTGGGTCACCTTGGCCCTTTGGGGCTTGGTTGATATGGCCTTAGTACAAGCACCTTGTCTAGCCTTAAGCCTTGAGCTTCCTTGCATGCTTTGCTTGACTTGTTTGAGTGGTTTGGCACCACTCCTCGCATGATTTCAGAGCTTACCTTGTTGCCACATTATCATGTTTGTCACTTCTTGCTAATGTTTGAGGATTGTACATTGTTGCCTAGTTCTTAGGCCAATCGGCATGCATGCTCATTTTGCATTTCATTCCACCATTTCTTGGCACTTTGGCCGCTGTTTTGGTATGGCTGAGGCCTATCCATTTTCAGTGTAAGTCCATGGATCATGCGGTTTGTGTATCGTTGTATGCTTATCGCATTGCATGTTGTTACATACTTATTGTTGGTATCATTGTTGCATGCCGATCACATTGTATGTTTGCATATCTAAGTTGCATAGTCATATTGCATACTTATTGTATATCATGTTGTTTACATGTTAGGTTGTATTGCATTGCATTTCATTTGTCATGCTCATGTTACATTGCCTTGCATTTCCATGTTGCATTGTACTTGGTTGCATGCATTGCATTGTGTTTGGTTTGGGGTGTCAAACCAAACACGAAGAATGAGGAACGTTCGTACTTGAAGTGATGAAACATGCCTCAAATCCTCGGTCGCCGACACTCTTGATCAAGCATGATAGAGTTCTAGGCATTCATATGTTTTTGTTGCATTCATTCCACATTGATTTGCACACTTGGCTCCTTTGGCCATCATGCATTGAAATGCGCGATTGATGGTCCGAGGGTCGAGCACTACACTCCCTTGAGTTCATGACATGATAGGGAGGGTGTTTGTGCACACATTGCCTTGAAAATGCATTGCAATGCTCTGTTTGTCCTCTGCTGCAGCAAAACAGCATTCTACAGGAAGATATAGCCGGCCGGCCATCTTCAGTGCCGATCGACTAAACATTGTTGGCCGAGATCCTCACAAATGGCCGATGACCAATTCCACATGGCTGATGTTCCTATATTTTGGCCGGTGACATTCCACAGTGCTCAAGGAGTGGTTCGGAAGCATCCTTGGGACTTGTGCAGTTTTCAGAGGTGTAAAACAGTGCAAACAGAGGCAACATGTGGCATGGCAACGGCTTTCCGAGCGAAGCGATCGAGCATGCATCATTCAATCATTCCGAGGTGGAGCTGCGGCGGCCTCTTTAGTTTCATAGCTTAGTTAATTTGTTTAAATTAGTTAAGGGTTTTGTAATATTTAATTAGCTAGGATAGTTGATTAATTATTCGGTCTGTATTATTTATTCGGACCCTCCGTCGAGAGGGTGAATTTTGTAATAAGTGTGCGTGAGTGTGTGAATGTCTTCCAACCCCACGTCTTTCTCCCTTTTACTTAACCGCTTACGATGGGTAGTTTTTAGGTCATGTTTCAATTAGCATCCTTATGCTTGCATGTTTGCATCATTCATCTGTATTGCATGCACCGGGCTCGGCGCATCATGCTAACTGCATAGTATTTCAATTCCAACTTGAATACGTGTATCGAGTTGTCGCATTCCACATGCCATTCTTAGATTGGCTGAGCCTATTCTGGTTGTATTTTTGCATGTGTTGCATTAGCCATCTTAACATAAACTAGGATCATGTATTTGATTACTAACTAGCTATTGTTTTGGCTCGGAGTACTAGGTAAGCATTTACGCTTTAGCATACTGCATGTGTGTTAGTGTTGCCATGATAGCATGCTTACCATGAGACTATTTGCTTAAATGATATAACTGCTTGAATGCCTGTGGGTGAAGGTTGGATTACTCGAATTGGAACAATTCATTGAAATGTGTGTTTTAAGCCCACTTTGCGGAGTGGCAAAATCATGTTTTCTTAAGCCCACCTGAGGGTGGCAAATCTATGTTTTAGCCTACTTGCGAGTAGCACCCCCAAACCATTTTCAAACAAACATGAGATGTTTTGTTCCAATTTAGGCGATCTAGTCTATGCTTGTGTGTTGTGCGCATCACATAGTAAATTCTAGCTAATAACTGGAATAAGAATACATATGTTTTCAAAAACAAGATATCATGTTTAGTAGTGGCCGATCTTTGATCGGGCGAGCGGGGGTGCTCATTGCATGACCTTCCCCAATCATACCCAAGTTTCCGCGCCGAGGCAACTTTGGTGATGACGGACACGTGGCCTTAAGCACGAGTCAGGGTTTCCTAAATTTCCCCAAAATAAAATATTTAGGTGGCGACTCTGTATCTGGCAAAGCAGCCCATGTTTGGCGCTTCTGTAGACACCCCATTTTTGACAGTCCTCAAGACTTGGACGTCATCGTTTGAACACTCAATAATCATCCATGTTCGTGTTCGTTTTGAGTTCTCGGAGGTCTCGGCTACGCGCCTTGCCTCAAGATCTCTCAACTTATCTGTTTTGTGCTTGGTCATGGACCAAACACTTGTGTTTTTGCTTCTAAGGAAAGAAGGTGGCTTGTTTGCCATCCCCTCAACCCACCGGCCATGGCATGAGACCATCGGCCCCTTTTTCTTGCCACCGGCCAAGAGTGTTGGCTGGTCGGCACTATATTTGGTCGACCGGCACTTGTGTTGGTCGATCGGCCATTTTTGGTGGCCGAACCCTGTTCATCTGCTTTATGTAGATATTTTATGCCAGTTGGTGCAGCTGGCATCCACAATTAACTCCCTTCATACACGTGTATGGAGGGATTTGCTCTTTGCTTGGCTTCTCTTGGAAGCCTTAGAATTTGAGCCTCTATAAAGAGGGAGTCCCTCCTCCCTCCTTCAAGGTTCAGAGAAATTTGTTCTTGAGAGGATAGATATAGGATTGTATCTATACTTCCTTGTTTAGCCTTGTTTTGTGCTCAAAATAGTAGTATTGTCTTACTATTGTACACAAACACACACAAGAACACCATCCTTGGTTGCTGAGGTGCTAGGAGGTTGATTTCAGTGTTCTTGGGTTGGTTTGACCTCAAAAAACCTGCTGGAGCCTTGTTCTTGAAGAGGTTCTACAAGGGTGAGAAACTACCCTCTTTATTCCCCACTTTTGCACAAGCTTTTAGCCTATCTTGCATGCTGTTTTGAGCTTAACTTATAACTGATAAAAGTTCTGATTTTGCATGCTTTTGATCTTTGTTTAAGGTCCCTTTGAGGTTTGGGATTGTTTCCCCCCTCTTAGGCCTTGTTAGGCCTTGTTTTTTGGCCATCCATTTTGGCCTTTGTTGTTAGCTTTGCATGGCCTCTCTACCACTGAAATCCAGAGGATTTTCAGTGGTGGAGAGGTGGTTTTGAGGTCCTAAATAGGAGAGGGTCATCCCCTCTCCTTGTCATCTTCAATGCTTGCATAAATGGCTTATGTTGGTGGCTTGTATGCCTAGCTTGTTTTAGCTCCATTTTAGTATATATTAGACTTTGTTTTGCCATGATATAGCACTGTTTTGACTTGGTTTGGACATACCATGCATGCTTTGTATACTTGTCTTGTAATCCCATGATTTGACCTAACATGCGTCATGTTGTAACATGTCATTTTAGCATGATTTTGGCTTAACTTCATAAAGCTTCTAGTCTTGTTTTGCTATGGTAGAGCTCTGATTTGATTGTTTCAATCATGTATGCCATGCTTTGTATAGCTACCATGCATTTTAGCTTGTTAGCTTTAAGTATTTGAGCCATTAGCATGCTCCATTTGGATCATTTCAGTGGTTTGACATCACTTGTAATGTTATTTCAGTCCATGTAATGTGCTCATACACTTGCATTTGTCACTTCTTTAATGTTTTAAAGATTTGTTGTTTTATGCCTCATGAATGTATCATTGTGTATGCCTCCATGTTTAGGCTTCTAGATTGCCATGTCAATGTGTTTTTGGTCTTGTTCTAACATGCCATGACTCTGAATTTGGTTGCTTAAGCCTTGCCATGTTTGGTTGTAATAGGTGTAGTGCAATTGCCCCTTTTGGCCTTGTATGCGTCTTATTTTGCGCTCACCTTTCTAGCATGTTTTGGCCACGTCCCATGCATGTTCTAGCCTTGTTTTGGTCTGCCTTGGGACTGTTTTCAGTCACCTTGGCCCTTTGGGGCTTGGTTGATATGGCCATGGTTCAAGTCCCTTGGCTAGCCTCGAGCTTTAAGTCCACTAGCATGCCTTGCTTGTGTTGTGTGTTTGATTTGGCATCACTCTTAACACGTTTTCAGAGCTCAACATGTTGATCTAATGTCCATGTTTGTCTTCTTTTAAGTGTTCTTAAAAGTTGCCCTTTTATGCTTAAAGTAGTGGACCATTAGCATGCATGTTTGTATGTGTATTCCATGCCTTTGTCGCATCATTTTGGCCGCTGATTTGGACCTATTCGAGAGTTGTCCATTTCGGTTTAAGTCCATCCCCGCATGTTGTTGCATGCTTGCCTTGTATGTCGTCACATACTTGTTGCATATTTGGTAAATTGCATGTTGTAGCATGCTAGTTCAATTGTGTCTTGTTGCATACTTAGTCCATGACATGTTGTTGCATGCCTAAATTGTAATGCATTTGGCATGCATTCTCTTTTTAGTTGCTTTAACATGTTGTTACATGTTTGCCTCATATGTTATTATATGCTTGAATGTTGTTACATGCCTTGCATATTCGCATACTTAAGTCGCATTTTACATGCTTGTTAGCTTGCATTTTGTCTTGTGCTTGATATGTTGTTACATATTCTCGCGTGTTCGAATGCATGCTAAGTAACATTGCATTGCTTGTTTTCATGCTCATGTTGCATGTTTGTTTGCATATTCATGTTGCATTAGTTTGCTTGCATGCCTAGGTTGCATAGCATTAAGCATGCATCCCTTGCCCCTTGATAAACCATGATAGAGGTTGAGGGTCTTTCATGTGTTTTGTGTGCATTTCATTTGATATTAAAATGCACACTTGGCACCTTGGGCCATCATGCATTGAAATGTGTGATTGATGGCCCGAGGGTCGAGAACCATACTCCTTTGAGTCTCAAACATGATAAGGAGGGTGGTGGTGCAAACATTTCCTTGAAAATGCATCGCCATGTTCTGTCTGTCCTCTGCTGCAGCAAAACAGGATTCTGCAGGAAGATATGGCCGGTCGGCCATCTTCAGTGCCGGCCGGCTATGTATTGTTGGCCGATATCCCCACAAATGGTCGATGACCAGTTCCCCTTGGCCAGTGGCCTTGACTTCTGGCCGGTGATATCCCACAGTGCTCAGAAGGTGGTTCAGATGCATATTTGGGACTTGCAAAGTTTTCAGAGGTGCAGAGCAGTGTAAATAGAGGCAACATGACATGGCGATGGATTTCCAAGCAAAGCCGAGCATGCATGCATTCGTCCCTTTTCCCGAGGCTGCTTTACTGCTTTCAGTAGCTTAATTAATTTGTTTAATTAGTTAAGTGTTGTGTAATAATTAATTAGCTTGTTAGTTAGTTAATTATGTAACTTGCATTATTCTTTCGGTCCCTCCGTCGAGAGGGCGTAATTGTGTAATAAGCGTGCGTGTGTGTGATGCATGTCTTCCAACCCCACGTCTTTCTCCCTTTTACTTACCTGCTTATGATGATTAGTTCTAGGGCACGTTTCAATTAGCATCCTTATGCTATACATGTTTGCATCATTCATCTGTATTGCATGCACCGGGCTCGGCGCATCATACTAACTGCATTGTATTTAAATTCCAAGTTGAGTACATGTATCGAATTGTCGCATCTCATATGCCACTTTAGATTAGCCGAGCCTATTCTAGTTGCATTTTGCCTATGATGCATTAGCCATCTTAACATGAACTTGGATCATACATTTGATTACTAACATGTTCCTTGTTTTGGCTCGGAGTACACTGTGAGTGTTTATACTTTAGCATCTTGCATGTATGTTGAGCCGGATAACAATGATCTCATAAATTTAACTCAGAAGTTCCTGAAAATGAAACCAACGACCTTTTTGGGTGGCATTCAACCGTTAAAAATAGAAACATGGTTACTTGAAATGGAGAAGTATTCCCTTGTTCTGAGATTCAGAAAGTCCTTTTGGCCATCTACACTCTGAAAGATGAAGCCTAGAGGTGGTGGTTGCTAATATGAAACAGTAATGGGAATATGATGTTGGCACAATTTAATGCGATCTTTTATGATAAATACTTTCCTCAGTGTTTTCAGGATTGGAAAGTTTCTGTATGCCATGAACTTAAACAAGGCAAGATGTCCGTGGCTGAGTATGAGGCCAAATTTACTGAGTTGGCTCAATTTGCTCCACATATGGTGGATACTGATTACAAGAAGGCATGAAAATTTGAAAGTGGACTGGATCTGGAAGTGTTTGACCGAGTAGGTGTCTTGAAATTGCCTACCTATGTGGAAGTTTTAGATAGAGCGATAATGGCGGAAGGCCAAGGCAACAACAACAGAATAGAGAAGCAAAAGATATGGGTCTAATTTTTGGAAGGGCTGTTCATTCTTTACAAACAAAAAGCAAAATACTGGATCTTCAAGCAGCTCAAGCCAAAGTAGTGGGTCTATGCCAATCTGTTCAGAATGTGGAAGGAAACATAAAGGCATATGTCATCATGCATCGGGCGCATGTTTTCAGTGTGGCAAAATTGGTCACATAATTAAGGACTGTCCAATGAGGTTTGACAATGCAAATCATCCAACAGCAAGTTCAGCCAGATCTACTCCCGTAACGAGGCCCAATACAAGAACTAATGCTAGGAATAACACCAGGAATGAGACGCTAAGGCAAGGGAGAGTGTTTGCTCTAGTACTCAGGGATGTATAGAATACTGAGCTAGTAGTGTTAGGTATAATTTCTATCTGTGCATAGAATGCCTATGTACTAATTGATTCTGTTTCTACGCATTCATTTGTATCGCATGTTTTTTCACGAAAGTTGGCTAGAGCATTGGAACCTATGAATTGCATACTATCTGTGTCTACACCATTGGGAAGTTTTATGATGTGCACTTATGTATATCCTGCATGTGATGTTTTGATTGGTGATACGACATTATATGTTGATTTGCTGCCTTTAAGAATTGACCACTTTGATTATATATTGGGCATGGATTGGTTGTCGAAATATTGTGCCACTATTGATTGTGTGAATTAAACTGTCACGTTTAAACCACCTGGTATGCCTGCGTTTGTTTTCAGATGGGGTAGTTACTTTGCCATACTTGATTTCATTTATGAAAGCCAAAAAATAGTGGAGAAAAGGTTGTCGGGGCTATTTGTGCAA
This sequence comes from Camellia japonica, assembly GCA_030407325.1. Taxonomy (NCBI): domain Eukaryota; kingdom Viridiplantae; phylum Streptophyta; class Magnoliopsida; order Ericales; family Theaceae; genus Camellia; species Camellia japonica. Next base: position 105,913,069 of record JAPPVO010000010.1, on the reverse strand, counting down.
TGTGTTAACTGTGTCTTCAGATAGTACCAGTGTGGAAACTATTCCTATGGTTTGTGAATTTCCTGATGTATTTCCTAATGACCTACCTAGAAACCTAATTGATAGGGAAATTGAGTTTACCATTGATGTAGTACCTGGAACACAACCTATCTCTAAGACTTAGTATAGAATGTCGACTTTTGAACTAAAAGAGTTAAAAGTTCAACTCCAAGAACTCTTAGACAAGAAATTCATCCGTCCGAGTACCTCACCTTGGGGAGCCCTAGTGTTGTTTGTTAAAAAGAAAGACAGATCTTTGAGGCTGTGTATTGACTATCGTGAGTTGAATAAAGTAACCATGAAGAACAAATATCCATTACCTCGAATAGATGACCTATTTGACTAACTCCAGGGAGCCCAAGTGTTTTCTAAAATTGACCTTAGATCCGGGTATCACCAGTTAAGGTCAAGGCAGAAAACATAGAGAAAACTGCATTCAGAACTAGATATGGACACTATGAATTTTTTAGTAATGCCATTCAGGGTAACTGATGCACCTGCGGCGTTCATGGATTTAATGAATAGTGTTGAAACAATTTCTGGATGAATTTATTGTTGTCTTTATTGATGATATATTGATTCACTCCAAAAGCAGGGAAGAACATGAGAATCATTTGAAAACTGCCTTACAAATCCCGAGGGAAAAGAAGTTATATACAAAATTTTCCAATGTGAATTTTGGCTGGACAGCATAGCCTTTCTAGGCCATGTAATCAACAGGCATGGTATATCGGTAGACCCACATAAAATTGAAGCTATTGTGGACTAGCCTAAACCGATGAATATGTCAGAAGTTAGAAGTTTTCTGGGACTTGCAGGCTACTACAGAAGATTCGTGAAAGACTTTTCAAAGCTTGCTATGCCATTGACCTAGTTAACTCAGAAAAATGTATCATTTGATTGGAACGAACAAAGAGAGTCAGCCTTTCAAGAGTAGAAGACCAAATTAGTAACTGCATCGATTTTGACTTTGCCTAATGGTACTGATGGGTTTCAGATTTACAGTGATGCATCCTACAAAGGTTTGGGTTGTGTATTAATGCAAAACGGAAAGGTAATTGCTTATGCTCTTCGAAAACTCCGACCACATAAAAAGAATTACTTGACTCATGATCTTGAACTGGCAGCAGTGGTGTTTGTTTTGAAAATTTGGAAACATTATCTATATGGTGTGACTTGCGAGGTGTATACTGACCATAAAAGTTTGAAATATTTCTTTACATAGAAAGAATTGAACATGAGACAGAGAAGATGGTTAGAGTTGATCAAAGACTATGATTTACAGATTTTGTACCATCCAAGAAAGGCTAATACTGTGGCAGATGCCTTGAGCCGAAAGTGAATGGGAAATTTTTCATGTTTGCTCACCAGTCAGAAAGAATTGCTAAGTGATATGGAAAAGAATGAGATTGAGATAGTGATGCATGAACAGGGTGGGATTTTAGCCGCCATTTCTGCTCAGCCTACAATCATCGAAGAGATTAGAAAAAGGCAACTGCAAGATGAATTTCTGAAAAAAATTGTGGATGAGATGGACTCAAAACCAAGGTTGGGATTTATATTGGCAAACGATGTGTTGAAATTTCATAACAGACTTTGTGTGTCGGATTGTTTTGATTTGAGAAAGCGTGTTATGACTAAAGCTCATAATTCTAAATTTGCTATGCACCCGGAGACTACAAAGATATATCATGATTTGAAATAGAATTTCTGGTGGTTGGGAATGAAAAAGTGTATTGCAGATTTTGTGGCTAGATGTTTACACTGCCAACAAGTTAAAGCTGAACATCAACGACCCACTGGATTACTTCAGCCGCTCCTAATACCAGAATGGAAGTGGGAACATATCACGATGGACTTCATTGTTGGACTGCCTCGCTTTTCTTAAGGTATAGATTCTATCTGGGTCATTGTTGATCATTTAACTAAGTTTGCCCATTTTCTGCCTGTCAAATCTTTGTATAATGCGGATAAGTTGGCTAATTTGTATGTCAATGAGATTGTGAAATTACATGGAGTTCCAGTGTCCATAGTGTCTGACAAAGACCCCAAGTTTATTTCGAGATTTTGGCAGAGTTTGCAATGAGCTTTGGGGACTGAATTGAAATTAAGCAGTGCTTATCACCCACAGACAGATGGCCAATCGGAATGGACCATTCAAACATTGAAGGACTTGTTACGGATGTGTGTGTTAGAATTTTAAGGCAATTGGGAGACTTACATTCCTCTGGCAGAATTTGTATATAATAATAGCCATCGTTCAAGTATTGGTCTGGCCCCATGTGAAGCTTTGTATGGTAAGAAATGCCGTTCTTCGATCTGTTCGGCCGAGGTAGGTGACAGACCTTTATTGGGACCGGAACTGGTACAAGAAACAACTGAAAATGTGAAATTGATTCGGCAAAGACTGAAAGCTGCACAAAGCTGCCAGAAGAGCTATATCGATGTCTGAAGAAGAGATAGGGAATATGAAGTCAGGGATCACGTATTTATCAAAGTGACTCCAATGAAAGGCCAGACACGGTTTGGCGTGAAAGGCAAATTGGCACCAAGATGTGTTGGACCCTATGAAATCCTTGAGAAGATTAATTCAATGACGCATCAGGTAGCTTTACCACTAGTCATGGAACATATGCACAATGTATTTCATATCTCTATGCTTCGGGATTATTTGAGAGATCCACTACATGTGATTTAGTCGACTTATGTACTTCTAAAAGATGATTATACATACGAGGAGAGGCCAATGCAAATTGTGAATCGCCAAGTCAAAAGATTGAGAAACAAGGAAATTCCGTTAGTGAAGGTTGATTGGCAGAATCATGGAGGAACTTATGCAACTTGGGAGACAGAAGAAGACACAATGAGAAGATACACTGAGTTGTTTCCTTTGAATCCGGTGTTGTTCCAGAATGAAGGTAACTTGAGTTTAGAGGACCAAACTCTTTAAGGGGGAAAGACTGTAACAACCCCGACCCATGATTAACGTTAACCCATGCTTAATTATTCCTAATAAGTAATTAAAGTAAAATTCTGCATCATATGTTGTCTTATGTGTGTTTATTTCTATTTAACGTAGAAAGATCTGTTCATGTTTTCATTTCGGTTTGCGAATTGAAGGCCTTATTGGCGTCCGATACAAAAATTGACTTGATTTATGTATTAATTGGGATTTTTAGAATTTTATGGTAGGTTTAATTGAAATTTGATTCGGAACGATTAAATTAGAATAATTAATGCTCAATTAAGCCTAACTAATGAAATTTTGATCTAAGCCTATATAAGGCTCCTTTATATCCCCACTTATTCTTTTTCTTCATTTAATATACATCTTTAAGCTCACAAACACACACAAACATGAGAGAGAGGGAGAGAAAGAGTAGGAAGATTAGGTTCTAAGTTTGAGAATTTTGTGAGACTTGAGCTCAATTAAAAGGAATTGCTAGAAAAGAGAAGGATTTGGAGAGAACTTGTAAAACTAAGCTCTTACACTTGAGAATTCAAGGCTTGAGGTAGAAATTCACTCCTTTAGTTGTATATTTGTAGTCTTTAATGCATGAATTCAAGAGAATTAGTTAATTAAGCCAAGAATTAAGCTTAGGAAGAAGAATTAAGAAGATAACCAAACTTACATGCAAATTCTTTTGCATTTAGAGCTTGATTTTGAGGAAGTCTCATATGCATGCATTGATCATGGCTTGATTTTGGAAGTTCATCACATTTCACACGTTTCTACCTCATTTGATTATGTTTTAGAAGGTTAAAACTCATACCATTACATGCAAGTTATATTTTCAACATTTCAAGTTTGGTTTTGTATAATTGACAAGCTTTTGAGCTTTGGTTTTGTAAAATGATTTTGAATTCACCATGGTTTTACCATTTATAAGTGTTTCCTATAGCTTCCTCAAGTTTTTGGCCCTAGAGACCATGTTTTACAACTTTGAATCAAAGTTTTGAGCTTAGGAGCAAATCTGGAAATTCTAGAATTCTGCTCCTACGCTCGAGCGAAGGAATCTATGCTTGAGCGACCACTCTGAGTGTGTGCACTTCCTCTTGAGCGACCTAAAGTCCGCTCGAGCGTGAAATGCATGCTCCCAGAAGTTCTTATGTTTTGCAGGCCGCTTGAGCGACAAAAGTTGCGCTCGAGCGAGGGCATGTCTCTCAAGCTCGAACGAGTGTCGAGCGAGCATCGAGCGAAAAAATCAAGCAACCAGCACTTTTGCAAAAGTTTACAGACCGCCTGAGCAACAGATCTTGCGCTCGAGCGACCACTCACATTTTGCATGTCTGCTCGAGCGTAGGAAGTTACGCTCGAGCGAGGACCCTATTTTCAGCAAGTTTTGTTAAGTGTTTTCAAGTGCATTTTTGTATCCTCATTCCATCCTAGGCATTCCTAGGCCAAGATTAAGACACGATGATGAGGATAAAGAAATAGAAACACACCAAGACAAGAAAGAACTAAGTTAATGATTTCGGGTGTGTAATTTAGTACGTATTTCTTCTGTATCTGTGTAGGTCACGCACTACAAGATATTTGAATTGCCTACTCTGTCTGTTTACTTAGAGCCATCTGTTATCTGTGAGTAATAATTAGTAAAGCTATGTTCAAGTTAAATTATTTTTTGTATATGGAATAAGATCTATTCTACGAATGCTATGTTTTTGCACTATGAATGATTGTCCACCTCTAACAAATAATTGTGACATTAATGCTGTGATTCAAGTATGCAATATGTACCCGGACCGGAGGTTCCTTTATGGAACTGACAAGTTATCTATACCTGGCTGGAGGTTGCTTTATGGAACTGACAAGTTATCCATTCCCAGTCCGGAGGTTCCTTATGGAACTGACAAGTTATTCGTACCCGGCTGGAGGTTCCTCTATAGAACTGACAAGTATGAACTATGATGCTCTCTGGATATGATCTACTAGCGCTAATGGATAAACCATGTATGATCAAGCATGAATTCTGATTTCTGTCAAAGACTCAAACAAGAACACGAATATGAATCTATTCTATGTACAGATTCAGTTATGGGACATCATTCATTTAACCCTTTACTCTGTTATTATTCATTGGGCTCTTGCTCATTATTTATCTTATGTATGTAGGTGATCAGGCACGTGACCAGGTTCAGAGTTGAGGACCTGGCGTCTCAATTTTTGTCAGCCAGTCTTTGTGCCTCCCGATAAGGTTCCAGATCAAGTCAAGTTTAGTGGCTGTTTCTGTGAATGCATTAAGCTTTGTTTCCTTTAAGTTTCAGATAAGATTTCTATTAGTATGTATATGGAGTAACGTGTAAATACTACATCTTTTGATGTCACTCGTAAGTTTATTAAAGTTTAAAATTATCTGTCCCATGTATGTCTTCACAGCTCAATGGACTATGTATATTTTACATATTTGCTTCCGCAGCCCCTAATTATATGTTATTCTGTTAAGAGGCCTTTAGTAATCCAAGGATTACTAGCCAGTTACAACGCTAAACCTATAGGGGTGGATTTGGGTCGAAGCAATTTTCCAAACAAACATGAATCAAGTGTTCTAATTCTTGCAAAGTTAGTCTATACTCGTATGTGTGCGCATCACATAGTAATGCTAGCCTAATAGACGAAACAAGAGCATATAATGTTGATAAAAATCATATCATGATTAGTAGAGGCCGATCTTTGATCGGACGAGTGAGGGTGCTCAAATTCATTCATGACCTTCTCCTCTCGTACCTAAGTTCCTGAGCCGAGACAATCTTGGTGATGACGGACATCTGGCCTTTGGCACGAGTCATGGGTTTCCTAAATTTCCCCAAAACAAAATATTTAGGTGGCGACTCTGTATCTGGCAAAGTAGTCTATTTTTGGCATTTTTGATTCAAAATCGATTTTCCAAAAAGATTTTCCGGATTGGGACTCTTTGGTGATTATCTATTTCACATTGCACTTGTGGAATCAGATTCAGAACTGTGGGAGTCCGATATTGTAGGGCTTTATTCGACTCTCGAAAGGGGGCGCGAAAAGTCGAGTTACAGTATCTGGCGACTCTACTGGGGAAAGATAGAGAACTTGACTTGAAATTCATGATATGAAATTTTATCTACATTTATATGTTTCTTTACATTTGCATTTGCATTTGTACACCTAAGTCACTGTGATTGCCATCTGCTATTCGTGGACGGTTTGCCGAAGGCTCGCCTAAAAGGCTTGCCAAAAGGCTGACCGGTCACGGGCTCTACTATGATGAGAACACAACCCTTGGATCTGGACTATCGCTGTACTGTTTGATCCTCCTTTCACTTCTCGGTGTTAGGTGTGAGAGGTATATTAAGTGGTCTTGTTGAGGTACTCCTTTTGACCATTTGACCTAATTGCATATCGAAAGCCATAGAGACTGTTCCAAACTAGGACATGATGCTTACCCGAATACAGGATTGCATGAAACCGCTTTGTTTGAATAGTGAACCCTAATTCCTGACGAAACTAGGACAGGGTAACCCTACCCCCTCATAGGGGTGTTTTGGCTCTCACTTAATTGGTATGTGCTTTACAGTGAAACTGTATAGGAATGTGCGTATCAGTTTCAAGTGTTGGTATCCGTTTTGGGGGCAGAATTTAGTGTTTAGTGTAGTCCTACAGCTTTGATTACATCTGTGCGTTGTTAACATCTGAGCTGAGGTGCTGTGTGATTTCTGATTACTGCTTTCTTTTTGCTTTATTTCTTTTTGCTAGGTAGTATAACACTATAGCTTCAGACAGTTCGGATATCCCCCAAGCGCTCTGGACCTGTGTCAAAAGGCTTTGCAAAGCTGGAGATGTTGTTAGGGGACAACTCGTGTTTACTTCGCTCCCGCCGGTTACTAGACGAAGGAGAGTCAGGCAGAGTTCGCCGGTCCAATTTCTACAGCAGTCACCCTTCACTTCACCTGTATCTAGTCAGGCTTAGTCTTCTACATCTACTCCAGTACGAGATCACTCACCAATTCCGATGGCACAGTACCCCCCAGTCAGTATGGAGGACCTAATCCATCATCTTTGGCAAATAGTTGAAACCATGCAACAAGACGTTGCTCGTCAAGCCGAGGTCACAGCACGTTAGGATGAGGTGATAAATAGGCAGTAACAATAATAACCACAGTCGGCAGCTGTTTCTGGATCTCATGCACCTCCTATGGGTTTCCCAATGCCTGTAGCCATTGCTCATGTTGAGAATCAAGGCAATCTGGCAGAGCCGATCCCACCACAAGCCTCCAAAGCACCTGTGTATCAAATAGAGGCTTCATTTGAGTTTGAGGTTGACCCGACTGTGCTTAAGGTCAACAAACTGGAGAAGCTCTTCAAAAGAGCACAAGGTGTCAACTCAATCCTCAACATAGAAGACGGGTATACCGACTCTGCAGTGACATTGCCAAATCGGTTCAAAATGCCACACATTAATCGGTTCGATGGTTCCGGAGACCCCATGGTTCATCTTCGGCTATTTTTAGACATCCTATGGTCGATGGGCCTGACTAGGCCGTACTATGTTTGGTATAGCCACCATTTTGTATGCAAAGCTAGAGGATTCTATGAAGTAGAGTTGGGAGGAAATGGCTGAGGCCTTCGTTGCACAGTACTCGTACAACACACAAGTTGAGGTCACAACTCGTGATCTCGAGGCAACGCGCCAAGAGCCAAAGAAGGGCTTTTCAGAATTTGTGACAAGGTGGAGGGCCAAAGCTTCAATGATAACTACACGGCCTTCCGAGAAAGATCAGATAAGAATGGTAGTTCGAAATCTGCACGGAAAATTGCTCCAGAAAATGATCGTCCTATCTCTGTTCACATTCACCGAGCTCCATGAGATGGGGGTTCAGATTGAAGACGCCGTGAAACAAGGGCTAATTACTGATGAGAAAGAGTAGGCCAAGAGGCCTTTTGTGCGCAGTTCCAATTCAACCACCAGTGGTAGCACAACTGCGCGGCCGTTAGATGTGATCGTTGCCACCACCACAACCAAGACCGCCAATCCCTTTGCCAATACAGGCCCACAAACTTCAAACAACCCTGCCCGATCCCATAGGACCTTTACCCAACTCTCAATGCCCTTATCTCAAGCCATGAAGGTGTTGATTAAAAAGGGACACCTCAAGCCATTAGAGCCTCACCCACTACCTAATCCTCTCCCATCTAAACACAACCCAGCCAAGTACTGTGCTTTCCACCAGCAGCATGGTCACAACATCGACCAAAGCTTCAGACTATGTCATGAGATTCAAGACCTCATTGACAATAAGGTGATTGCATCACCCCAAAAGGCAAATGTAACTACCATCCTCTCCCGGCCCACAATCAAGTTCCCCTACCACACAATCTAAACCTAATCCATACACTGGCCATCCCCTACGACCCTAACATATATATTACCCCATCCCACCTACCCAGACCGACAATGTTCATTCCTGAAAGCATAGATTTGTGCATGATGGACACGTCCATAATTCAACCTAAACCTGTGGTGGTGACAATGGCAGAAGAAGGGAGGCTGGCCTTAGAGGAGGGTACGAGTCCGTTGCTTGAGTGCTCTAAGGACTTGTCTGAGGGGGAGTATGATCTAAGCTGCTACATTCTACTGATTTATTAAGCCAAGCCGGAACTGGTATTGCCAACTCTAGTGGAGGTCAATGTGGTTAGGGAGGATCGCCCGAGCCAAGGGTTAGATGATTTGGCAGAACTTGAGGAGGGCTTAGACAATTTGCAGTTCTTCGACGAACAAGATCAAAGAGATATGCAGATTGACTAGTTCAATTTGAATGGATCAACGGGCAACTCTAGGTGGTTGAGTGATGAATCGGACAGGGAAGAAGGAACTAAAACGAAATCGGAGGAAAAGAAAACAGGAATTACTGAAGTGGCCAGAATAGCCGATGAAAAGGGAAAACTGCCGGAGAACACCGACGTAGAAAATTCAGCTCAGGAACTGGGCACTGTGAGTACTATAGACACAGAACAGGAAGCTGCACTGAAGCAGTTTGCACAAGAGAGGGTTGAAGACAACTAGAAAGCTGTAATGGCCCAACACCCTACGGGGGATACTTGTGATGTGAGAGTGATACAAATGGAGCCGGACAACTATTTGTTGGTTGCCGCAGGTGTATGTGGGAGGATGACGACTTACTTCTAGCTCACACCGACAAGGACTAGGGTGAGTGCCTCCCAGACAACACGTGGTACGCAGAAGAGATAGATCACATGACGAGAAGTAGGCGGTATTTTAAGCCACCACACTTAGATCAAGCTAAGGCATCTGGGAAAGACAGAGAGGTTGAGAAATAAAAAGAGAAACAGCTAGAAGAAGAAGCAGTGTTGAAGCAATTAAAGAAAATCCAAAGCCGACATCTCAATTTGGGGTTTTCTTATGGCCTCCCGGGTACATCGACAAGCTATGCTGTCAGCAATGGACAAAGCTAAATTGTCCATTGACACTACCCCTGAATAGCTTGTGGGATTGGTCTTCCTAGGTGGTGTCGTGCCAACCCTAACCTTTTTCGACAAAGAACTGCCGCCGGAAGACTCAGCTCACAATAAACCCCTGTACATATCTATTGAGTGCAGAGAAAAATGGGTACCGGTGGTGTTGGTCGACACCGATTCAGCTATCAATGTTTGTCCTTCCTGCACAGCCTATGCCATCGGCCTTAGACCGGTAGATTTTGTGCCCACAGCCTAAGTGATTCGGGTATATAATAATACAAGTAGGGAGGTTATAGGCACAGCACAAATCAGAGTCTAGGTGGGCCCAGCTCAGCAGGATGTTGAGTTCCATGTCCTGGATGTCCCGACCACCTTCAACTTTACTGCTAGAGAGACCCTGGCTGCATCATGTAAAAGCAGTCTCCTCTACCCTCCACCAAATGTTAAAATATCCTCATGGAAAGGGAGTGGCGATTGTTTTTGGGAACTCATCCATTCATCCCCTGCCAGAGGTAACTACACCAGTGCTGGAGATCGTTCATGGTGGAGAGGATGTATTCCTTTCAGGGTTTACGTTGGTTAAGGCTCGGGTAGTGCAAACCATCTTGGCAACAGATGAGGGCATGTATGTCAGCACCCAATCTGTTTATTTCATGAATAAACTGCAACATGTGCCAGGAATGGGGCTTGGAAAAAGTGGCCAGAAATGTGTCACAACATTGGCCGATGTGCCGCATAATCCGCATACCTTTGGTCTGGGATATATACCCACCAAAGAGGATTGGGTCAGGAAAAGGAAAGAGATGGTAGGGAGAGCCAGAGCTAAGCCGGCTGGAAAACACTATGAGCTCATTTACAGGCCAATCCAGGGAACGCTGAATGGCCACTTTGTTTGAGAGGGTGAAGACTTCCCCTTTTGCGGCTTTCCCGAGCCCTAGATGAATTCTGTGAAGCAGCGTGTTCCTGGCTTTGAAATCTTCTTCAATCTACAGTTGCAAGATAGTGATGCTGAGGAAAAGGCTGAACCAAGTGCTGAAGCTGGACAGAGCATGAAAAATGACTCAGACAATAGTGAGCTTGGAGTAGGGGCAGCATTGGCATGTCTTCTTACAGATCCTCCGGCTGACTCAGAGAACTTGGGGATAACTTTACCATCTTCATGATCGGGGACCAATCGGGTGTGAACTCGTCCAGCAGCATTTTGGATGCATCTGAAGCACCATCTCTTGTCTGGCAGTTGGAGGAGGGCTACCTATTTAGTTCTGAGTCGGGTGATGAGCCAGAATCTGATTCCATAGAGTCTGTGGAGTCGAAATTATATTCCAGTTCTTCTAAGTCCGAGTCTGGTATTCCTGGGGGTAATAACTCGGATGTCAAGGTCTTGTCCCAGTCCTCTTTTTCTTTTGTTTTTAAGTCGGTTGTAACCGAGGAGCTGGATCTTATAAATGAGAACGCTGCAAATTCTAAGTATTTCTTTGTGCCGCTTATTTATTGTATTGACCAAGATTTTCAGAATTTTAATGAAAACAAAGAGGAAAGAATTCCTCTGGTTTTGAAAAACTTGATTAATCGAGAGGATGAGAGGTTTGCAAAACCCTGTGCTGATGAAATCATTACTATTAATGTGGGTACTGAGAATGATCCGCGTCTGGTCCAGATCGGGTCCACATTGTCTTCGGAGGAGCACGAGCGCTTAGTCGCTTTATTAAAAGATTTCAAAGATGTTTTCGCGTAGTCCTATGAAGACATGCCTGGAATCGATCCTGAGATTGTACAGCATCGGATCCCTCTTGACCCCGAGGCCTGACTCATCAAGCAGAAGTTACGAAGAATTTGTCTGGATTGGGCGTTGAAAATCAAGGACGACGTCACCAAGCAGATCGAGGCAGGTTTCTTGTTAGTATCTGAATATCTGACTTGGTTGGCCAACATCATCCCAGTGCAAAAAAGGATGGTAGAATCCGGGTGTGTGTGGACTTCCGGGATTTGAACAGAGCCAGTCCAAAGGACGACTTCTCTTTGTTGCACATCGATGAGTTAGTGGACTTCACTGCAGGTCATGCATTGCTATCCCTCATGGATGGGTTTTCCAAGTATAACCAGATTCTGATGGCGCCCGAGGATAGAGAGCAAACTACATTTACTACGTCCGTAGGGTACCTACTGCTATTGGTTTTGCCGTTTGGGCTGAAGAATGCCGGGCTACCTATCAAAGGGATGCAACCACCATTCTGCACAGCATGATCCACAAAGAGGTCGACGTGTATGTGGATGACATGATTATCAAGTCCAAAGAAAGAGAGGGCCACTACACTGCCTTGAAGAAATTCTTTCAACGAATTAGAGAATACAGACTGAGGTTGAATCCGCAGAAATGCACTTTCGGCATAACAGTAAGGAAAATGCTGGGCTTTTTGATCACACAGAGGGGCATCAAAGTAGATCCTTCCAAAATCAAGGCCATCTTAGAAATGCCACCACCAAAGACTGAAAAGGAGGTGCGAGGCTTTTTGGGTAAAGTGCAATTCATAAGACGGTTTATTTCCAAATTAACCTTGACTTGTGAACCACTATTTGGTCTCCTGAAAAAAGGGAAGAAATTTCGATGGGATGATCGATGTCAATTCGCCTTTGAGCAGATTAAGAAGTACCTTCAGAATCCGCCTGTGTTGTCGCCGCCAGATTTGGGGAAGCCTTTGATTCTGTATCTGTCAGTAACAGACACTACTATAAGATGCATGCTTGCTCAGGAGTCTGAGGATCGGGTGGAGAAAGCCATCTACTATTTGAGCAAGAAAATGCTAGATTATGAGACCCACTACACTCCATTGGAGAAAGCTTGCCTAGCTTTGGTATGGGCTACTAGGAAGTTGAGGCACTATTTGTTAGCTTACTTCGTAATTCTGGTTTCGAGATTAGATCCCATCAAATATCTCTTTGAGAAACCAGCGCTTACGGGTAGGCTAGCCCGTTGGTTGCTTCTCGTCTTCGAATTTGATCTCAAGTATGTCATCCGCAAGTCGGTCAAGGAAAGAGCTGTAGCTGAGTTCTTGGCAGATCACCCAATAGAAGGGGATGAAGCGGTGAAATACCTGTTCCCAGATGAAACCATTCTGCAAGTTGAGGAGGAGGCTTGGACAATGTACTTTGACGGAGCGTCCAATCAATACGATTATGGGATAAGTGTGTTGCTGATAGCACCTGACGACTCCCATATACCTTTAGCCTTTAAACTCTAGTTCAAGGTGTCTAATAACGAAGCAGAATATGAAGTGTGTATCGTTGGTTTAGAAGTCGCCTGTAGACACCCCATTTTTGACCGCCCTTAAGACTTGGGCGCTACTGATTGTTTACTTGGTGATGAAAGTTGTGCAGTGCAAGGATTCGATTTCTTCGGCAAGGAGAGCATCAAATCCCAACCTCACACCCCTTTTTGGACCAAAACCATTTTGACTAAAATGATATTTAGACCTTAAAACCCTCTCTTTCAAAACATTTTTGAAAGAAGTTTCTACGATGTTCCGAGACTCGTATTTCGTTAAATGTTGCACTTTTTGGTAAATCGAGCAAGGATAAAGTTGAAATGAATGAAAGAGAGGTAAAATCTTTGAAAAATCTTTCAAAACACCTTATTTAGGGGTTTGGAGTTGAAGAAAATGGGAGGAGAGGGAAGAAACCAAGTTGGGGAAGAAGATGGGCATGAACCGTTAAGAGAGAGTCGAGCAGACCTCGCTAAATCAGGCCTATCCTTTTTTACACTTGGATTTCAATGATGAGGCCACCACTGTTGGAAAGAAGACTTCTAGGGCTTCATTTTACACTCAAGAATCTCTTAAAGCCGAGTCCAGATGGGGGAGATATGGCTGGTTGAAGTTAGGCATCAATCCAGTTGGACCGAAACTGAGCAGTCTTCACTAAAAGGGGGATATCTCTTAGTACACTTGAAATTTTGATGTGAGGCTGCCACCATTGGAAAGAAGACTTCCGGGGATTCAATTTAGGCTCAAGAATGACTTGAAAAGGGGTCTAAACGAAGGAGTTATGCATGTTTGAAGTCAGGGCCAAGGACTAGTTTTTGTTGTCGGCCACTGGGGGAGGGTGCCGGCCACAAATGGAGTTTGCCGGCCATAGGTCAGCCAGAAGTGACCCTTGTTGGCCACCATTCGTGGCTGGTCAGCCACCAATGGTGGTCGGTCGGCCACAAATGTCCAGAAAGCTCAAAATTTGCAGATATTTTGCTCCAGCTGTCTTCCAAATGCTCTAGCTGTCTCTAAATCAGATATTTCGACCCAAGGCTTGTATTTTTCTATATATAGAGGCCATATCTCTCATATTGCAAGGTTAGAAAGTTTGGGAGCCTCTCTCTCTAAAATCTCTCTCTCTCTCTCTATAATTCTCTCTCTCTAGATTTCTCTCTCTCTTGCCCTTTTGTGCATAGAAGTAGAGATACACCTCTCCTTTGCCTAGACATCCTTAACCAAAGTTGTATATCTTTGGGCTGAGGTCCCTTAGAACCTGTTTTGGGCTGTTGAAAGCTTGTTTGAGCCTAAGGGAGTGGCTGTTTTGTGCTGTGCTTCAAAGGTATAAGACTTTACATTGTAAGCTTTGTTTTAGTTGCTTACTTTTCTATCTTTTTACACTATTTTTGGCCTGGTTTTCAACTACAAAAAACTCTAATTTTTAGGCCTTAACATGTTGGTTTGAGCCTATTTTGTGTTAGGGGGTTATCTCTCCCTTTTATTCCTTAGCTTGTGAGCTTCTTGCATCATCTTTTAGCATACTAAAGATCAAACTTTTTGGCCCTTTAAAACACTGAATTCCAGGGAAATTTCAGTGGCAAAAACTTGGTTTTGAGGTCCAAAATAGGAGGGGGTGGCCTCCCCTCGTGTTTTGTTTGCAAGTGTAGATAGCCTAACATGTGATCATGTTTTTCTACCTTTTTGTGACTATCTCAGCATGTTTTGGGCTCTGATTTGGCATGATTTAACTCTGTTTTGAGCTTTCTTGGTCATATGAGCCTTGTCTTGCATAGTTATAGTGCAATTGCCTTCACTAGCTTTGTGTTTTAAAGCCTCTAACATGTTTTGCAAGAGATGGTTATATGTTGTAGCATTATTTAACATGTGATTTTAGCATATATAGCTCTGTCACACTCTCACTTATATCACTCTTTCATTGCTTTTGAGAGTTGTGCCTTGAGTCTTGCTTGCGGGCTAACATGTGAGCATGTTTTTCTTGCCTTTTATGCTTCAATCTCAGCATGTTTTAGCCACTGTTTCAGCATGTTGTAGCTCTGTTTTGAGCTGGTTTGGTCATTTGAGCTTGATATTGCATGCCTCTAGTGTAATGCTCTTCACTAGTTTAATGCTTTTGGCTTTTGAACATGTTGTGCATGTGTTGCTTACATGATTTAGTGCCATTTTTCATGCCATTTCAGCACTGAAAAGTCTACAACCTCCCTCTATTCTTCACTTTTTAATTTGCTTTGAAAGTGGTCTTGAGCCCCTTGTTGGCTTGAGTATGAACTTGAGGCTCTCATGCCTAATGGTTTTAACCCTCTCTTGAGGGTTCCTCCTAACCAACAGCATGAGGCCTTTTCATGCTCAAGACATTTGTGGTTTAGGCTATCTTTCCAATTAGAGGACTATCACATTGGACTTAATCGGTTAAAGGATTAATCGGTAATCTAAAATGAGTAAACAAATTGAACAAGTAAAATATGACCAAGATAAGCATGTTGTATTTGCATTGCATGTATTCAATCGGACGTTATATTGAACACAGGGTAGATTGGTCTATTTCATACTCAAAGTGATGAAATGAGCCAATCTCCTTCGTCTTCATCACCCTTGATCTTACATGATAGGGTGGTGGTCCTTCGAGTCTTATTTGTGCATTCATTGACTTTGTACAAGTATGACTCTTTGGCCATCATGCATTGAAAATGCTTGGTTGGTGGCTTGAGAGCCAAGAATTACACTCCTTTGAGCTTAAGAAATGATAAGGAGAGTAATAATACATATATTGTGTGAGAATACACTGTTTTGCCTTTATTTACTCTCTGTTGCAGCAAAAGGGAGAATTCCAGGAAAAGGGTGGCCGACCGGCCACCAGTGGTGGCCGACAGTCACAAACAATGGCCGACCGGCCAGTAGTAGTGGTCGACGGCCACCTATGGTAGCCGACCGGCCATCAATGGAAAAGTTGTTCAAAATGTTCCTGTGTTGGGGCAGAAACAGTCTAGAAATTGGTGCAATGTTCAGAGATCAAAGCCAAGTGCAAATAGAGGCATCCAAAGGCAAGGCGATGGATTTTCGGAAGGAAGCCAACCGAGCATGCATGCGTCCCTTGCCCTCGAGGCCATTTAATTGCTTTGATTAGTTAGCGTAGCTAATTATTCAATTGTGTTGTAATTAATTAACTAGAATAGTTAATTAGTTGTTTTGTAATAATTAGCTTAGCTTAGCTTATTTATTCGAACCCTCCTTCGAGAGGACGCAATGTTGTAATAAGTGTGCGTGTGTGTGTACATGTCTTCCAACCCCATGTCTTTCTCCCTTTTACTTATCTGCTTTTGATGGTTAGATTAGGGACATATTTCAATTAGCATACCTTATGCTTGCATGTTTACATCATTCATTTGTCTTGCATGCACCGAGGCTTGGCGCATCATTCAAACTGCATTGTAAATTCAATACTTATTTGAATATATGTTTCAAAGCATGTTATCAAATTGTTGCATTCATATGCCATCTTAGATAGCCGAGCCTATTTAGTTGTATTATTGCATGTGTTGCATTAGGCATCTTGTATAGTTAGGATCATGCATATTTCTAACTAGCTTTTGTTTTGGCTCGGAGTACACTGTAAGTTTTACGCTTTAACATCCTTGCATGAGTGTGAGTGTTGCCATGATTGCATGCTTGCCATGAGGCTATGTGCTTAAGTGATTAACTGCATGAATGCCTGTGGATGAAGGCTTTATTGCTTGAATTGGAACAATTCGATAAATGTAAGTTTTAAGCCCACTTTGCGAAATGGCAAATCATCATGTTTTAAGCCCACTTGAGGGTGGCAAATCCGCGCTTTAGCCCACTTGAGGGTGGCACTTTCAAACTATTTTCGAAAACAAACATGAGTTGATTTGTTCCAATTCTTGCGATTTAGTCTATACTTGCTTTGTGTGCGTCACATAGTAAAGTTAGCTAATAACCGGAATAAGAACATATGAGGTTTATAAAACAACATATCATGCTTAGTAGAGGCCGATCTTTGATCGGGTGAGCGGGGGTGCTCATTTCAGGACCTTCCCCTCTCGTACCCAAGTTCCGAGCCGAGGTAACTTTGGTGATGACGGACACGTGGCCTTTGGCACGAGTCAGGGTTTCCTAAATTTCCCCAAAACAAAATATTTAGGTGGTGACTCTGTAATCTGGCAAAGCAGTCCAGTTTTGGCATTATTTGATTCAAAATAGATTTTCTAAAATGATTTGCCGGATTGGACTCTTTGGTGTTTATCAGCCTCACATTGCACTTTGTGAGATTAGATTCAGAACCGTGACAGGAGTCCGAACTGTAGGACCAATTCGAGCCTCTCCGAAAGGGGGGCGTGAAGAAAGTCGAGTTTACATCGCCCTGGAACTAGGGGCAAAAAGATTGGATGTTATCGGGGACTCGAACTTAGTTGCTTCTCAAGCAAATAGAGACTGGAAAGTCAAAGAAGAAAATATGAAGGTTTATCACCAGATCTTGGATGTTTTGATTCCTAGGTTTGAAAAGCTGACTTCCACGCACTTACTAAGAGAGAACGTCAGGTTCGCTAATGCCTTAGCAACTCTATCATCCATGGTAGACATCCCACTTGGAGTCCGGCTGCGTCCGATTATTATTGAGCAGAGATACACGTCGGCCTATGAAACTATCGCCGCAATAGATGAAGCACAAGACAAAAACCCTTGGTACTACGATATTTCGAACTTCTTGAAAAATGAGATTTATCTACCAGGGGCAAATGCCAAGGACAAAAGGGGAATACGGTGGATAGCCATCCAATTTATCGTCTGCGGAGGTAAATTGTACAAAAGAGGTCATCTGGGAATGCACAAGTTGTGTGTTAAAGAAGAGGAGTCAAAGCGTCTGATGGAGGCTATCCATGGAGGGGAGTGCGGAGCACACATGAACGGAGTGATGTTAGCTCGGAAAATTCTCAAGCAAGGTTACTACTGGTCCATTATGGAGGAGGATTGTATTGGTTTTGTTCAGCGATGCTACAAATGCCAAATTCATGCCAATTGCATGAATATTTTACCGTCAAAATTGTACAACATAACTTCATCATGGCCTTTCTCGGTCTAGGGAATCGACGTCATCGTCGCAGTCACACCAAAAGGCTTAAATGGGCATGAATACATCCTGGTGGCAATTGATTACTTTACAAAGTGGGTGGAAGCTCAATCCTAAGTAGTGCTGAAAGCATCGCATGTAGCCAAGTTCATTTGGAACAATATCATTTGCCGCTATGGAGTCCTAAACGAGATCATATCAGATAATGGCTCCCACTTCAAGAAAAAGGTGATCGACTTGTTGGAGAAATACAATGTGGCTTTTCACGAGTCATCTACATACAGGCTGCAAACCAATGGAGCTGTTGAGGCCGCCAATAAAACATTAAGAATATTTTGCATAAGATGGTTGAGACCTACGAGGACTGGCTAGATAAATTGCCATTCACACTCTGTGGCTATAGAACTTCAATCCGGACATCTACAGGGGCAACTCCATATTCTCTCGTCCAAAGGATGGAAGTTGTTCTGCCAATTGAAATAGAAGCCCGTCGCTACGAGTTATGGCTGAGTGTCAAATAGCAGAGGCGGACT
Organism: Camellia japonica; assembly: GCA_030407325.1. Lineage (NCBI taxonomy): Eukaryota > Viridiplantae > Streptophyta > Magnoliopsida > Ericales > Theaceae > Camellia > Camellia japonica. Next base: position 105,894,706 of record JAPPVO010000010.1, on the reverse strand, counting down.
GGCAACAGAGCAGATTTAAGGAGCTAATGCTGTTTGATGAGAGAAGGCTGAAAGCATTGTGTCATATTTAGGGCTATCAATGCAGAATTGCCAGGGCTTTTAACAAGAAGGTTAACTCTCGGAATCTCAAAGAGGGGGATATGGTGTTGAAAGACAACCGAGCTTCCATTCATAACCCTAGATGCAAGTTCAAATCCAATTGGACTGGTCCTTACATCATCAAAACTATTTGGTCGGATGGAGCTGTCATTGTTATGGACTTAGATGGCCTAGACTTTTCCCAACCGATCAACATGGACAAGTTGAAGAAATACTATCCCTGAGAGGCTTGCTAGGCCGAAAACCCAGAAAGGCGACCTAGGTATAAGTTAGAGTATGAAAAATTAGAAATAAAGAAAAACTGAGCTCGCAAGGTTAAAAATCCTAAAGGGTGACTTTGGCAAAAGTTAGAGCACAAAAGGAGAGAGTTAATACTCGAGTGAACCTGAACCGAACTACGTAAGGCCTGATTCACATCTTTGGGATACGTAGGCAACTTCATCCTGAAGTTGAACCGTAATAACTTCCAACTCAACTATCCTGTCCATGTGTCAGATCAGGTCATCTTTGTCCGTTCTTTACCTAAAAGTTCGGTTGCGATCTTCACTCTGAGAGAAGAGCTGGTTACAATGCAGAGCAGTGGTGTTCAATCAATGGGTAGTTTGTGATCTTTTGATTCAGGGTTGTACACCTTGAGGATTGATTCTATGCGTGTCAGGTGGTGATCCTTTTTGAAAATGGTTTTGTAAAGTTTTAATAAAAGTTGATTTTGTTCAAATTTTACCTTTTACAACTTAGACCATTTTTGGACCAAAAAGGAAAACTTTCCGTGCTCACAACTTTAATTTCATTGATTTCAAGATAAAGTTCTCCAACTCTCTGATACAAATCAAAGTTGTTTTTATTACATTCGAAAAAAAACCTTGACAAGAAAGATCAAAGCAATAAACTAGGGGCATAGATGAGTTGGGTGCTCCTGCGTCCTCCGCTTATGCTTGTGGAAGCTTCTGAAGCCAAAGTGGGCCCGGTTTGTGCCTCATCCTCGAGTCAAGCCAAGCATTCGCCAGAAAGGGCGCAACTAAAACTAGGGACAGGGGCCAAAAGCTCTCTCGTCCTCCAAGCAGTGAGGTACCTAGCCAAGTGTGAACCACAGATGATGAATGAAACCGGGTACTCTACCTCCTCCTTTGGACAGGTGTGATCATGCCCAAACTGACGTTTGAACCGGAAAGAGAAATAAATGTGACAACCCCGACCTCTGATTTACATTAATTCATGGTTAAATAAGCCTAATCAGTAATTTAGGTGAAATTCTGAATTTATTGCATGTGTGTCATGCCTTAATGTGCTTATATCTGTCTATTATAGAAATATCTGTTTCCATTTCTGTTTCATTCTACGAATTGAAGGTCTTATCAGCATCCGACCACGAAATTAACTTGATTTATGTGTTATTTGGAATTTTTAGGAATTTACGGTGAGTTCATTTAAAAGTCGATTCGGAACAAATTAAATTCAAATAATTTAATGCTCAATAGATTAGCAGTAAGTTAATTAATTAATTTTTGATCAAGCCTATATAAGGCCACTCCTACCCCTTCTTATACACTTTAACACTCTTATTCCCTCATCTTTTGAGTTCAAACGTGAGAGAAAAGAGAGAGAGAGAGAAGGAAGACTTGATTTCAACTAGAGTATTGAGGAAATTAGAAGAACTTGGAAGCTTGGCTTAGAAACTCAAACAATTAGCTATCTAGCATTTGTAGACCGCCCGGAACTCTCTCTGCGCACCCCCCATTTCGAAGAGGCGCGAATTGGGCTCTAGCTACTACAGTTCAAACTCCTGTCACGGTTCTGAATCTAATCTCACAAAGTGCAATGTAAGACTGATAAATCACCAAAGAATCCAAATCCAACAATTGGTTTTGAAAAATCAATTTTGAATCAAAAGCGCCAAACATGGACTGCTTTGCCAGATTTAAGAGTCGCCACCTAAATATTTTGTTTTGGGAAATTTAGGAAACCCTGACTCGTGCCAAAGGCCACGTGTCCGTCATCACCAAAGTTGCCTCGGCTCGGGAACTTGGGTACGAGAGGGAAAGGTCATAACATGAGCACCCCCGCTCGCCCGATCAAAGGATCGGCCTCTACTAAGCATGATATGTTATTTTAAAGACACATGTGTTCTTGTTCTGATTATTAGCTAACTTACTACGTGATGCACACAACATACAAGTATAGACTCAATCACGAGAATTGGAACAGAACAATTCATGTTTGTTTTCGAAAATGGTTTGAAAGTGCTACTCGCAAGTAGGCTAAAGCGCGGATTTGCCACCCTCAAGTGGACTTAAAACATGATGATTTTGCCACTTTGCAAAGTGGGCTTAAAACTCACATTTGTTGAATTGTCCCAATTCAAGCAATTAAACATTCACCCACAGGCATTCATGCAGTTAAACACTTAAGCAAATAGCCTCATGGCAAGCATGCTAAACATGGCAACACTCACACTCATGCAAGTATGCTAAAGCGTAAACACTTACAGTGTACTCTGAGCCAAGACAGAAAGCTAGTTAGAAATATGCATGATCCTAACTATGTTAAGTGCCTAATGCAACACATGCAAAAATGCAACTAAAATGGGCTCGGCTATCTAAGATGGCATATGAATGCAACACTTGATAATCATGTATTCAAATAGGTATTGAAATACAATGCAGTTTCAATGATGCGCCGAGCCTGGTGCATCCAATACAAATGAATGATGCAAACAAGCAAAGCATAAGGTATGATAATCGAGATATGCCCTAAACTAACCATCAAAAGCTGATAAGTAAAAGGGAGAAAGAAATGGGGGTTGGAAGACATGCACACATGCACGCACCCTTATTACAACATTGCGCCCTCTCGACGGAGGGTCCGAATAAACAAGCCAACTAGCTACGCTAATTAAGCTACTTATTACAAACCAATTAATTAACTACGCTAAGCTAATTAATTATTATAACACAATTGAAATTGAATGACTAGCTAATCTAAGCTAATTAAAATATTACAGAGATGAATCAAATTAGCTAAGCGCATTAAATGAACGGCCTTGGGAAGCGAGGGATGCATGCATGCTCGGTTGGCGTCATCCCAAAAATCCGTAACTTTGCCACCGGTTGCCTCTGTTTGCATTCGCCTTGATCCCTAAACACCAAACTAATCTCCAGACTGTTTCTGCTCTAGAACCAAAACAACTTTTGACCACCTCTGAGCCTGAGAACTGTCGGCCACTTAAGGAGGCTGTAGGCCACTTAAAGTGGCCAGTCGACCACTTTCTATGGCCGGTTGGCTACTTGCTCTGGCCAGTCAACCACTTGCTTCTGCATGCTCCAATTTTGCTGCAAACAGGGGACAACAAAGGCAAAGCAAGGTCTTTGCAGGATATGTGTGTACAACTACCCTCCTTATCATTTCTCAAGCTCAAAGGAGTGTGGTACTCGACTCTCGGGCCGCCAACCGAGCATCGCAATGCACGATGGCCGAGAAGCCAAGTTTGTACAAGTCAATGAATGCACAAATAGACTCGATGAACCTCCATCCTATCATATACGATCAAGGGTGTTGGTGACCAAGAAATGAGGCACGTTTCATCACTTTGAGTATGAAACGCCCATCGTTTCTCGTGTTTGGATTAACGTCCGATCCAAACACATGCAATGCAACACAAACATGTTATCTTGACATGTTTTACTTTGATTCATTTTGTTTACTCATTTTAGATTACCGATGAGTCCTTTAACCGGTTAAGTCCAAAAGTGAGAAGTCCTCTAATTGGAAAGACGGACCAAGCCACAAGCGTCTTGAGCATGAAAGAAGCATCATGCCATTGGTTAGTAGAAACCCTCAAGAGAAGGCTAAAACCATTAGGCATGAACGCCTCAATTTCGTGCTCAAACCAACAAAGGGCTTAAGACCACTTTCAAAAGTGAATTGACAAGTGAAGAATGGAGTGTAATGGCATATATTCAATGCTGAGATGGCATGACAAAGACACTAAAGCATGCAAGCATGGCATGTTGAGGACCAAAAACAACAAAAGCTAGTAAAGAGCAATACACAAGAGGCATGCAATACATAGCACAAATGTCCAAACCAGCTCTGGATAGAGCTCAATCATGCCAAAATAATGGTCTAAACATGCTAAAATGGGAGCTCAAAATGCTAGGAGAACATGCACACATGTTGGCCTATAAGCAAGGCATAATATACAACCCTCAAAAGCTATGAAGAAGTGAAGTATATAAGAGTGTGACTACACTATATGCACTGAAATCACATGCTAAATTGTGCCATACCATGCAAACATCACATGCACAACATGTTAAAGGCCCCAAAACTCAAAGCTAGTCAAGGCCCTTTACACAACAACCATATTAAGCAATGCTCAAATGACCTTAACCACTCAAAACAGACCTAAGGCAGGTCGAAACAATAGCAAAAACATGCTAGACTTGCGGCATAGATGGCAAGAAAAATATGCTCAAGTATTGGCTTACAAACAAGGCATGATGCTCAACTTCTCAAAAGCATTGAAAGAGTGATTCAAGTGGAAGCATGGCAAAGATATAAGCTCTGAAATTACATACCAAATGATGCCATATCACACAGACATCACAAATATAGCATGCTAAGAGTCTCAAAACTCAAGACTATGAAAGCCTATCATGCTATGGCCATACAAAGCAAGCCATACGTGACCAAGACCACTCAAAACAGTCCTAAAGCATGTCAAAACAATGCCAAAAACATGTTGAAGTGTAGCCAAAATAAGCTAGAATGGGAAGCCAAATCACCAAGTACACTAGGTTAATGAACATGACTGCACTACAAGTGCTAGAACCAAGCAAGAGGTGACCCAACCAACCAAAAATAGAGTTATAGTAGATCCAAAAAGTCACAAATACATGCTCAAACTAAGCCTCAAGAAGGGAGAAACACATGCTCATTTGGTAGGCCAACAACACGTACTAACAAGACAAGAGGAGGGGGACCACCCCCTCCTATTTGGGACCTCAAAACAAGTTTTTCACCACTGAAATTCCTCTGGAATTCAGTGGTTAAAAGGCCAAAACAAGATAGTTTCAAAAGCTTTAAAGGAAGGCAAGAAGCTTAGCAAATATGCCACCAAAGAGGGTGAAACACCCCTAACTCCAAAAACACTTTAAACTACCATTTTTAACACTCAAAAATAGAACATTTTGTAGTTAACAACCAAGCCTAAAACAGCATGCAAAGGTAGCCAAGATGGTGTACAAAAATAAGCTTAAAAGGGGAATATGCGCACCTTTGAAGCACAGCAGCAAGAGGACAAGTTCTGAGCCAAAAACCAACTTTAGGAGGCCCAAACAAGCCTTATGGAGTCTCAGCTCCAAGGTCAAGATGTTAGGCTAAGAGGGTTGTGTGCAAATATGCCAAGAACACTCACCTTCAAGCACTATAGAGCATAATATAGAGAGAGAGGGAGAGAATTCTAGAGAGAGAGTCAAAATTTGCTTCTAAAAATTCTGAACCCTCAAGAAGGGGGAGGCACCTCCCCTTATATAAAATTACAAGCCTCAAGCTTGTTTGACAAGCTAGAAGCTTGTTACCATCCCTCCATACACTGTGCCCAACAGTTGGCACAGCTAGCACCAAAAATATCTGCAAAAACAGAAAAATGGCCGTCAACCACTTCAAGTGGCCGACCGGCCACTTCCACTAGCCTACCTGCCACTCCAAGTGGCCTACAAGAGGGAAAAGTGGCCTACAGCTACCAAAAGTGGTCGACAGGTCCTCCCCTCCCTCCAGGAAAAAGGTAACAAGGTATGGTCCAAAAACAAACCAAGAAGAAGAGAGTTAAGAGGTCCCGAGACAAGGCGTTCAGCCGAAAGCTCCAGAAACTCATAACGAGGACAAACATGCGCAATCACCGAATGCACAAACAATGGCATCAAAGTCTTGAGGTTGGTCAAAAATGGGGTGTTTACAGTTGCCCCCTCTTTGACAGAACTCGTAAGTCATGAAATGACGGGAGTGAATGTCAAAACCCATAGACGACCCATTTTTGACAAGGCTGAAGTCTTAGATAAACAGACAAGATAATACAAATGCGCCCGCAGGCTGGGGCAAAATGCAAATAAACATGCACAATGCAAGAGCATAACTTATGATTATGCAAAGAGGGCTGTAAAGAAGCATTTATGCAAAATAAATACAACATTTTAAGCAAGCGAATAAGGAACTATAGTCTCACACATTTTAGTAGAAAGGATGTAAGAAAATTATGCAATCTTCACTGCGGCTTACGCAGGAAGGGCTAAAAGCGACCGTTGGGCACACTTGAGGTCTCAAACAAGATTCTGACGCGTTGCACGCGAAAGGAAAATGAGTGGTATAAGCGTTGGAACATATTCTAAGTGCTCTTAACCAAAGAAGGTCTAACCCGCCGCGCGCGTGAGGAGAAAGAACAACAGCGCCCAAGGCACATGAGGTTAAATGTGATAGATACACAGAGTGAAGATGTGCAATAGATGCACAAAGTGAGCATGTGCGATAGATATACAAAGTGAACATGTGCGATAGATACACAAAGATGAACATGTGCGATAGATACACAAAAATGAACATGTGCGATAGATACACAAAGGGTGAATATGTGCGATAGATACACAAAGGGTGAATATGTGCGATGGATACACAAAAGGTGAGTATGTGCGACAAGTACACAAAAGGTGAGTATGTGCGATAGATACACAAAAGGTGAATATGGGCGATAGATACACAAAATGAGAACATGTGCGATAGATACACAAAAGGTGAATATGTGCGATAGATACACAAGGTGAACATGTACGATGGATACACAAAATGAGAATGTGCGATAGATACACAAGATGAATATGTGCGATAGATACACAAAATGAGAATGTGCGATAGATACACAAGATGAATATGTGCGATAGATACACAAAATGAGAATGTGCGATAGATACACAAAAGTTGAGTATGTGCGATAGATACACTAAGTGAACAAAGTGTGATAGATACACTAAGTGAACAAAGTGTGATAGATACACTAAGTGAACAAAGTGTTCTCTTACCGAGACATAAATGATCTTGTGCAAAGTGCTTATACAGTGCAAAGGTGACAAATGCATGCTAATGTGAGAAGTGCTTTTACAGTGCATGGGTGACAAATGCATGCTCTATGCAATATTGAGATACATATTCTATACAAGAATAATGGATAAATGTCTGATGCAGGAGTAACAAATGCATGTTCCATGCGAGATATTAAAGTGCATATTCAATGCAGGTGTAAGAAGTGCATAAACAATGCAAGTGTAAGAAGTGCATAAACAATGCAACGCAACGCAGCATACATATTCTGTGCACAGTAATCAATGCATATTCGATGCAATATGTTCAATGAAGAAATGCGCGTCTTGACAAGACCGATTCAAACACAACTTCCGATTTACCTCTCAAAGGAGTTGCAACGGATTAAAAGGATACAACTCTTACGTGTTCGGCATCATATGCTGAGAACACAGTCCGGAGCTTCCGCGCAGGCCACTTGAGCTTAAAAAATGTATTTCCCTTGCATTTTCTCATGTTGTTGGGGATCTCTTGCTTCTGCATCTCGCGCTTCCAAACCACAGGAGCTACCTTTCTTCCTGGCCATGTTCACAACTTTCCCTATTCTCCAACGGGGTGACAGACTAGGTTGGTTTAGTATCCAGAATTGAGGCGCATACCTGCTACCTCAACCTATGGGGCTTCTATACAGATTTCAAGCTGGGGATACACCCTTGGGTATTTAAACCAGACTTTAGTCTCAGAAATCCCGAACCTTTGCATTCTAGGCATCAGTCATTCGAATTCTAGTTTCCACCGTCACAGTTGGTCTCTTAGGAACTTATTGCAAACACAACCAATATGCCTCTGGCAAGGAATGGTGCTCAGGGAGAGCACTTTTGATTGCCATTCTGGCTTGAAGCAGGCTTGAGCTTGAGCTTGAGGTAGAAGCACACTCATACTTCGCAGCATTAACAAGGCCTGAAGAGGTACATCCGGAACGTAATCTCAGAACTTTCTGAAGTCGAAACAAACTCAGATGCTTCGATTTTCCCTCTTTTCTTTTTCTTTGCAGTCTGGAACCTATATAGCTTCAGATAGGTCCTGGTTTTACTGTTCTCACATGTCCTGGGTTGAACCCTGCAGTTTTATGAAAGAACAAATCCTGCTTTGCACCAATGTAGAGAACGGCACAGCACTTTGAGCACAAAACGATTTATTTTTGAATTTGAAATTAAGAACTGAGTTCTTAACCGAGTATTGAGCCTACAATCGACCACAGTCAAAATGACTCAACAATGGAAAACAAAAGGTAAAACAACCTAAACACATCTATTGACACTCGAAACGACTCAAAACAAGAATCGAGACAAACAAAAACACACACACAACACTCAGATGTATTCCAATGGCAAGAGACCTCTCAGTTCACGGGGAGCCCACAACTTCTCCGGGTATTGTTTCCCACCCTTTCTTATTTGTAATTCTCACATCACTCTGGCACTCAATCTCAAGTTTTCTGAAAAAGCCCTTTTCTCACTTTTTCTCTCAGCGCACATCTCTCTATTCTTCAATCTCTCTTATTATTTTATTTTTTATCCCTCCCCTGGGTGGTTGATGGATAAACAGGAAGTTGTGGGCTTTTGCCCCTGGTATTCTACTAGATTCTTCTTCTTTCGCTCACAACTAGTGAGCTCTCCCGCAGAGGGGTTGTGGTGTGACCAGATGCACAGTAGATCTGCAACTAAGATCGGTTGACGATGACCTTGGCTTAGCTTGAATGAGGTGAGTTGCAACATGTCCCACCGGCCAAACATACTATTGATTGGTCTCGCACATTGCTTTTTCTACGTCCCCATTCTGGGTCAGACGCCAATTTTTGATTTGATCATCTAGATGAGGGAACCGAATATCCCGCTCCAGTTCCAGTTCGTGCTTCGCACTTAGCTTGATTCCTCGCTCTGCTTGGAGGATGAGAGAGCTTTCTGCCCTTTGCTGTTAGCTTCAGTTGTGCCCTTTCTGGCGAATACAGTGCCCTTTCTGGCAAGTATGTTGATAATGGGAAAAAGACAGAAAACCTGACTCAACTGTGCCCATAGTTCATCATTTTGACCGTTTTTTGTTTTTGCTTTCTACTAAAAACAGTTTTGACCAACATGAGAGTTAGATTAACACGCTTGTTCGATTTTCTGATTTGAAATCATGCAAGTCAGGTTGTGAGCACTGAAAATTTTCCTTTTTTGGGTCCAAGAAATGGTCCAGTTTTGGAAAATGGAATAATTTTTGAGAGAATTAGTCAACCTCATTAAAAATTCTCAAAAACTGTTTTTGCAAAAGGCCGTTGCTCGACAAGCATTGAATTTACTCTTGAGATGCACAACCTCAGATCCAAAATAATGAAAAATTGCCCCATGTCTAAATGGCACGGCACGACAACGGAAAGTTGCCCCTTGTCTGAATGGCACCACAGCGCACTGTAATCAGTCCTCAAAGTGACGATCACAACCGAACTCTCAGATACAGAGAAGACAAAGATGATCAGAACCATTATATGGACACAGTCGATTTGGAAGTGTTTATGGCTGGACTTCAGAATGAAGTTGCCTACGTATCCCAAAGACGGGAATCAAGCCTGACGTAGTTCCGGGTAAGGTACACTCGGGTATTAACCTCTCCTTTTGCGCTCTAACTTTTGCCAAAGCTGCCCTTTCGGGTTTTCAACCTTGCGAGCTCTGTTTTTCTTTTCTTTTCATTTCTTCTTTCTTTTTTTTTTTTTTCTTTTCATTCTTTTTTGTTCTTTTTCTTTTTATTTTTTTCATTTTTTCATTTTTGTTCTTTTTCTTCTTTTTCTCTGCTCTAGCTTTTGCCTGGGTAGCCCTTCCGGGTTTTCGGCCCAGTGAGCCTCTCAAGGATAGAAAGTGTAACATGTCCATGGTGAATGGTTGTAGGATCTCGAAGCCATCTGAATCTAGGAGAATGGCTGCTGTATGTTGATGATGCAGGAGTCCATCCAACCGGGTCTGAATTGCCCCTAGTGGTTCGGATAGGAACTCAGTTGTCCTTCAGCAATACTTTATTCTTTTCTCCATTCTGGGATTGGGTTTTCTTACCAATCTTCATTGGTTTGCGGAATGACCCATCTTTTGAATCTTTGAGCACATATGACATTTTTGCCCCTAGTTCAAGGGCTACTTCTGATCGAGCTTTGCAAGCTTCCTTTGATAACATCTGATCTTCTTGATCTGACTTTCTTGCCCCTAGTTTGAGGGTTGCTTCAAATCTGGCCTGGCGGGCCTCCTTTGATGTCATACGACCTTATTGCCCCTAGTTCATGGGCTACTTCAAATCTGGCCATGCAAGCCTCACATTGTGGTTGACCGTTGAACATTCTGATTCCAAGTTCAAGGTTTGAAAGCAAAAGGGGTTGAGTCTCGAGGCTGAGAACGATCCTATGCTGCACAATCTCAAGAGCGATTCCACACAGGTCTTCCCAAGACCACGCAAAACATTTTTTGAAATCTTTTAAGAAAAGCGACTAATCGCTCGCGCTAAAGACAATGTAGAACCAATCTGGATCAAGCCAAGATCCTTCTTAGTACTCACATTAACAAACATGATCTCATTCATTAAGGACTTAGCATGTCTCTCTTTCTCTCAGTTGATCAAATTTTTGCAAACCCCGAGGAATTCCTCCCTCTTTGTTTTCATCACAGTGTTAGAAAAGTTTTGAAAAACTTAGGTCAATGTAATGATTTCAAGGCACAGAAAAGTAGGTGAAAAGCACTATCGTTTCATTCAAATCTACTGGCACAACTAGCTTCAATGGCAGAAACAGACTCAAAAGAAAGAGTGCAAAAGACAAACACAAAACAAGCAAGTGATACCGAGGTAACACCCCCGAAATCACCCGATTCCAACACAACAAGACTGACTCGATACAACAAGACAGACTTCAATTGACTCAGTACAAAAGACTGACTCAAAACAACATGACAAGACTGACTCAATACCCAAGTCAGAAAGTAAAAAACTAGCATTTGCACATTGCTCAAAACAGTACGTGCCATCCCTATATTTGGAGTAAACTGAGCGCCACCAGCAGGTGGTTCATCCCCCGATCACATGGTCACATTATCCCCCAAGTTCATTGATCCAGTGCCGATAGACTTTGCAGGACCTGGTGCGACAATGACCTCATTGTCAATCAGATCTTGTATTTCGTGGCGGAGACAAAAACACATGTTGGTGTCATGGCCAACTTGTTGATAAAAAGCGCAGTACTTAGCAGCATCATACGTAGCCGGAAGGGATTTCAGGAGAGGCCGAGGCTCAAGGGGTTTGAGATGGCCCTTTCCTATAAGGATCTGGAGAGCTTTGGACAAAGTCATGTAGAGGGGATGGAAGAGCCTCTGGCCTTGAGGTTGGTATTTCAAGGTTTGTGGAGTGTTGGATGTACCGGCAAAAGGGTTGGCAGGTATTGACTTTTGATGATCTCTTCCGAGTGTAGGATTGGAGCTAAAAGGGGTGTTTCTGGTACGACAGCCTTTTTCCCAGCTTGCCCCTTGATTCAGACTGCTCTCAGTGGCAAAAGTGTCCTTCACAGTTTTTGCAACAATGGCAAGCACTTGCTGTTTGTTCAGTCCTTCTGCCTTCAAAGCCTCAACAGCCCACAGAAGATGTTCATGGGGACCAATGCTTGCCCCTACCTTGTTCTTACCACTTGCCTCCACTTTGCCAAGGGATTGGGTCACTATATCAGAGCGGAGCCCAATTGTTGTCGACACGCCAACACCCAGATCTGAGATGGCTTCAGGTTGGCCCTTTTCAATTGCCACTTTCCCCAAGATCAAGGAGCCTTTTGGATTGAAACTTCTAGCCTGTGATGTGGTCGATGATAGAGCCAAAATTCCAAAGGCTAAATTTGCCACAGTTTTTTGCAAATCTTCAATCATGCTCACCAGCTCAGAAGTAGTGGGTTCACGGGTTTGAGATGATTGGGGTTTCGGTGTACCCATCATGCACAAGTCCATGCTGACTGGAATGAACATCTCAGGCTTGGGTAAATAGGCTGGGGTGATGTATATACTGGGGTCAAACGGGTTGGTCGTTGTCTGGATGGAGTTTACCTGCCTAGGTGGAGGGTTTTGATTGACATTTGGTTTTTCTGGAGGTGCTATTACCTTGTTATCAATGAGATTTTGAATCTCATGACATAGTCTGAAGCAAAAGTCAGTATCATGACCGTGCTGCTGATGGAAGGCACGGTATTTAGCCGGGTCATGCTTTGGAGGGAGAGGATCGGGTAGAGGCCGTTGTTATAACGGTTTCAGATGTTCTTTCCTGAGTAGAACCCCTAGAGCTTTAGACAAAGGCATATAAAGTGGGGTGAAAAGCCTCTTGCCTCAGGGTAGATAGTTCGAAGTTTGGGGGTTTGGATTGGACGTACCAACAAAGAGGGTGGCTGTTTTCAGACTGGTGGTGACCATTCCAACTTCAGAAGATCTTGCAGCTGCATCACCACTGGTCGTCGCATTCGAACTGTGTGTATAACCCTTCTTGGGTGACTCCCTTTCGTGGTCAATCAGACCTTGTTTCATAGCGTCTTCTATCTGTACCCCAATCTCATAGAGGTCAGCAAAGGTGGGGAGGGGTAAGACAATCATCCTCTGTATCAACTTCGGTTGTAGATTCCGCACGACCATCCTTATCTGGTCTTTCTCAGCTGGCCTGGTGGTCATCATAGAAGCCTTGGCTCTCCAGCGGGTTACGAAGTCAAAGAAGCCCTCCTTCGGCTTTTGTCTAGTTGCCTCGAGATCATGAGTTGTGACCTCGATTTGCGTGTTGTACGAAAATTAGGCGACAAAAGCCTCGGCCATCTCTTCCTAATTCCTCTTCACTAAATCCTCCAACTTAGTGTACCAGATGGCCGCAACACCCGACAGGGTCCGACCGAAGAGAGATAGCTTTTGTAATCTAGAGAGGCCCATTGGCCGTAAGATATCTGAGAACAACCGCAGATGTACCATAGGATCTCCAAAACCATCAAAACGGTCTATATGTGGCATCTTGAACCGGTCCGGCAATGTCACTGCCGAATCCGTGTAACCATCCTCTATGTCTGGAATGGAGTTAACACCTTGAGCCCTCTTGAATAGCTTTTCAAGCTTGCTCACTTTTAATGTAGTTGGATCTACTTCAACCTCGAAAGGGGCCTCAATTGAGTAGGCCTGTGCTTTGGAAGTCTGACGTGGAGTGGGATCCACTGGGACATCTGTATTCTCCTGGGCATAGGCGGTAGGGGCAGGAGCCCTTGGTGCAAGAGTTTCTACTGGAGGTAGGTGGGACGCAGAAGTTGTTCCCTGTTGTGTTTGTTGCTGCTACTGTTGAAGTCAGGCGATGAGTTCGGCCTGCTGGGCCATGACCTCGGTCTAGCGGGCGGTAACCTCCGCTTGGTGGGCAGCATCCCACTGCATGGGCTCCATAGTCTGTTGGAGCTGACGCATCATGTCTTCCATACTCATATTGGCTAAAGGGGGCTGATCTATCGAATCTGGTGAGTTTTCTCTTTCTGAGATGGAAATAGGAAACTAAGCCCAACTACGCACAGGTGATGTAGATAGTGACCGCTGAACTGGAGACTGTTGAACTGGTGATCTGTGCCTGACTGGCCCTTCTTTGCCTTACCACTGGCGAAGGAAACACTGGTTGCCCTTAAACTGAATCTCTGACCTGACAAAGTCTATCAACACAAGTCCAATGTACCCGGGGGATATCGGAGCCTTCTGAAGCTATGGTTCTAGGACTACCTAGCAAAAGAGAAAACAGACAGCACCTCAGCCTAATTTCACCAAAACAGATATGAGTGTAGCTGAATAACTGCACTCTCTACTAAATTTTGCCCAAAATTCTGCCTCAAATTTGATACCCTCAGGCTGATACTCAGACTTGCAATTGATACATACATTCTTGCAGAGTTTCACTCCAAAAGCACGTATCAAGCAAGTGAGAGCCAAAACACCCCTATGGTGGGGTAGGGTTTCCCTGTCCTATTTTGTCAGGAGCTAGGGTTTCACTACGCACGTAGCGGCTTCAAACAACCTACATTCGGGTAAGCGCCCTGTCCTAGTTTGGAATGGTCTCTATGGCTTCTGATATGCAACTAGGTCGAATGGTCAAAAAGGGTGCCTCGGCGGAACCGAGGTTTGTGTTCCCATCGTGGCAGAGCCCGTAACCGGTCAGCTTTATGGCACGCTTTTCCAAGTGAGCCTTCGGCAAACCGTTCAGGAATAACAGATGGCAAACATTGTGACATAGGCGCACCAACGCAAATGCAATGCAAAGAAACACATAAGTGTAAATAAAACAACATATCATGAGTTCAAGTCAAGTTCTCTAAATCCCCAATAGAGTCGCCAGAAACTGTAGACCGCCCGGAACTCTCTCCGCGCGCCCCCTCTTTCGGAGAGGGCGCGAATTGGGTTCTAGTTACTACAGTTCGGACTCCTGTCACGGTTCTGAATCTAATCTCACAAAGTGCAATGTAAGACTGATAAATCACCAAGAGTCCAAATCTGGCAATTGGTTTTGAAAAATCAATTTTGAATCAAAAGCGCCAAACATGGACTGCTTTGCCAGATTTAAGAGTCGCCACCTAAATATTTTGTTTTGGGAAATTTAGGAAACCCTGACTCGTGCCAAAGGCCACGTGTCTGTCATCACCAAAGTTACCTCAGCTCGGGAACTTGGGTACGAGAGGGGAAGGTCATAACATGAGCACCCCCGCTTGCCCGATCAAAGGATCGGCCTCTACTAAGCATGATATGTTGTTTTAAAGACACATGTGTTCTTGTTCTGATTATTAGCTAACTTACTACGTGATGCGCACAACATACAAGTATAGACTCAATCACGAGAATTGGAACAAAACAATTCATGTTTGTTTTCGAAAATGGTTTGAAAGTGCTACTCGCAAGTAGGCTAAAGCGCGGATTTGCCACCCTCAAGTGGGCTTAAAACATGATGATTTTGCCACTTTGCAAAGTGGGCTTAAAACTCACATTTGTTGAATTGTCCCAATTCAAGCAATTAAACATTCACCCACAGGCATTCATGCAGTTAAACACTTAAGCAAATAGCCTCATGGCAAGCATGCTAAACATGGCAACACTCACACTCATGCAAGTATGCTAAAGCGTAAACACTTACAGTGTACTCTGAGCCAAGACAGAAAGCTAGTTAGAAATATGCATGATCCTAACTATGTTAAGTGCCTAATGCAACACATGCAAAAATGTAACTAAAATGGGCTCGGCTATCTAAGATGGCATATGAATGCAACACTTGATAATCATGTATTCAAATAGGTATTGAAATACAATGCAGTTTGAATGATGCGCCGAGCCCGATGCATGCAATATAAATGAATGATGCAAACAAGCAAAGCATAAGGTATGATAATCGAGATATGCCCTAAACTAACCATCAAAAGCTGATAAGTAAAAGGGAGAAAGAAATGGGGGTTGGAAGACATGCACACACGCACGCACCCTTATTACAACATTCCGCCCTCTCGACGGAGGGTCCGAATAAACAAACCAACTAGCTACGCTAATTAAGCTACTTATTACAAACCAATTAATTAACTACGTTAAGCTAATTAATTATTACAACACAATTGAAATTGAATGACTAGCTAATCTAAGCTAATTAGAATATTATAAAAGATGAATCAAATTAGCTAAGCGCATTAAATGAACGGCCTCGGGAAGCGAGGGATGCATGCATGCTCGGTTGGCGTCATCCTGAAAATCCGTAACTTTGCCACCGGTTGCCTCTGTTTGCATTTGCCTTGATCCCTGAACACCAAACCAATCTCCAGGTTGTTTCTGCTCCAGAACCAGAACGACTTTTGACCACCTCTGAGCCTGAGAATTGTCGGCCACTTAAGGAGGCTGTAGGCCACTTAAAGTGGCCAGTCGACCACTTGCTCTGGCCGGTCGACCACTTGCTTCTGCATGCTCCAATTTTGCTGCAAACAGGGGACAACAGAGGCAAAACAACGTCTTTGCAAGATATGTGTGTACAACTACCCTCCTTATCATTTCTCAAGCTCAAAGAAGTGTGGTACTCGACTCTTGGCCGCCAACCGAGCATCGCAATGCACGATGGCCGAGAAGCCAAGTTTGTACAAGTCAATGAATGCACAAATAGACTCGATGAACCTCCACCCTATCATACACGATCAAGGGTGTTGGTGACCAAGAAATGAGGCACGTTTTATCCATTTGAGTATGAAACACCCCTCGTTTCTCGTGTTTGGATTAACGTCTGATCCAAACACATGCAATGCAACACAAACATGTTATCTTGACATGTTTTACTTTGATTCATTTTAGATTGCCGATGAGTCCTTTAACCGGTTAAGTCCAAAAGTGAGAAGCCCTCTAATTGGAAAGACGGACCAAGCCACAAGCGTCTTGAGCATGAAAGAAGCATCATGCCATTGGTTAGTAGAAACCCTCAAGAGAAGGCTAAAACCATTAGGCATGAACGCCTCAATTTCGTGCTCAAACCAACAAAGGGCTTAAGACCACTTTCAAAAGTGAATTGACAAGTGAAGAATGGAGTGTAATGGCATATATTCAATGCTGAGATGGCATGACAAAGACACTAAAGCATGCAAGCATGGCATGTTAAGGACCAAAAACAACAAAAGCTAGTAAAGAGCAATACACAAGAGGCATGCAATACATAGCACAAATGTCCAAACTAGCTCTGGACAGAGCTCAATCATGCCAAAATAATGGTCTAAACATGCTGAAATGGGAGCTCAAAATGCTAGGAGAACATGCACACATGTTGGCCTATAAGCAAGGCATAATATACAACCCTCAAAAGCTATGAAGAAGTGAAGTATATGAGTGTGTGACTACACTATATGCACTGAAATCACATGCTAAATGGTGCCATACCATGCAAACATCACATGCACAACATGTTAAAGGCCCCAAAACTCAAAGCTGGTCAAGGCCCCTTACACTACAACCATATTAAGCAATGCTCAAATGACCTTAACCACTCAAAATAGACCTAAGGTAGGTTGAAATAATAGCAAAAGCATGCTAGACTTGCAGCATAGATGGCAAGAAAAATATGCTCAAGTATTGGCTCACAAACAAGGCATGATGCTCAACTTCTCAAAAGCATTGAAAGAGTGATTCAAGTGGAAGCATGGCAAAGATATAAGCTCTGAAATTACATACCAAATGATGCCATATCACACAGACATCACAAATATAGCATGCTAAGAGTCTCAAAACTCAAGACTATGAAAGCCTGTCATGCTATGGCCATACAAAGCAAGCCATACGTGACCAAGACCACTCAAAACAGTCCTAAAGCATGTCAAAACAATGCCAAAAACATGTTGAAGTGTAGCCAAAATAAGCTAGAATGGGAAGCCAAATCACCAAGTACACTAGGTTAATGAACATGATTGCACTACAAGTGCTAGAACCAAGCAAGAGGTGACCCAACCAACCAAAAACAAAGTTATAGTAGATCCAAAAAAGTCACAAATACATGCTCAAACTAAGCCTCAAGAAGGGAGAAACACATGCTCATTTGGTAGGCCAACAACACATACTAACAAGACAAGAGGAGGGGGGCCACCCCTTCCTATTTGGGACCTCAAAACAAGTTTTTCACCACTGAAATTTCTCTGGAATTCAGTGGTTAAAAGGCCAAAACAAGATAGTTTCAAAGCTTTAGAGGAACGCAAGAAGCTTAGCAAATAAGCCACCAAAGAGGGTGAAACACCCCTAACTCCAAAAACACTTTAAACTATCATTTTTAACACTTAAAAATAGAACTTTTTGTAGTTAACAACCAAGCCTAAAGCAACATGCAAAGGTAGCCAAGATGGTGTACAAAAATAAGCTTAAAAGGGGAATATGCGCACCCATGAAGCACATCAGCAAGAGGACAAGTTCTGAGCCAAAAAACTAGCTTTAGGAGGCCTAAACAAGCCTTATAGAGTCTCAGCTCCAAGGTCAAGATGTTAGGCTAAGAGAGTTGTGTGCAAATATGCCAAGAACACTCACCTTCAAGCACTATAGAGCATAATATAGAGAGAGAGGGAGAGAATTCTAGAGAGAGAGTCAAAATTTGCTTCTAAGAATTCTGAACCCTCAAGAAGGGGGAGGCACCTCCCCTTATACAAAATTACAAGCCTCAAGCTTGTTTGACAAGCTAGAAGCTTGTTACCATCCCTCCATACACTGTGCCCAACAGCTGGCACAACTGGCACCAAAAAAATCTACAAAAACAGAAAAATGGCCGTCGGCCACTTCAAGTGGCCGACTGGCCACTTCCACTAGCCTACCGGCCACTCCAAGTGGCCTACAAGAGGGAAAAGTTGCCTACAGCTGCCAAAAGTGGCCGACAGGTCCTCCCCTCCCTCCAGCAAGGGGTAACAAGGTATGATCCAAAAACAAACCAAGAAGAAGAGAGTTAAGAGGTCCCGAGACAAGGCGTTCAGCCGAAAGCTCCGGAAACTCATAACGAGCACAAACATGCGCAATCACCGAATGCACAAACAATGGCATCAAAGTCTTGAGGTCGGTCAAAAATGGGGTGTCTACAGTTGCCACCTCTTTGACAGAACTCGTAAGTCATGAAATGACGAGAGTGAATGTCAAAACCCAGAGACGACCCATTTTTGACAAGGCTGAAGACTTAGATAAACAGGCAAGATAATACAGATGTGCCCGCAGGCTGGGGCAAAATGCAAATGCACATGCACAATGCAAGAGCATAACTTATGATTATGCAAAGAGGGCTGTAAAGAAGAATTTATGCAAAATAAATACAACATTTTAAGCAAGCGAATAAGGAACTACAGTCTCACACATTTTAGTAGAAAGGATGTAAGAAAATTATGCAATCTTCACTGCGCCTTACACAGGAAAGGCTAAAAGGACCGTTGGGCACACCCGAGGTCTCAAACAAGATTCTGACGCGTTGCACGTGAAAGGAAAATGAGTGGTATAAGCGTTGGAACATATTCCAAATGCTCTTAACCAAAGAAGGTCTAACCCGCCGCGCGCGCGAGGAGAAAGAACAACAGCGCCCAAGGCACATGAGGTTAAATGTGATAGATACACAGAGTGAAGATGTGCAATGGATGCACAAAGTGAACATGTGCGATAGATACACAAAGCTGAACATGTGCGATAGATACACAAAAATAAACATGTGCGATAGATACACAAAGGGTGAATATGTGCGATAGATACACAAAGGGTGAATATGTGCTATGGATACACAAAAGGTGAGTATGTGCGACAGATACACAAAAGGTGAGTATGTGCGATAGATACACAAAAGGTGAATATGGGCGATAGATACACAAAAGGAGAACATGTGCAATAGATACACAAAAGGTGAATATGTGCAATAGATACATAAGGTGACCATGTGCGATAGATACACAAAATGAGAATGTGCGATAGATACAAAAGGTGAATATGTGCGATAGATACACAAAATGAGAATGTGCGATAGATACACAAGATGAATATGTGTGATAGATACACAAAATAAGAATGTGCGATAGATACACAAAAGGTAAATATGTGCGATAGATACACAAGAGGTGACCCAACCAACCAAAAACAGAGTTATAGTAGGTCCAAAAAGTCACAAATATGTGCTCAAACTAAGCCTCACGAAGGGAGAAACGCATGCTCATTTGGTAGGCCAACAACACATACTAACAACACATACTAACAACACAACTCAAAACAAGTTTTTCACCACTAAAATTCCCCTGGAATTCAGTGGTTAAAAGGCCAAAACAAGATAGTTTCCAAAGCTTAAAGGAAGGCAAGAAGCTTAGCAAATAAGCCACCAAAGAGGGTGAAACACCCCTAACTCCAAAAACACTTTAAACTACCATTTTTAACACTCAAAAATAGAACTTTTTGTAGTTAACAACCAAGCCTAAAACAGCATGCAAAGGTAGCCAAGATGGTATACAAAAATAAGCTTAAAAGGGAATATGCGCACCCTTGAAGCACAGCAGCAAGAGGACAAGTTCTGAGCCAAAAACCAGCTTTAGGAGGGCCAAACAAGCCTTATGGAGTCTTGGCTCCAAGGTCAAGATGTTAGGCTAAGAGGGTTGTGTGCAAATATGCCAAGAACACTCACCTTCAAGCACTATAGAGCATAATATAGAGAGAGAGGGAGAGAATTCTAGAGAGAGAGTCAAAATTTGCTTCTAAAAATTCTGAACCCTCAAGAACGGGGAGGCACCTCCCCTTATATAGAATTACAAGCCTCAAGCTTGTTACCATCCCTCCATATGTGTATGGAGGATGCATTCTATGCCTAACAGCTGGCACAGCTGGCACCAAAAATATCTGCAAAAATAGAAAAATGGCCGTCGGCCACTTCAAGTGGCCGACCGGCCACTTCCACTAGCCTACCGGCCACTCCAAGTGGCCTACAACTGCCAAAAGTGGCCGACAGGTCCTCCCCTCCCTCCAGGCAAGGAGTAACAAGGTATGGTCCAAAAACAAACCAAGCAAAAGAGAGTTAAGAGGTCCCGAGACAAGGCGTTCAGCCGAAAGCTCCGAAAACTCATAACGAGCACAAACATGCACAATCACTGAGTGCACAAATGATGACATCAAAGTCTTGAGGTCAGTCAAAAATTAGGTGTCTACAACATTCAATTGAGAAACCAAGGTAAGAACTCAACCATTTAATTATGTAATTGAAATAGCTATTGTTATTTCATGTGAATTGGGAGATGAATTACAAGAATTGAGTTAGAATTAAAGAGAAACGAACCATATCATGCATGCATGCTCATTTCATCATAATTTGAAGTTGTTTTTAAGGAATTCCCTCTTGCATGGCCTCATTTTGACCTTGGTTTAAGAATTCAACATATTTTTAAGTTAGACACCTCATTGGATCATGTTTTGGAAGCTTGGAACATGCACCTTTACATGCATGATATATAGCTATGTTTTCAAAGAATTGAGTTTGGTTTTGCATACATCACATGCTCTTGAACCTTCATTTTGTGGAATTGATTTTGAATTCACCATATTTTCCAAGTTTACAAGAGTTTCCTCAAGTTTTTGGCCCAAGAAACCATAATTTGCAGCTTTGGGGTTGAATTTGAAGCTTGGAAGCAAATCTGAAAATTCCAAAATTTTGCTTCCACGCTCGACCGACATATCCTGCCCTCAAGCGACCACTTTCATTTCCACACTTCTACTCGAGCGACCAAAAATTGGCTTGAGCGTAAAATGCATGCTCCCAAAAGTTTGCATGTTTTGCAGACCGCTCAAGCAACAAAAGTTACGCTCGAGCGAGGATATGAGTCTCACGCTCGAGCGAGCATCGAGCGGAAAAATCAAGCAACTAGCACTTGTAAAAGTTTACAGACCGCTCGAGCGACTGAAGTTGCGCTCGAGCGACCACTCACATTTTACATGTGCGCTCAAGCGAAGGAAGTTGCGCTCGAGTGAGGACCCTATTTTCAGTAAGTTTTGTTAAGTGTTTTCAAGTGCATTTTAACATCCTCATTGCATCCTAGGCATTCCTAGGCCAAGATTAAGATACAATAATGGGATAAGAAGTAGAAACACACCAAGACAAGAAAAAACCAAGTTAATGATTCCGAGTGTGTAATTCAGTACGTATTCATTCTATATCTTTGTAGGTCATGCTCCACAAGATATCTGAATTGCCTACTCTGTCCGTTTACTTGGAGACATTCGTTATCTATGAGTAATAACTTAGTAAAGCTATGTTCAAGTTAAATTATTTTCTATATGTGGAATAAGAGCTGTTTTATGAAATGTTATGTTCTGTTCTATGAATGATTGTCCAATTCTGACAAATATCTGTGACATTAAATTTGTGATTCAAGTATGCTATCTGTACCCGGACTGGAGGTTCCTTATGGAACTGACAAGTTATCCGTACCCGGCTAGAGGTTTCTTATGGAATTGACAAGTATAACCTTTGATGTTCTATATGAGATCTATTAGCACCTACGGATAAGCCATGTAAGATTAAGCATGAACTTTGATTTTTGTATATGCTCAGAACAAGAATATGAATGTGAATCTAATTCGATATGAGCTCTGGTTCCTGAATTAATTATGGGACATCATTCATTTAACCCTTTCCTCTGTTATTATTCACCGGGCTCCCGCTCATTATTTATTTATGTATGTAGGTGAGCAGGCTCGTGACCAAGCTTAAGATGTTTCCTGAAGGATTTTATGTTTGTCAGCCACATTTTCCGCCTCTCGAGGAGGTTCCGGACTAAGTCAAGTCTCGTGGCCATGTTTTGTGAATGTTTAAAACTTTGTTTCTTTTGATTTATAAACAAAATTTCTGTTTATATGTACATGGGATGGTGTATAACTACGGTATCTTTTGATGTCACAAGTATGTTTAAAAATTTTAAGATTATCTGTTCCATGTATGTCTACACAGCTCGATGGACTATGTATATTTCAGTATATTACTTATGCAACCTCTAATTATAAGTCTATCTGTTAAGAGGCCTTCGGTAATCCAAGGATTACTGGCCGGTTACGACGCTAAACCTATAGGAGTTGGTTTGGGTTGTAACAATAGAACACACAGTGTGTCAGTCCGATCAGTTGTATGCCAGGTTGCCAAGCCATGTTGTAGCTCATCTTAGTCAGATTAAGCCAGAGGCAACGCCAAGCTATGTCAGTAGCAGACCTATTGCACATCTAGTTGCACCACTATCCCTCATTCAGGAAATCCACTAGTCGGTAGCGGAAGAAATAACCTTGAGCTGGGTACTCAGGGCAAGAATCCATTACCTTCAGCTTATCCATAAGCCACACATAGGAATGGATGAAAGAAAAGAGAGATTAAATAATAGAGAGGTGTATGTTGAGAGAAAAGTGAGAAAAGGGCTTTGAGAGAAAAATAGAGCATGAATGCCAAGTGATGTGAGAAACACATATCAGAAAGGGTGGGAAACAATACCTGAAGAAATGCTGGGCTCCTTGCGAATCTGGTAGTTTCTCGCTGATGAAAGGCGTTTAAGCCCATCAAAGTCTCGGCCAGCACCAAGCCAATGCAATTCTTGCTTTCTTTCAAACCTTGGGCCACTTTGATCAATCGAATGCTGGACCCACCGAAACTAGGGGCAAGAAGGAAATAAGCAAGCATACATAAGCAGAGGGCATGTTGCTGAAAATCTCGCCAAAGAAGGTCGCCTCTGTCACCAATGTCAGAAAATCGATGGATCAAGCTGGGAATGTCTGGCTCTCCGTTATAGGCCAGAGATCGAGCCTCGTGCAGAGTGAGCCCACACATCCGTTCCAAAGCTTGGGTGTGGCCAAAATGGGACTGAGGCATCATTTCCTTATCGCGCTAGGATTCCAATAGTGCCTGAAATTATTCAATTGTTGGGCATATTTCTTGTCTTCCAAAGCTAAAGACATGTGTAATCGGGTCCCAGCATCGTGCCGCAGCATGAAGAAACATAATACAAAGTGGAGTTCGGCTCAACGAAAAAAGTGCATTTATGCCGAAACTCGAGAAATTTACCTTTTCCGTGTCGTCTAAAGTTACAATCCATTCCGAGAGCTTTTTGGTAAAAAAATGGCTCCATTTGTGGAAGAATTTGCAGTTGAAATGAAGTTCTGGATACTTACCTAAAAAAATGAAGTTCTGGAGAAGAATTCACGAAGTTGGACCTTTTGTAGAAGATAAGGCAGTGAGTGGAAGCTAGTTGTCAGCAATCTGGTGATTCTCACATTTTGTGGCCGGCAGGTGGATGGCAAACTACCACCTCTTGTGGCCAGCATACGGCTGGCAGCCTCCGTCTCTGGCCGGCAGCCTTCTTTTCAAGCCTGCCATCCACCTGTGTGCTAAGTAGTGCTGGAAGCTTGTGTTTTGTCTTGATCTTTGAGTGTTTTAAAGTCTTGTTTTGAGTCTTTCTGGTTTTAGCAAGTTTGTTTATTTGTACTTGAGTTGTTTTTGCTTTGCTTATCGAGTTGTATGTTGTATTTTGTATTTTGTATTTCGTTTTTTGGTCGGTTCATTACCTGATTAAGAACATTGTTTCAATCAAGTGCTCTATTAGCCAACTTCGATTCCATGTCCATTTTCATGCAAATATGGTGCTCATGATGCAAAAATAACAACACTTTTTATAAAAACGGCGCGATTTTATTCGGATCATGGTTTTTACAAAAGAGAAGTATAAGATTTCGAAGCAAAATAAAACCTATCTGAAGCTATACATATGCTAGTGCTACCAAACAAAAAGAAACTAAGCAAAAAAATCAAAAAATCAGCACCGGTCACCTCAGGCCTAAGTGGCCCTCTTCGTCCTCTTCCTCGGATGAGAGGACTTTGGGGCACAATCTCCATCAGCGCCGCTGTCTGAATCAGTCTCTGAGCCAGAATTAGAGCCGACATCGTCTCCGCTCTGTACCCCAGAACCCTCCCCGGCATCATCACCTCCGCTCTCGGAACGATCGGGTCCAACAAGCCCACGGTCTGTCGAACAAACCGCTCACTTAGGAACCAAGCCCGGCAGACTGGGCCCTCAAGCAGAATACGGAAGTGAGAAGTGGCCCAGGCCCCGGCGTACTGATCTCGTATCCCAGCCGACATCATGGCCCAAGGCTGCCACATGATCTGCAAATAGAGAGTATATAGATTGTTAGTTACTGTCAGCTGCTAAAATGTGAATCAGAACAGTTGCAAAGCAAAAATGACTGTGTTTTGGGTTACCTCGTGAGCGGCCACTATGTCAAAATAATGACGGAAGAAAGCAAAGGTCTCGCGGGTTCTACGTTGACACCGGCCATCATACCGCCTCGAGTAGGGGACCGCCAATGGGAGTTCCTCCATGGGATCTGGGGCAAGAGCTGGAAAATAAGCATAAACCCACAGTTGCAAAGAAAATGCAGTGATATGTGATCAACAAAGTTTGAACATATATAAAAAATGCAAAGCAGAAAGCACAAAGTCTAAACAAATATAGAAAGTACAAAACAGAAAGCACAATGTATGAACAGATGTAGAAAGTGCAAAGCAGAAAGCACAGGTGTTGAACAGATATAAAACAGAAAATGCAAAGCAGAAAATGTAAAGTGCAAAAAGGGAATTGAAATGCATACCTCCCAGGCTCACTAGTAGCCTCCGATCAGCTCTCCCCTCAGGTAGGAGGTAAAGCTCATGTATCCGTACAGGGTGGCGATGCCAGTTCTGCCCCAGTCATAGAAGCGTATCCGGGGAAGGATTACTAGGGCACTCAATAGATATAAGCCCACGGTGTTCCACCTGTTCGAAAACAATGTGGTACCGAGGACAAACATCAAAAAACCCCTGGCGTATTGCTCCATGTCCTCCAATGTCTCTAGCTCGCACTCTCAGAACTGCTCAGCGAACCAGCTATATCTGACCATAACTATCTGGTACAAGGATGGACGCGCTCCTAACATCTCGATACAGGCGGCCTTCCACTCCCCTATGTCGGTGTCGAATGGGATTGGATCGCCCCCTACTCCTAAGCCCGTGATCACGGCGAAGTCGCAGGGAGTCATCGTCATCTCCCTGGTAGTGGAGAAATCGAAGGAGTTGGTGGTGTCCCACCACCTCTCCACAAGTGCTCACAGAAGAGGATGGCTCGCAACGACCCGCGTCAGGCCGGAGTAGAAGAGGCTGAAGCCAGTCTCATCCACAATGTCACGAACCCTAGCAGGGAGCTCGTCATACCAATCTCTCGTAGTCGTAGCTCAGTACCCTCTGAAGGCACGAGACTCTCCTTGTGGCAAAGAACAGATGAATCAGATAAGACAGTGACAAAAGTGTAGTCAGATGAAAGGCAGTGCAAGAAATGCAATTTGAAGAAAGGCAAGAATGCATGAAAACAGAGTTCATACCTCAGCGGTACTAGATAAAAGGTGAAAAGACGGCTCCCTCAACAGAAGGTCCTCCGGTACACCGCGAGCAAAGTCGCTGAACCGTCTAATGCCTCTAGGTGGCAAAATATGCGTGCGAAGATGGTACTTCGCTGGATCAAAAGGTCATACCCTTAATGGTAGCACCTTTAGCTTAATTTCAGGCTCAAACTCCGCCTCGAGGTCGGCCTCAATACCCTGAGCCACCTTGCCAGCTTCGATAATGACCAGCTCCTCTACCTTGGCAACAACTGGGAATACGGGGGGAGTCTCGGGAGGAGCCTCGTCATATGGTATATCATCTGCCATCTGAAAAGTAGGTGAAAAGTAAAGAAAAATGGAGAAAATAGGGTAAACTTGGGAAAAGTCAACCCTAGGAGAGAGAAAATGGGGAAAAAAGGTCAAAGTTCGGAAAAGTTCACAAAACTCAAGAGAAACTCGAGGAGAACAAGCCTAAAGTGGTGAAAATAAGGAAAGAAGCATCGAAATCAAATTTTGATCGGTTCAAAAGGAAGAGAATCAAGAGGGTTTAGCGAAGAAAATATGCCTAGAACGTTGGAAAATGCGTAAAAAGCTCGGATCTAGAGAGGGAAAGTGTCGTGCGAGAGAGGGAAGAATTTTAGACCTAGAGAAGTGAGGAAATGAGGAGTCTTGGCCTATACTTAAAGACCCATGCCCGAAATGTCTAAAATGCCCCGATCTGCCATCGATGGCTAGTAGGTGGCCAGCAAACTGTCTTGGTGGCCAATAGGTGGCCGGCAACATTCCTGGTGGCCGGCAAGTGGCCGTTGGTTTTCAGGTAGGTCCTGGTGCTATATGGAGCTTCTTCTTCCCGAGAGGTGTGTGGAAGGTTCAGTTTTGGAAGCTTGCAGCTACGTTCTGGTGAGTGAACGTGTCCTACTTCCTATTCTAGACAAGGTGTATCCTTTTGAACATGTTATAATTCCTCCGAGAGGTAAATCGAAGGTGCCATCGAGTATTGTTTTACTCATTTTACGCTTTTGTTCTTTTCCCTTGCATAGAATATGCACTTCCCGTATACGCATGTTGCACGCATATCTTACATCATGATTCATGCGTGGAATATGCTATCAATCATTTTTGTCTTTTGCATAGAACATGCCTTCAAATTAACATCATACGTCAGTTGCATCTATCTCACTCGTTTACTTTGTGCATCTATCGCACTTGCTCACTTTGTGCATCTATCGCACTTGTACGCTTTTTGCATCTATTGCATTTTATTCGTTTTGTGCATCTATCGCACACCTCCGTGTTTTATCTCAAGACACGTGAAACGCGAACCCGAGCGATTTCTCTTGTATTTTAGGACGCGTGACGCGCAGCCCTGGGCATGTTTTATCTCAGGATGTGTGACACGCGGCCCTGGGCGTGTTTCATCTTAGGACGCATGAAACGCGAGCCCGAGCAGGTTCTCTTGTATCTCAAGACGCGTGACGTGCGGCCCTGGGCTTGTTTTATCTTGGGACGCGTGAAATGTGAGCCCAAGCAGTTTTCTTATATCTCAGAACGTGTGACGGGCGACCCTAGGCGTGTTTTATCTTAGGATGCGTAAAATGCGAGCTCGAGAGGTTTTCTTGTATATCAGGACGTGTGACTGGCGGCCCTGGCGTGTTTTATCTCGGGACATGTGAAACACGAGCCCGAGCAATTCTCTTGTATCTCAGGACACGTGACGCACGGCCCTGGGCGTGTTTTATCTCGGGACACGTGAAACGGGAGCCCGAGTGGTTCTCTTGTATCTTAGGACGTGTGATGCTTGGCCATGGGCGTGTTTCATCTCGAGACGCGTGAAACGCGAGCCCAAGCCGGTTCTCTTGTATCTCAGGACGTGTGACGCGCGGCCCAGGGCATGTTTTATCTCGGGACGCGTGAAATGCAAGCCCAAACAGTTTTCTTGTATCTCAGGATGTGTGACGCACGGCCCTGGGCGTGTTTTATCTTGAGACGCGTGAAACGCGAGCTCGAGTGGTTCTCTTGTATCTCAGGACGCGTGGCACACGACCCTGGGCTTGTTTTTATCTCGGGACACATGAAACTTGAGCTTGAGCGATTTTCTTATATCTCAGGACATGTGACGCGTGGCCCTGGATGTGTTTTATCTCGGGACGTGTGAAACGCGACCCTGAGCAGTTTTCTTATATCTCAGGACATGTTACCCACGACCCTGGGCGTGTTTCATCTCGGGACACATGAAACGCGAGCCCGAGCGGTTTTCTTGTATCTCAGGACGTGTGATGTGCGGCCCTAGGCGTGTTTCATCTCGGGGCGCATGAAACTCGAGCCCGAGTAGTTTCTCTTATATCTCAGGACGTTTGACGCATGGCGGGTGTGTTTATCTCGGGACGCATGAAATGTAAGCTCGAGCGGTTTCTCTTGTGTCTCGGGATGCGTGATGCGCATCCCTGGTCGTGTTTCATCTCAAGGTGCATGAAACGCGATCCCAAGTAGTTTTTGTTCTCTTGTTTCTCAGGACGTGTGAAACACGACCCCGAGCGATTTTATCAATTTCTCAGGATGCGTGAAACGCAACCTGAGCGGTGTTTTCTTTCTTCGTCTTTTGTTTTGGCGTGGTTAGGGTGTGTTTTGTTTCTTCTTTTTGCATGGAACCTGTATTGGTTTTAAGCTTGAAGCTGCTCATTCATTTTGTTATCTTGTTATTGCTTATTGCATCATCTCGCATGATCAGAAGTTTTCAAAATAGCCAGCTTCGCGTAGTGTGTGAGTCCAGCTCCAAAGTTGCATTGTGCATATCATTTGCATTTTGCCCGAAAACTACGCTGGTTTGATTCCTTGCAAAGGGATATATAGGCAACCTGCGGGTGTAACCATTTGTTTATGTCTTGTTTGTTTGTCCAAGTCTTGCGGCCTTGTCAAAATGGGTCATCTTCAGGCTTTAGCATTCACTCACGTCATTTCATGACTCCGAGTTCTGTCAAAGAGGGGCAATTGTAGATACCCTATTTTTTTACGGCCATTATGACTTGGACGCCATCACATGCGCACCCAATGATGAGTTTATATGCTCATCAAGTGTTCGAAGTTCTCAACGGAATGCCACAGCTTTGAGCCTTTCAAACCCTACACTCTTGTTGCCTCATTCTTGGACCAAGCCTTGGTTCTTCAAGCCTGCAGCTTCTGATGGCCTGCCGGCCACCTTTTTGGGCTGCCATTCATCCTTTTTTGGTTGCAAACCACTGATGTGGCCTGTCGACCACTAGTAATGGCCGACCGCCACCAGTTTCTTTTGTAGATATTTTGTGTTAGCTGTGCTAGCTGTTTGCACAGATGCATGCATCTGCCTCCACGTGTAGGGCTGGATGTTCTTGAGGAGAAATCATGTTTTCTATATATAGAGGACCTCCCTCTCATGTTTTAGGGTTAGAAAAAATTTAGAGCAAAATTGTTCCTCTCTCTCTATAATTCTCTCTTTCTCTCTCTCTAGCAAATTCCTACACTTTTGCTTACAAATCTTCAACCTTTGCCTATACACTCTTAACCAAACCTCTTCATCTTTGAGCTGGGGTATTCTTGAGCCTTTTCGGAGCTCTAGAGGGTGTGTTTACTTGGTTTTGTTGCTTGGAATTGGTTTTCCTCTTCAAAGGTATAAGGCTTTGCCTATTTGCTTGCTTTGTCTACTCTTTTTTCTTGTTGTTTTCAAATTGTTTTTGGGCTGTGAAAATTATGTATTTTTTGGCTAAAACTTGGGTTTTACGGTCATTAAAGGTTAGGGAGTGATTCACCCTTCTTTGTACCTTGTTTTGGAGGTCTTTACCCTTGTGTTTCCCACCTTTTACTATTTATTTTTGAGCTTTTAAACACTAATTTTCAGAGCTTTTTTAGTGGCCAAAATCATGTTTTGAAGTCCAAATTTGGAGGGGTTAGTCTCCCCTCCTTGTGTCTTACTTACTAATCTAGTTTGTGATATGTTTTAGCATGTTAATCTAGTTTTTGTTAGCTTAATTCCAGCATGTTTTAGGACTCATTTTAGACTGTTTTGGCACTGTTTTTGGTTGATGGTTGCATTTGAGCTTTGTTTCGCATGATTATAGTTTAATAGTCCTCATTAGGCCTTAGACACCAGCTCCTTTGAGTTGATTGCATTTATTGATGCCTTTCCATACTTGTGATCACCCTTAATCATCTTTACAACCTCCCTCCTTTCTTGACTTTTGTTTTGCATTGAAAGTGGTTCAAACAATTTGTTTGTTTAAAGTATGAGATTGAGATGTCATGCTTAATGGTTTAATCCCTTTGGGGTTCATTACCAACGGTGTGATGTCTCTTTTATGTCTAAGACAACACTTGGTTTGAGCCTTCTTTCTATTTAGAGGACTTAAACTCACCATTGGACTCAATTGAATTAAAGAATTGAAAGGTAATTAAAATGAAGTAATTACAACATGGGACTAAAATGGTGCAAGATAATAAAAGTGTTGTGTTCAATCAGACGTTAATTGAACACATGGGAGCTTGAGGCATTTCATACTCATTAGTAATGAAATAATTCAAGTTTCCAAGGTTACCACTTCCCCTTGATCAACTCATGAAAGGGAGGAGGTTAGAGTCTTATTTTGTTGCATTCATTGAACTTGCATACTTTGGTTCATATGCCATCATACAATGAAATTGCTTGAGTTGATGGTTTATAAACCAAGCTGCTACTCCTTTGATTTGTTCATGAAAAGAAGGGGTGAGTTGTGCAAATAAACCCTTGAGAATACCTTGTGCATACTATGTTTGCTCTCTGTTGCAGCAGGGTGAACTGGGCAGCAATGGCCGGCAGGCCATTTTCTATGGCCAACAGGCCACCTTTGATAGCCGGTCAGCTATCACTAGTGGCCGGTAGGCCCTCATCACTGGCCGGCCAACTACACTGATGCAAAATTCAGCAGTGTGTTTATGAGGCAAAGCAAAGTTATTCTGGAAGTGGGCAACAGTGTATGTGTTCTCTGTGCAACAAAGGCTCTCCGAAAGCAAAACAGTAGCTTTTTCGGGTGGAAACCGAGCATGCGCATGAACATCCCTCGCTTCCCGAGGCAGAGTAGTTAGCATAGTTTTTAATTGTTCAGCTTAATTACTTCTTTTAATTGCACTTGTGTTGTAATTATTTAATTAGTTATAGTAGTTAACTAGTTGTGATGTTGTAATCATTAATTAACTAGAATAGTTAGTTAATTCATATGTTGTTGTAATAATTAGTTAAGTAGCTTAGCTAGTTTACTCATTTTGTTTTGTAATAGTTAATTAATTAGTTAGTTAGTTAATTAGCTAGTTTATTCATTCGGACTCTTCATCGTAAGAGCGCAATGTAATAATGTGTATGTCTTCCAACTCCACGTCTTTCTCCCTTTTATTTAACTACTTACGATGGTTAGTTTAAGGACATAATGTTTTGTTTAGCATGCTCCATGTTTGCATCCATTTGTATTGCATGCACTGAGGCTCGGTTTATCATTCTAACTGCATTATTAGTTTAAATACTTCTTTGAATACGTGTTTAGACCGCATATTATCAAAATTGTTTCATATGCCATATTAGTAGCTGAGCCTAATAATTGCATATCGCATGTGTTGCATTTGTCATATCGCCTAGTTAGGAATCATGCATTTTTCTAACTCATTTCTTTTTTGGCTTGGAGTACTAGGTAAGCTTTTATTCGCTTTAGCATATTGCATGCGTGTGATTGTTGCCATGTTTAGCATGCTTGCCATAAGGCTAATTGCTTCAGTGTTATAATTGCTTCAATGCTTGTGGATGAAGGCTTGTTGCTCGAATTGGAATAATTTGAGTAATGTTTATATGCAATCACTTTTTCAAGTGGTACATATTCGAAACAATTTTCAAAACAAACATGAATCAAGTGTTCCAATTCTTGCAAAGTTAGTCTATACTCGTTTGTGTGCGCATCACATAGTAATGCTAGCCTAATAGATGGAACAAGAGCATATAATGTTGATAAAAATCATATCATGATTAGTAGAGGCCGATCTTTGATCGGACGAGCGGGGGTGCTCAAATTCATTCATGACTTTCTCCTCTCGTACCTAAGTTCCCGAGCCGAAACAATCTTGGTGATAAAGGACATGTGGCCTTTGGCACGAGTCATGGGTTTCCTAAATTTTTCCAAAATAAAATATTTAGGTGGCGACTCTGTATCTGGCAAAGCAGTCCATGTTTGGCATTTTTTATTCAAAATTGATTTTCCAAAAAGATTTGCCGGATTGGGACTTTTTGGTGATTATCTATCTCACATTGCACTTATGGAATCAGATTCAAAACTGCGGGAGTCCGATACTGTAGGGCTTTATTCGACTCCCAAAAGGGGGCGCGAAAAGTCAAGCTACATATAGCCCCACGGTATTTTCCCTATTCACAAACAAGGTAGTACTGAGGAGATACATGAGAAACCCACGGGCGTACTGAGCAACCTCCTTCGGGGTGACTGACTGTAGGTCGATGAAGTGACCCAGGAGCCAGTTATATCGCACCATCCTGTGGCTGGTAGTGTCTGGGATTGCCCCGAGAAGCTAACGTTGTGCAATTCTCCATTGCGTCATATCAGGATCGAATGGGATCGGGCCACCAACCCCTACCTGCAGGCCGGTGAGTATCGAGAAATCATACGAGATCAGAGTCAGCTCCCCAATTGATGAGAAGTGAAACGAGTCTGTGGTGTCCCACTACCTCTCCACCAGGGCCCCGTAGAGCAATGGCTCAACCCTCATCTGTATAAGCCCTAAACAGAAAGGCCTGAAGCCAGCAGCGTCGACCAATGTACGGACCTCCGCGGGAAGCCTCTCATACCAGTGCCAAGGGCCAAATATGGATCCATAGCCGCCAATCCTCCTGGCTATCACCTGTAGGTTGGGAAATTTATTAATGTTTTCTTGGCATGAAAGGATAATTTGTTTACGAGATTCAAACTATGTGCAAAACAAAGGAAAAGATTGCTTACCGTGGAGCCGTCAGCAGACAAGTGCTCAGTGAGCTCCCGCAGTAAGATGTCCTCATCTATCCCTGGGATGAGGACCTCAAATCTCAAAATACTGTTAGAGGTCGGAGTATGTGTGTAGGGCTGGTAGGTCGCCATATTAAAAGGCCTATCGACAAGATGCGGCAATTCAGGCTTAGGAACATGAGGGAGAACGCCCTCAGCCTCTATGTCCTCACCAAGGACGACACTAATATCCACAACAGGGTCAGGGATGGGAACTTCGCCACTAGACATAGAGAGAAAATGGGAAAATATAAAGAAAAGTGAGTAAGTGAGATTGAGTGAAAACCCCAAAATTCCTAAACCCTAGGAGAGAGAAAATAAAGAGAGAGTGAAAAATCAAAGGAGGGGAGGGAAAAGTGTGGGTAACTATGTGTAGACACCCCATTTTTGACCGTCCTCAAGACTTGGACGTCATCGTTTGAACACTCGGTGATCATCCATGCTCGTGTTTGTTTTGAGTTCCCGAAGGTCTCGGCTGCACGCCTTGCCTTAGGATCTCTCAACTTGTCTGTTTTGTACTTGGTTGAGGACCAAGGACTTGTGGTTTTGCTTTTGAGGGAAGAGGGTGGCTTGTTGGCCATCCCCTCAACCCATCGGCTAAGGCATGATGCCATCGGCCTTGTTTCCTTTCCATCGGCCAAAAGTGGTGGCCGGTCGGCACTCTTTTTGGTCGATCGACCATATTTTTGAGCCGAGACCTTTCCATCTGCTTTTTGCAGATATTTTGTGCTAGTTGTGACAGCTGGTATGCATAATTCTCATCCTTTATACACGTGTATGGAGGGATTTGTTTCAAGACTCAAGCTTGTTCAACAAGCTTGAGAATTGAAATTTTATAAGAAGGGAGGCCCTTCTCCCTTTCCAGAGGTTCTGAAAATTGCATATAGAAGTTCTATATCTCTCTCTATATATATATTTGACCTCTCTCTCTTGTTTTACCTTTGTTTGTGCTCAAAAGTGTAGAATCTTCATACTATTGCACACAAACACCTAGCAATACACCATCCTTTTGTTGCTGAGGTACTAGGGAGTTGGTTTTGGTGTTCTTGGGTTGGTTTGAACTCAGAAAAGTTGCTGGAGTGGTGTTCTTGAAGGTGTTCTTCAAGGGTGAGTAAGATACCTTTTAATTCCCCATTCTTACTTAAGCTTTTAGACCTATTTGCATATTGTTTTAAGCTTAACTCTAAACTACAAAAAGTTTTGATTTTTCATGCTTGTGAAGTTTGTTTAAGGTCACTTTTTGGTTAGGGGTAGTCTACCCCCTCTTAGGCCTTGTTTGGCCTTGTTTTGTGCCTTCCCTTTTGAGCTTTGGAACCATGTTGTTTTGACCTTCTCACCACTAAAATCCAGAGGATTTTCAGTGGTGGAGAAGTGGTTTTGGAGTCTTGAATAGGAGAGGGACACCCCCCTCTCCTTGTGTCTTGTTTGCTAGTGTTAATGGCTAACAATAGTAGCATGTTTTGGCTTCATTTCAGCAAGTATTTGGTGTTATTTTGCCATGCTATACCTCTGTCCAAAGTTGGTTTGATAGCCTCTTACATGTACCATGCACTTGTAGTGCAATCCTCTCATTTGCCTTAACATGCATCTTGCATTTGAGCCATCATTCTTGCATGTTTTGACTCAACTCCAAGAAGCTTTTAGCCTTGTTTTACCATGCTCTAGCTCTCATTTGTGTTGTCTTGGTCATGCATGCATTGCTTTGTGTAGCCTTGGTTTAATCTAGCTTGTTGGCTTTGAGTGTCCAAGTCATTAGCAGGCATTGCCTAGACCATTTTCATGATTTGGCATCATTTCATATGTGATTTTAGTCCATGTGGTGTAGCCATATACTTACATTTGTCACCTTTTCCATGCTTTGAAGGTTTGATGTTTTATGCCTCAAGAGTGCATCATTGTGTATGCCACCATGCTTAGGCATTTGGGATGCCATCTAAGTGGGTTTTTGGGCTTATTTTGACATGCCATAACTCTGATTTTTATTGGTTAAGTCATGCCATGTTTGGTTGTAATAGGTGTAGTGTAACACCTCCTTGTTAGCCTTGTATGCCTCATGCCTTTTGGACCCTTGTTCTAGCTTGTGTGGGCTAAGTTCAAGCTTGTTTTTGGCCTCATCTTGACCTGCCTTAGAACTGTTTTGATTGCCCTTGGCCCTTTGGGGCTTGCTTTGTATAGCCTTGGTACAAGCTCCTTGACTAGCCTTAAGCCTTGAGCTTTCTTGCATGCTATGCTTGACTTGTCTGAGTGGTTTGGCACCACTCTTTGCATGATTTCAGAGCTAACCTTATTGCCACATTATCATGTTTATCACTCCTGGCTCATGATTGAGAGTTGTGTCCTTATGCCTAAGTGATAGGCCAATTGGCATGCATGCTTGTTTTGCATTTCATTCCATCATTGTTTCAGCACTATTGGCCACTGATTTGGGCATGACTGAGGTCTGTCCATTTTTAGTTTAAGTCCATTTACCATGTTGTTCAAATGTTGTTACATTGCATCATGTTTGCTTGCTAGTTTGCATGTTGTTGCATGCTTGTCCATCTTTGCATGCCATGCATGTTTGTATGTCTAGGTTGCATTTTGCATGCTTGCTAGTTTGCATTTTGTCACATGCTTGTTTAGGTCGCATTGTATTTGGCATGCTTGTTACCTTAGCCTTATGTGCATGCTTGAGTCATATTGTATTTGGCAGGCTTATGTTGCATTGCATAGTTTTTCTATGTTGCATGCATTGCATTGTGTTTGGTTTGGGGTGTCAAACCAAACACGAGGACCGAGGGACGTTTCGTACTTGAAGTGACGAAACGTGCCTCAATCCTCGGTCGCCGACACTCTTGATCCAACATGATAGAGTGTGAGGCATTCATGTGTTTTTGTGCATTCATTCTATATTGATTTGTGCAATTCGGCCTCTTTGGTCATCATGCATCGAAATGCATGATTGATGGCTCGAGGGTCGAACACTACACTCCTTTGAGTCTCAAACATGATAAGGGGTGTAGGTGCACACCATTTTCTTGCAAATGTATTGCCATGCCCTTGTTTGTCCTCTGTTGCAGCAAAAGGAGCAATTTGTAGGAAGAGATGGCCGATCGGCTATCTGGAGTGCCGATCGGCTAACAATTGTTGGCCGATAGCATAAAAATTGGCCAATGGCCATTGTTCTCTGGCCGATGGCCATATCTCTTGGTCGATGACCTTTCAGCATGCCCATGGGGTGAATCAGAAGTGAGTTGGAGATTTGTGCAATTTTCAGCGAAGCATAAGTGTGCAAACAGAGGCAACATGGGGCATGGCAACGGGTTTCCTAGCGAGGCGATCGAGCATGCATCATTCAATCATTCCGAGGCGGAGCTGTGGCAGCCTCTTTAGTTTCATACTTAGTATGTTTTGTAACTTAATTAATTTGCTTAATTAGTTAAGAGTTTTGTAATAATTAATTAGCTAAGGTAGTTAATTAATTAGTTGATTTGTATTATTTATTCGGACCCTCCGTCGAAAGGGCCAAATTTTGTAATAAGTGTGCATGAGTGTGTGAATGTCTTCCAACCCTATGTCTTTCTCCCTTTTACTTAACCGCTTACGATGGTTAGTTCTAGGTCATGTTTCAATTAGCATCCTTATGCTATGCATGTTTGCATCATTCATTCGTATTGCATGCACCGGGCTCAGCGCATCATATTAACTGCATTGTATTTCAACTCTGATTTGAATACATGATTATCAAGTTGCATTTCACATGACATCTTAGAATAGCCGAGCCTATTTCTAGTTGCATTTTGCATGTGTTGCATTAGCCATCTTAACATAAACTAAGATCATGCATTAATTACTAACTAGCTATTGTTTTGGCTCGGAGTACTAGGTAAACTTTTATGCTTTAGGATCTTGCATGAGTGTGAGTGTTGCCATGATAGCATGATTGCCATAAGGCTAACTACTTAAGTGATTAACTGCATGAATGCCTGTGGGTGAAGGTTGGATTACTTGAATTGAAACAATTCATCAAAATGCGAGTTTTAAGCCCACTTGAGGGTGGCAAATCATGTTTTCTTAAGCCCACCTGAGGGTGGCAAATCCACGTCTTAGCCTACCTGCGGGTAGCAACTTCAAACCATTTTCAAACAAACATGAGATGTTTTGTTCCAACTTAGGCGATCTAGTCTATACTTGTGTGTTGTGCGCATCACATAGTAATTCTAGGCTAACAAACCGGAATAAGAACGCATGTGTTTTCAAAAACAAGATATCATGTTAGTAAAGGCCGATCTTTGATCGGACGAGCGGGGGTGCTCATTGCATGACCTTCCCCTCTCGTACCCAAGTTCCCGAGCCGAGGCAACTTTGGTGATGACGGACACGTGGCCTTAGGCACGAGTCAGGGTTTCCTAAATTTCCC
This sequence comes from Camellia japonica, assembly GCA_030407325.1. Classification (NCBI taxonomy): domain Eukaryota; kingdom Viridiplantae; phylum Streptophyta; class Magnoliopsida; order Ericales; family Theaceae; genus Camellia; species Camellia japonica. Next base: position 105,857,156 of record JAPPVO010000010.1, on the reverse strand, counting down.
CCAAAATAAAATATTTATGTGGCGACTCTGTATCTGGTAAAGTAGTCCATGTTTGGCACTTCTTTATTAAAATCAGTTTTCCAAAACGATTTGCCGGATTTGGACTCTTTGGTGATTTATCGGTCTCGCATTGCACTTTGCGGGATTAGATTCAGAACCGTGACATTTGAGTCCAAACTGTAGCAGCCAAATGAACAGAACGGATTTCGCGCCATCTCGCGCGCGGAGCCGTGACGTTCGAGCATGTCTACACTATGTAAGAATCCAAGAAAAATCAAGGAAAACCACAAAACTCAACCAAATCAATTTTTAATCGTTTCAAAACGTAGAGGAAGGAAAGGGTTTCAAGAAGAAAAATCGCAAGGATTGGTGGGTTTTGTGAAAATAGGGAGAATCTAGAGAGAAAGGAAGCTTAGAGAAAGAGGGAGAGATTTTCGACCTAGGGTGGAAGCAAAATAAGGGTTGGGTTTTATTTAAACCAACCACGGGTGTGGCTTTTACTGAATCTGCCCCTGCCATTGTCACGACTCGGCCGGCACTATTGGAGCTCGATTATGCTTCATTTAGGCCCGACCGACCCCTAATGCAACCTAGTTTTTTTACTTTGTTTGTTTTCATATTGGGCCTCGATTTGAATTTGAGAAGGTAAAAAAAGGGGAAAAAACAGAAAGCAGGAAAAAAAAAAAGCAAAAAAAAAGAAAATAAAAAAACAAGACAAAAAAAAAGGAAAAAAAAGATAAAGAAGAGAAAGAAAAAGAAAATGAGGAAAAGAGTGTTGTTACTTTGTTTCATAAGTTGTTTAAATTCGTAATTGGTTTAATTCATATTGTCTAATTCATAATCGTTTTGTTTACTCATAATTTGTTTAAGTTGGTCTATTAATTTATAAACTGTTCTACCTATGTGTTCCATTATTTCCTCCGTTAAGTCATGGTTTGGCATTGCATAAGTTGTTTCAGTTGTTTCGTTATTTCATAATTTGTTTCAAATATATGATTTGTTCATTTATAATTTGTTCCGGTATGTCCGGATTTCACGCATTGCCAACGCGTAATTGCATGCTTCTCTTTTGGAGTTTGATACTTAGGCTTGTTTTCAAAAGAAATCGTTGTGTTTGTTTTTGCTTTTGTCTTTGTTTAAGGTTCAAGCTCGAACCTTCAACAAATTCGCGTTTATGCATCGTACCTTGATTTGAGTTGTCTCTGTGGGCTTCATTTTCCGAGGCCTTTCCAGGAGGAGATAATCTCACTTTACCAAGTTCTGAAAACTTGTTTGCTCCTTCGTTGATTCGATTTTATTCGGTTAAAAACGGTAGGTGCGCCTGCTATTTACACCACCTTTCCTCCTCTCGCATGAGACATGTTAGGATTGTTTTATTCGGTTAAAAATAGCAGGTGCACCTATTGTTCACACCACCTTTCCTCCTCTCACGTGAGACACGTTAGGATTGTTTTATTCGGTTAAAAACATTAGGTGCGCCTGGTGTTCACACCATCTTTCCTCCTTTCGTTTGAGATGCGTTAGGATCTCGAGTTTTCTCGATTAAAAACAGCAGGTGCTCCTGTTGTTCACACCACTTTTCCTCCTTTCGCGTGAGACACGTTAGGATTGTTTTATTCGGTTAAAAACAGTAGGTGCGCCTGTTGTTCACACCACCTTTCCTCCTCTCGCGTGAGACGCGTTAGGGTTGTTTTATTGGGTTAAAAACATCAGGTGTACCTGGTGTTCACACCATCTTTCCTCCTTTTGCGTGTCTCATCTTTTCTCCTTTCACGTGAGACACGTTAGGATCTCGAGTTTCCTCAATTAAAAACATCAAGTACGCCTGGTGTTCACACCATCCTTCCTCCTTTCGCATGAGAAGCGTTAGGATCTCGAGTTTCCTCACTTAAAAACATCAGATGCGCCTGGTGTTCACACCATCTTTCCTCCTTTTGCGTGAGACGCATTAGGATCTCGAGTTTCCTCGGTTAAAAACATCAGGTACGCCTGGTGTTCACACTATCTTTTCTCCTTTCGCGTGAGACACGCTCGAGGTTGTTTTTCTCGAGTTAAAACATCAGGTGCACCTGGTGTTCACACCATCTTTCCTTCTTCCACGTGAGACGTGCTCGAAGTTGTTTTCCTCGGTTCAAAACATCAGGTGTGCCTGGTGTTTCGACCATCCTCCACCCCCTCTGCGTGAGACGCAGATTGGTGTAGAGCTTTTCACCCTTCCTAAGTGAGACATAGTTAGGTCTGCATTTTCTTACATCCTTTTTACGTGAGACGTAGTTTGGTTTGTACTTTTTTGTCCCTTTCACGTGAGACGTGTTTATTGACTCACTTCTTTCCATGTGAGACATGGCTGGATTTGTTTTGCTCTGATTTATGCTTTCGTTTAATGTTGCATTCTTGTTCTGATTGCATTGTTTCATTGCATGATCATAAGTTATTCTCTGCATATCATTTTACATTTTGTCCTTGAATTATGCAAGCTTGATTCCTTGCAAAAGGATACATAGGCAACCATCGGGTTCAACCAATTGTATTTTGATCTGTTTTCTTGCCCAAGTCTTACGACCTCGTCAAATGGGTTGTCTTTGGGCTTTGACATTCACTCACGTCATTTCATGACTTTGAGCTCTATCAAAGAGGGGCAACTGTAGACACACCATTTTTGACTGCTCGCAAGACTCGGGCGCTTTGTCCTGTGCACTCGATGATGAAAGTTGCATTGTGTATACTTTAGATTCTCAGCGAAGGAATCCAAGATCGAGCTTTGAAACAATCCTAACACCTTTCTATTTACACTCTTCTTACCTCAAAGGTCCTTTTTTAAATATTGTGCCACCCTACACTGAGCCTGAAACAGAGGAAGAGGGAACACAGTGGGGCCCGGCCGTGCCTCATTGGGAGTCGGCCATGGCCATTTGGGGCCGGCCATGCCTTGTTGGCAATAAACACTGTTCTGGGCAGAAGCCCGCCAGCTGTCTATTTTTGAAGATATTTTCGACCTATTTTGTTCAAATTCTATAAATACGAGGTCATATCTCTGTTTTAAGGGTTGAACAATTTCCAAAAAGCCTGTACACTCACTTGAGAGCTCCTTTTTCCTTGACAAGCCATCTTTGAGCAAGCTTACCATTCTTGAGCTATATCCATACACCATACACACCCTCGAACCTTAACCTTGGAGCCTTCGTTGAGCCTTGAGAATCACAATTCAAACTTGAGAGGGCCTCTGGATCAAGTTTGATCAACAATCAAAGCTTACTCTTGTAGACGCGCCCCGAACGACCCGGGCTCCGTGATCGAAGAAATGGCGCGGGATTCCGTTTTGTTCATTAGGCTTACCATAGCTCGGACTCAAATGTCACGGTTCTGAATCTAATCTCACAATGTGCGATGTGAGACCGATAAATCACTAAAGAGTCCAAATCCGGCAAATCGTTTTGGAAAATTGATTTTTAATAAAGAAGTGCCAAACATGGACTGCTTTGCCAGATACAGAGTCGCCAGCTAAATATTTTATTTTGGGGGAATTTAGGAAACCCTGACTCGTGCCTAAGGCCACGTGTCCGTCATCACCAAAGTTGCCTCGGCTCGGGAACTTGGGTACGATTAGGGAAGGTCATTTAATGAGCACCCCCGCTCGCCCAATCAAAGATCGGCCTGTACTAAGCATGATATCATGTTTTTGAAAACACATGTGTTCTTATTCCGGTTAATTAGCTAATCTTACTATGTGATGCGCACAGTAAACAAATATAGACTAGATCGCCTAATTTGGAACAAAGCATCGCATATCCATTTGTTTAGAAAATGGTTTGAAGTTTGCTACTTGCAAGTAGGCTAAAATGCGGATTTCAATGAATTGTTCCAATTCAAGTAATCCAACCTTCACCCACAGGCATTCAGGCAGTTATATCAAATAAGCAATTAGCCTCATGCAAGCATGCTTTCATGGCAACATTAACACACATGCAATATGCTAAAGCATAAACACTCACAGTGTACTCCGAGCCAAAACAAAGAACTAGTTAGAAATCAATGCATGATCCTAGTTCATGTTAAGATGGCTAATGCAACACATGCGAAAATCCAAGTAAAATAGGCTCGGCTATTCTAGAATGGCATATGAAATGCAACTTTGATACATGTATTCAAATTGGAATTGAAATACAATGCAGTTAGTATGATGCGCCGAGCCCGGTGCATGCAATACAGATGAATGGATGCACGCATGCAAGCATAAGGTATGCTAAATGAAATATGCCCTAAGACTAACCATCGTAAGCGGTTAAGTAAAAGGGAGAAAGAAATGGAGGTTGGAAGACATGCATCACACACACGCACGCTTATTACAATAATGCGCCCTCTCGAAGGAGGGACCGAATAAGAAGCTAACTAGCTAATCTAAGCTAATTAAACTAATTATTACAAAACAAATTAATTAACTAATCCTAATTAACTAATTATTACAAAACAAATTGAATAGCTAACGCATTAACTAATTAAAGTACAAACCAAAGCAAAAGCAAGCTATCTAAGTATGGCAGCTAAGGAAAGCAGTAAATCAGGAGGTTCTCGAAGGGAGAAGACTGAACGCATGCAAGCCCGGTCGCCTCGTTCGGAAATCCAATGCGATGCCCCGATTTGCCTCTGTTTTCATTTGTTCTCAGAAACTTGCACTAAGCTCCAGAAAGCTGAAACTCCACCTAGGAAAACCTGTGGAAGGGTGGCCGACCACTTTTGGTCTCTGTAGACACCTGCCAACCACTTTTGGTTGTTGAAAAACCAGAAAAGTGTTCAGCCAGCTAGTTTTTCTGGCTGGCCGGCCAGTTGTTGCTGCTGAACTGCAATTTGCTGCAACAGAGAGCAAGAAAGGGCATAGCAATGTATTTGCAAGATATGTGTGCACAACCACCCCTCCCTATCATGTCATGAACTCAAGGGGGTGTGGTTCTCGACCCTCGGGCCACCAATCGCGCATTTCAATGCATGATGGCCGAGAGGCGAAGTTTAATGGGATGAATGAAACACACATAACACATAAAGCCTAGAACTCTATCATGTATGATAAGAGCGTTGGCGACCGAGAATTGAGGTACATTTCATCACTTGAAGTATGAAACGTCCCTCGTTTCTCGTGTTTGGACTAACACCTATTCCAAACACAATGCAACACATAACATGGCATGCTCAATGCAATGTAATGCAACCTTAGCATGCAAACATGCAACTACATGGCATACGCAATGCAACTAACAACATAGCATACACAATGCAAGGGATAACATGGCATACACAATGTTAGATGCTAAGAACTGGATGGCATACTCAATGCAAGGCAATCATAAGATTCTAAACACCATGTAATGCATGCATGCACAATGCAATGCAACAGGGGCAACAATATGCAATACACCAAGCATGCAACAACATGCAAACCACAAACTCAATGGACTTAAGCTGAAATGGACAGACCTTGGTCATGCCAAAACAGTGGCCATAGTACTAAAATGAAGGCACCGAAAATGCATACAAACATGCATGTTAATTGGCTCACCAATTAAGGCACTAAGGTGCAACTCTCAAGAACACTTAAAGAGCGAAAAACATGGAAGTGTAGCAACACTAAGTGCACTGAAATGAGGTAAGAAATGATGCCAAAGCATTTAATCAACACAAGCATGGCATGCAATGGTCCTTAAAGCTTAAGACAAGCAAAGAGGACTACACATGAGGCATGCAATACATGGCAAAAATGCATGAACTAAGCATGGACAGAGCTCAAGTAGGTCAAAATAAGGACCTAAACATGCTGAGACGAGGGCTCAAAGGCCTAGGCATGCAAGCATACAAGCTAGGGCATAAACTAGGCAACAATGCACAACACTCGAAGGCACTTAAAGCATGATTGAGGTAGGAACATGGCAATGCTAAATGCTCTGAAATGTCATGTTAAGTGATGCCAAATCATGTACACAACACAAATGAAGCATGCAATGGTGCTCAAAGCTTGAGGCAAGCAAAAGCATTTGTACTACAAGTAGACAAAACATGAAGCATGTGACCAAGGCAACCAAAATAGTCCTAGAACATGTTAAGATGAGTCTAAAACATGCATGGAAGGAAGCCAAAACAAGCTAGCATGGAGGGCATAAGGCATGATGCATATAAGGCAAATAAGGTGGATTACACTACACCTATTAGGACCAAGCATGGAATGACTTAACCAATAAAAATCAGAGTTATATCATGGCAAAATAACCCCAAATAAGCACTGAAATGATGGCTCGCAAGCTATGGCATGAAGGCATACGCAATGGTTCATGTTAAGGCATAAAGGGGCAAACCCTCCAACGCATTGAATGAGTGACAAATGTGAATGCATGGCCATGAAACATGGACTGAAATCACATAATAAATGATGCCAAATCATTGAAATAGTCCAAGTAATGCATGTTAGAGGACTCAACACACAAAGCTAACAAGCTAGGTTGAACCATAGCTATACAAAGCAAGTCATGCATGACCAAGACAACACAAATCAGACCTTAAACATGGTAAAACATGAACAAAGTCTTCTTAGAGCTAAGCCAAAAGCATGCTAAAATGACATGTTACAACATGATACATGTTAGGCTATTTCATGGAACTACACTACAAGTGTATGGAGCATGCAAGGGCCAACCAAACCAAACTAAAACAGAGTCATGACATGGCAAAATATCACCAAAAACATGCTGAAATGGAAAGAAAACAAGCTAGCATGACATGCTATTTCATGAAGCACATAAAGCTAGTTTGTGTGATTTACACTACAAGTGTATTAACCATGCATGGAGTGACCAAAGCAACCAAAAACAGTGTTATGCCTCAGCAAAACAAACACAAATACATGCTAAGATATGGCCAACATAAGCTTAACAAAGATGCTCAAACATGAGGCATATGAAGCAAGTAAACACAATACAAGGAGAGGGGATGACCCTCTCCTATTTAGGACACCAAAACCACCTTTCCACCACTGAAAATCCTCTAGATTTCAGTGGTAGAAAGGTCATGCAAACGGTTCAACAAGAGCCTAAAGGGATGGCTCAAAACAAGGCCTAAAAAAGGGGTAAATCACCCCAAACGAAAAAGTGACCTTAAACAATTATTTTAAGCACTTAAATACGGAACTTTTTTCAGTAGGAAGTTAAGCTCAAAACAGCATGAAAAAGGGTCCAAAAGCTTAAGCAAGAATGGGGGTTTTAAAGGTCAAAGACTCACCCTTGAAGACCTTCTTTAAAGCTGCAACTCCAGCAACTTTTTCAAGCTCAAATCAGCCCAAGAACACCAAAATCAGCTCCTAAGCACCTCAGTAGCAAAAGGATGGTGTTTGAGTGTGTGTTTGTGTGAAAAAGCAAGACAAAACTACACTTTTGAACACAAAACAAGAGCAAAATGAAGAAGTATAGATATAGGCTATATGTATAACTCAAGGCTCCATTTTCTAACCCTAGAGGAGGGAGGAGGAGCCTCCCTCTTATAGAAACCAAAAGGCAAAGCTTCTTGGAGAAGCTAAGCCTCAAACAAATCCCTCCATACACGTGTATGGAGGATAGCCCAAATGTCCTCCAGCTATGCCAGCTGGAGGAAAATATCTCCAAAAAGGTGCCAAAAAGCAGCCGACCACTTGAAGTGGTCGGCCTGCTACTTAAAGTGGTCAGCCGACCACTTCAAGTGGTCTTCCAAGACACAAACTGGTCAGCCATGGTGGGAGAGAGTCCAGGGCATGAAAGAAAGCTAGTGGTGTGGTGGCCGATCAGAAAATGTGGCCTAAAGGCCAAGCAAGCCAGTTATCCGACCAGAAAACTGGCTGACAGAAGGAAAAGTGGTCTCCAAGGAGAAAAAGTGGTCTCCCACCCTTGTACCACCTTCAAACAAGGAAAACAAGGTTTGCACCAAAAAAAAAACAAAACGAATGCAAGACGAGAGATCGGGGACAAAGCACGCGGCCGAAAGCCGAAAACTAGCTGACGAGCACCAAAAGTGGTATGCAACCACAAAAGTGGTCTCCCGGACCATAGTGTTCCTCTAAGCAGAGGCAAGAAGGTGTGGTTCAAAAACCACGCCAAACGGAGAACGTTAAGCGGTCCCGAGACAAGGCGCACGGCCAAAGGCTCCAAAAATCGAAAACTAGTCTCCAAGCGGGAAAAGTGGTCTACAACCACAAAGAGATGGCCTACAAGACCTCTCCCTCCCTCTGGGAAGAGAAACAAGATTCGGTCCACAAACCGAGCCGAAGCACAAAAGAGTTCAAAGGCCCGGAGGCAAGGCTCTCAGCCAAAACTCCGGAGACTCGAAACAAGCACAACATGCACCATCACCGATCGCTCAATCGATGACGTCTGAGTCTTAAGGTCAGTCAAAAATTGGGTGTCTACAACTCTCTTCAAGAGGTATAAGCTTGTCACCTTTGTCTTTGCTTGCATTTCAATCTATATCTATGTATTTCTTGTGTTCTTGTGCTATTTTGGATCCATTTCAAGTATTAGAACTTGGGTTTGAATAGTTACCCAAGGTAGAGAGAGTTGACAACCTTTCTTGCACCTTATTTCATAGCTCATCCCCTTTGTTTTATCACTATTCTTCTTGGCTTACAAACTGATTTTCAGTGTTTAAAAGGGCTAAAAAACATGGTTTAGAAGTCTCAAAAGTGGAGGGGTTAGCCACCTCTCCTTGTTCTTGCTTACTAGTTTGGTATCTCCTTGTTATTACCCTCTTTTTTTTTTTTTTTTGTGCTCTTAACATAATTTAAAGCCACTATTTTTTCATGTTTTGGGGTTGTTTAGGGTTGATTTAATTTATTTAATTCATTTAGGCTTTGAATACTTCGCTTGTTGTGTTGTAAGTCCTCATAGCTTCGGTTGTTTAGGCCTTGGACACTGAGTCATTCGAGTTGATAGCTTTTATTTGCTTGGTTTTCATGTCAAGAGTCTCACTCTAATAATCAATCTCATATAATCATTTATGCAACCTTCCTCTTGTCTTCTTTTCTTTTGTTTGAGAGTTTTCTCATTTGATGTTTCTTCTCATTTAGTGGACTTAACTATCACTTTGGACAAATTGACTAAAGAATGGAAATGATTAATAAAATGGGCTTAAAATCCATGAAACTGACATAAAGAAAAGAAATTAGAATAGTTGGATTCGGTCGAACGTTATGCCGAGTCCATCGTGTCAAGAATCGTCATATACCAATCCATGATGTTTTGATGAGTCTTGAGGCGTGTCTACCTCCCTTTTTGAATTTCCATGATAGGAGGGAGGGGTGGTCGTATTCATTGCATTTATTAAATTTTTTATCCAAACGTGCCCAAAATCATCAAGTAATCAACTTGCTATCATTGGTGGTTTCGGACTTGAATTCGTTCTTCTCTTAAGTTTCCCATGACAAAGAAGAGCAGAAGGGACAAATAGGGCCTAGAAAGGCTCTATCTGCACTGTTCTCACCTCAGAGTACAAAAATATTTTTGGCATGAAATTAGAGCATGGCTGGTTGTTTTTGGACCTGGCCGGGTCTCATTTGGGGCTGGTTGGCCCCTAGTGTTTGGTAAATAGTGAATTCTGGCAGAAACAGAAGGCAGTGGCTGAAGGTGAAACAGAATAAATCTGAGCAAACAGAGTAGTTTTTGGACATTGTGCATGCAATCGTTGTGCCTCATTGTTGCTTGTATTAAATATTATAATTGTAATTATTATTGTTGTAAATAATTATTGTTGCAATTTCATTGTTGTAATTAGTATTGTTATAATATCCTTGTTGCAATAAATTAGATAGTGTAGACACCCTATTTTTGACCATCCTCAAGACTTGGACGTCACCGTTTGAACGCTCGGTGATCATCCATGTTCATGTTCGTTTTAAGTTCTCGGAGGTCTCGGCTACGCGCCTTGCCTTAGGATCTCTCGACTTGCCTGTTCTGTGCTTGGTTTTGCACCAAACACTTGTTGTTTTGCTTCTGAGGGTAGAGGAAGACTTGTTAGCCATCCCCACACCTCACCGGCCATGGCTTGAAGCCACCGGCCCTGTTTTGTTGCTACCGACCATTGGTGATGGCCGGTCGGCACTCTTTCTGGTCAGTCGACCATTGTTTTGGTCAATTTGTCATTTTTGGCTGGCCGACCACTGTGCATCTACTTTTGGCAAATATTTTATGCCAGTTGTGATAGCTGGCATCCACAATGCACCCCCTCCATACATGTGTATGGAGGGATTTCACTCTTGCTTAGCTTGTTTTGTAAGCTTTGCAAGACTGAAATTCCTATAAAGGGAGGGCTTCTCCTCCCTCCTCAAGGGTTCCAAGAAGTTCCAGAGGTCTGGTTTTAGGGTTAAGAGTCTTGTATCTATCCTATCTCTATATCTCCCTCTCCTTTTGATTTGTGTGTGTATAAGGTGTGTTTGTCCTTAGTTTTGCACTAAGGCACCTAGTGTTACACCATACCTTGGTTGCTGAGGTGCCAAAGGGTTGTTCTTGGAGTTCTTGGGCTGGTTTTGACCTAAGGAAGGTGCTGGAGCTCTCTTCTTGAAGAAGGTCTTCAAGGGTAAGAACCTTACCCCTTTATTCCCCATTTTTGCACAAGGTTTTGACCTATCTTGCATCTATTTTTAAGCTTAGTGCATAACTAGTAAAAGTTCTGATTTTACTTGCTTTTGAACTTTGCTTAAGATTGTTTTGAGGTTTGGGGTTGTTTCCCCCCTCTTAGGCCTTATTTGGCCTCCTTTTTGTGCTATTTTTGGTGAGCTCCGGGACCACCTTGTATTGGCCTCCTCACCACTGAAATCTCTCTGGATTTCAGTGGTGGAGATGGTGTTTTGAGGTCCTAAGAAGGAGAGGGCCATCCCCTCTCCTTGTTGTCTTCAAAACTTGTCATTTTAGCCTCATGTGTAAGCACCTTGATTAAGTCCATGTTGGCCATGTCTTAGTTGGTATTTGTGGTTATTTTCCATGTTATAGCACTGTTTTAAGTTGGTTTAGACACATCATGCATGCTTTGCATACTTGTCTTGTAATGCCATGAAATTGCCTTAACATGCATCATGATGTACCATGACTTTCTAGCATGATTTTGGCTTAGCTTTGTGAAGCTTTTATGCATGTCTTGGCGTGCTTAAGGTCTGATTTTGGTTATTTGGGTCACCCATGACTTGCTTTGTATAGCTACCATGCAATCTCCCTTGTAAGCTTTGAGTATTGGATTCTCTAGCATGCTCTATTTGCATCATTTCAGTGGTTTGGCACCATTAGTTATGTCATTTCAGTCTGTATGGCATGCTTATATGCTTGCATTTGATGCTCCTTTAGTGCTTTAAAAGGTTGATGTCTTATGCTCCATGTTTGGACCCTTGTGTATGCAATCATGTGTAGGACATTTAGATGCCATCTAAGTGTGTCTTTGACCTTGTTTTGGTCTGCCTTGGGACTGTTTTGAGTCCCTTTGGCCCTTTGAGGCTTGGTTTGTATGGTCATGGCTTGAGCCCCTTGGCTAGCCTTGAGTTTTGGGCTTGGTTGCATGCTTTGCTTGATTTGTTTAATTGGTTTGGCACCTTTTCTAACATGATTTCAGAGCTTACAATGCTTTCCATTTGTCCATGTTTGCCTCCTTTTAAGTGTGCTTAAAAGTTGCTTCTTTATGCTTAAGTGTTGGACCATTTAGCATGCTTGTTTGTATGTACTTTTGTCCTTCATTTCATAGCATTTTGGCCGTTGATTTGGGCTTATTTGAGAGTTGCCCAAATTGGTTTAAGACCATCCTTCGCATGTTGTTGCATGCTCGCCTTGCATGTTGTCACATACTTGGTCTATTAACATGTTGTTGCATGTTTAATTACATTTGGCATGCTTTTGTTAAGTAGCTTTGCATATTTGCATGCATTGTGCCTCACATGTTGTTACATGTCTTGCATGCTTGCATGCTTAAGTTTCATTTTGCATGCTTGTTAGCTTGCATCTTGTGATATGCTTGATATTGTCACATATTATCGCATGCTTGTTACATGTTTGAATTAGTTGCATGCTTGTTCACATGTTCATGTTGCATGCTTAGCTTGCATGTTTAGGTTGCATATCATTGCATGCATCTCTTGCCCCTTGAATCAATTATGATAGGGGTTAGAGGCCTCTTATTTGTTTTGTGTGCATTTCATTTGATATCAAATGCACACTTGGCCTCTTGGGCCATCACGCATTGAAATGCGCGATTGGTGGCCCGAGGGTCAAGTACCATACTCCCCTAAGTCTTAAACATGATAGGGAGGGTGGTTGTGCAAACATTTTCTTTGAAATGCACTGCCATGTCTTGTATGCCCTCTACTGCTGTCAAAACAGGGTTCTGCAGGCATAGATGGCCAACCGACCACATTGACTGCCGGCTGACCACAAATCTCTGGCCAAGAGCTACATAGATGGTCGATGACCAATTTATCATGGCCGGTGGTGTTTCCTCTTGGCCGGTGGTCTCCCACAACCTTTAGGGAGTATTCCAGAAGCAACTTTGGGACTTGTGCAGTCTTCAGAGGCATAAAACAGTGTAAACAGAGGCAGCTTGTGCATGGTGGTGGATTTTCGAGCGGAGCCGGACACGCATGCATTGGACCCTCTTCTAGAGGTTGTTTTACCGCTTTATTAGCTTAGTTAATTTGCTTAACTAGTTAAGTGGTCTGTAACTATTTAATTGGCTTGTTAGTTAGTTAAATTTGTATTATTCTTTTGGTCCCTCCGAGAGAGGGCGAATTGTGTAATAAGCGTGCGTGTGTGTGATGCATGTCTTCCAACCCCCACTTCTTTCTCCCTTTTACTTACCTACTTTTGATGGTTAGTATTAGGACATGTTTTGATTAGCATACTTATGATAGCATGTTTGCATCCATTCATTTGTATTGCATGCATCGGGCTCGGCGCATCATACTAATTGCATAGTATTTCAAATCTAACTTGAATACATGTCATCTGCTGCATTTCACATGCCATCCATAGATTAGCCGAGCCTATTCTAGCTGCATTTTGCCTACGATGCATTAGCCACCTTAACATGGATTTGGATCATGCATTTGATTACTAACATGTTCTTTGTTTTGGCTTGGAGTACTAGGTGAGTGTTTATGCTTTAGCATCTCGCATGAGTGTGAATGTTAACATGAAAGCATGCTTGCCATGAGGCTAACTGCTTAGTTGATTTACTGCTTGAATGCTTGTGGGTGGAGGTTGGATTGTTTGAGTTAGAACAACTCGTTGAAATCCGTGTTTTAACCTACTTGCGAGTAGCAAATTTCAAACTGTCTTTCAAATGAGCGGATATGCGATGCTTTGTTCCAAATTAGGCGATCTAGTCTATACTTTTGTGTTGTGCGCATCACATAGTAAGATTAGCTAATTAACTGGAATAAGAATGCATAATGTTTTCAAAACTAGATATCATGGTTAGTAGAGGCCGATCTTTGATCGGGCGAGCGGGGGTGCTCATAGCTGACCTTCCCCAATCGTACCCAAGTTCCCGAGCCGAGGCAACTTTGGTGATGACGGACACGTGGCCTTAGGCAACGAGTCAGGGTTTCCTAAATTCTCCCATAAAAAATATTTAGGTGGCGACTCTGTATCTGGCAAAGCAGTCCATGTTTGGCACTTCTTTACAAAAATCTGTTTTCCAAAACGATTTGCCAGATTTGGACTCTTTGGTGATTTATCAATCTCACATTGCACATTGTGAAATCAGATTAAGAACCGTGACACAAAACGAGTCCGAACTGTGGAAGAGCACGGAGGCCCGAGGGCGCGTCCACAGATAGCTAGTGTATTTCTTATTTATTCATTCGGATTTGTAATAGTTAGTAAATTCGAACATTTGGACATTCATTTGGACCCTCTTGCACGAGGGCAAATATGTAATAATTGTGTATGTCTTCCAACCCCCATTTATTTCTCCCTTTTATTTACCTGCTTACAATGGTAGCATAGAGCATCATGTTCCCTTAACATTTTTTCATGATTTGCATCCACTCATTTTGCATACATAAGGGCTCGGCTTATCATTTTAACCAATATCAAAGATCAAATTCATTGCTCGAATACATTCTTTATCCCATATCTTGAATTAATTCAAATACCATGTTAGTAGCCGAACTTGTTATTTGCATAATATATGTGCTGCATTAGTCATATTGTATTGTTTAGAAATATGCATATTTTCTAATTATTTTGGTTTGTTTGACTTGTCTTGGAGTACTAAGTGAACACTTATTGCTTTAGCATGTTGCATTGTGTGTGATTATTGTTATGTTGAGCATGCTTTCCATGAGGCTAAGTGCTTAAGTGATATACCTACTTGAATGCTTGTGGATGGAGGCTTTTTGCTTAAGTTGGAATAATTTGATTAATGTCAATATGAGCTCGCTTTTTTAAGTGACGTGTATTCAAAGCACTTTTTCAAAACAAACATGAAATCAATGCATTTCAAATTTTATGAATTGGTCTATACTTGTGTGCCTCACAAGGTAAGTTAGCATTAATAATCAGAACAAGAGTATATAATGTAAATAAAAATCACATCATGATTAATAGAGGCCAATCTTTGATCAGGTGAGTGGAGTGCTCAATTCATGACCTTTCCCTCTCATGCCTAAGTTCCCAAGCCGAGACACTTTGGTGATGACAGACTAACGGCCTTTTGGCACGAGTCACGGATCTCCTAAATTTTTCAAAAATATTTAAGTGGCGACTCTAAAATCTAGCAAAGCAGTTCATTTTTGGTATTTTTTATTCAAAATCGATTTTCTAAAAGATTTATCGGATTTGGACTCATTTGTATTTATCTATTTCACATTGCATTTGTGAAATCAGATTCAGAACCACGAGAGTCCAAACTATAGGGCTAATCGTATCTGAAAGGAGCACGAAAAGTAAGCTACAAACCTCCATGCTCACTGTATATATACACACTTGGATGAGTTAATGAACCAATAAATCATATAATGCATATTACATAAGTAATTTAAGTTATAACTCGCATTGTGTAATTCAAGCAGCTATAGATGGATTGCAGTTACAAGAATGTCATGAGTTTCATGACTATGAAATAATTACATATATAGGAATATTATGGTCATAGCGTTGGTATTCCAACCATCTAACTATGAGTCAATATATAAACAATAGAGTTAAACTTTCACTTACCATAATACAAAAATAGTTTGGAGTAATTTCCATGAATACACATCAAGACATGAAAGAACACAAAATTGATACAACAAAAAAAACCTAGAATGAATTCATTATAATGCCAAGCTATACCACCATGTAATAATGAAACATATTCATAAGCAAGCACAGTAATAAGACTACCATACTAGAAAAATTGAAACGGTTTTACTAAATTTTCTCCCAAAGCAACGTGTTTGGAGATATTTTATACCATCGAACACCTCTCAACTAGACGAATCTTCTGAAATTCTCAAAACATGAAATCCAACACTTCGATTTTTTTCTAGAATTTAATTAATCAAATTAAATCGAAATGGTTAACAAACTTCCAAAACAACAAACAGAATAAAACTGAAGTAAAAATGAACTATAAAGTGAATAAGTAAATTCATAAATATGTCCAAAAATTTAAAGGTCCAATATTATGCCTTGTTCCACACAAAGGTAATCATGTTCAAATAAAAAAATAGTAGTCCATTTTACTAATTCCAATTGGTTTATTTTGTTCATATTATATATTATCCTTTCGCGTTTATGTAAACATGTAGAGAAAGTTAACTACAAAAGAAAACAAATAACAAACAAATCAAATAAATTAGTAAGGATCTTAAGAAATAAAATTATTATTTTATCTTGTCAATTCTTAGTAACTTATGCACTAACAACCAAATTATTCATGTAATAACAACTAATTAACATAAAATAAATTATATAAATAAATTACAAGAAATGAACAACTCAAAATAATCCAATAACTTTAGGCAATTAAATTAATTTTAATTCCAAGAGTCACTAGAATAAAACTATAATAAAACTAAATTGTTTTATCAAAACCTATTTAAATGAATCTATTTTAAGATTGTTGGTATTTTTTCATAATAATATAAGAGAAATATATAAAATAAAATAAGTAGAAATGACAAAACAATTTATTTATTTATTTATTAAAGAATAAAATACAGAATAAACTACATAACTAAAAATACATAAATAAATTAGATTACATCATAGAATATATTAGAAGATGGATTCCCACGAATATATAAAATAATATGCAATAAATAATTCGAATCTAAAAGTTTGAAGAACAAAATATAAAAGATGCAAACCGAAACCTATGTGTGTAATAACCCTGACCCTGATTAACGTTAATTGGGACTTAATTATGCCTAATAATAATTAAGAGGAAATTTGGGATTAAATCGCATGTGTATTGCATGATTTATGCGCTTCTATCTGTTTGGCGTAGAAATATATGTTCGTGTTTTAAACTTTAATCTGCGAATTAAAAGCCTTATCGGCGTCCGATTTCGAAATTGATTAGTGTTTTGGACTCGTTAGATTTTATGTGAATTTATGGTAGGTTCAATTAAAATTTGATTTGGAATGATTAAACTAGATTACATTAAGCTAATTGTTAAGGGTTGGACTTATTTACATTAGTGCCACTTAGTGGCCCACTTAGCCAATACAATTAGAAGCCTTATTACATTGAACATAAACATTTCATCAGCTCATTCCCTTGCTATTGCCGACCAAGAGAAGAAGAGTGGAGAAGTGAGTGTTCTTGAGAGTTTGGCTTAGAGAACTTGAGGAATTGAAGTGTAGATTTCAAATTGAGCTTGTGTACTTGGCATTGAGGACCTAAGGTAGTGTAATTACCCTCTTGTTTATGATTTGGGCTTGTTCTTACTTGATTCATGTCAAATTAGTGGATTGAGTCATGAAATAGCTTCATAAGTTGATTTGAGTTAGAATACATGCATGCATGTTTACGATATTGCAATTTGAGTTTGTTTTCATCAAAACTTCACATGCATGTTCATACTTTTGTTTTAGTCCATGAATTTACCTTGGTTTTGAGCTCAATGTTACATTAAACCTTGTTTTGGAGCATTGAAATTTAGTTGACCATATGCATGTCATGTCTTCCTAAAATTCTTGGAGCCTCTTTGATTTTGGTGTTCAATTGACTCACTCTTAGCCCTTGATTTTACAAATTGGCTTTTGAAACTTGTTGTACTATGGGTCTACATGTATTTTCCAGAAATTGAGCTCAAGAGGTTGAGTTTTGAATGGTTAAAAGTTGAATTTGAGCATTGGGGTTCAATCTAGAAATTCCAGATTTTTGTCTCCCGCTCGAGCGGGGAAAGTGGCGCTCGAGCGGGGAAATCGAGCTCCCAGTATCTTGCATTGATTTACAGTCCGCTCGAGCGGAGGAATTCACGCTCGAGCGGAGGCATGTGTTACATGCTCGAGCGGGGGTCAAGCGCCCGTCGAGCGTGGATTTTGAGCATCCAGTACTTTTGCAGTCCGCTCGAGCGTGGGAGTTTCCGCTCGAGCGAATCCCTTTGTTGCATATCCGCTCGAGCGGGGAAACCTGAGCTCGAGCGGAAACCTGTTTTTTTGAAAGTTCTGAAAAATGTTTCTGAGTTAGTTTTGCATCCTCATTCCATCCTAGGCATTCCTAGGCCATGTTTAAGACTCTATAAGAGGGGATTTGAGATTAGAAACACACTGAGAGCCATCGAAATAAGTTTTGTAAAAACGTGTGTTTCAAGTGTTTGTCTGTTATGTGTTATGTAGGTCACGTGCCACATTCTGTTTAACCTTTTGGCTCCGTCTGTCTGTTTCAACTCCCACGGTGAGTAATAATTGAGTAAAGCTATATTCAACTGTATCTATTTTCTGCCTGATAAAGTAGAATCTGTTTTCTGAAATGATATGTTCTGCACAATGAATGATTGTCCAATTTCTGATATGTATTCGTGACATCCTTAGCAGCATGTGATATCTACGGCTGTTACCCTACGCTTATGCGTTCTGTTACCCTACGCTTATGCGTTCTGTTACCTTACGCTCATGCGTTCTGTTACCCTACGCTCATGCGTTCTGTTACCCCACGCTTATGCGTTCTGTTACCTTACGCTTATGCGTTCTGTTCCCCTACGCTTATGCGTTCTGTTCTGTTCTGTTATGCTGATGGATGATTCACGTAAACTTAATCATGACTTTCGATTTCTTTCCGTATATGATCCGGATGAATTATGAATCTGTTTTGATGTGAATCTAATTTCTAACTCTGTGATGGACATCATTCGTTAAACTCCTTTACTCTGTTATTATTCATTGGGCTTTAGCTCACCGTTTATATTATGTATGTAGGTGAGCAAGCTGGTGACCAGGCCCAGAGTTGACGGCCTATGCCTTGGTTCTTTTGTTTTTGTCAGCCAACCCTTGCGCCTCCCGAGGAGGTTCTGCCTGAAGTCAAGTCTTATGGCTGTTTTGTGCTCATGCTAGTCTTGTAAAATGTTGTGAAGTTAGACCTTGGGATGTATACCTTGTACATATTGATGTATCTGACTGGCATGTTTATGTATATAAATGAAGTTTTGAGAAGTTCTGTCTCATATACGCTATCACAGCTCATTGGACCTTGTTTATTTTATATATTTGCTTCCGCAGCCCCTTATTATTTGTTAATCTGTTCAGAGGCCTTTGGTAATCCACGGATTACTGGCCGGTTACGGTGCCAACCTATAGGGGTGGGTTTGGGTCGTGACAGAGTGGTATCAGAGCACGAGTTATCCCGCACACACAGGTCCTTATGAGCTTAGGATGTTCTAGTAAAAAGTAGGGGCATTCCATCTGCATGTTATATTTATTGTGTAAAAGTATAAACTCAAGTATGAATATGTGAATTTGAATACATAAAGTCTTGTGTACCTATAGCAATGGACAATGCAAGGAATGATGATACAGCAGGGTCTTCTGATGCCCGCATGACTAGAATGGAACAAATGCTTGCAACTTTAACCGAAGTGGTAATGTAACAACAAAGACAACAACCTTTGCCCCCTCCACCTCCACCAGCACCGGCTGAAGTAGATAACAGTGACATCATCAACTTGACACAGAAATTCATGAAAATGAAACCGCCGACATTCTATGGTGGGATTGAACCGTGAAGGCAGAGACATGGTTGCTTGAAATGGAGAAGTTATATGAGGTGTTTCCGTGTTCAGAAATCCAGAAAGTTCTTCTAGCCACCTATACCCTGAAAGATGAAGCCTGAAGGTGGTGGTTACTGATTCGAAATGGTCACGGAAATATGACATGGACTCAGTTCAATGCAATCTTCTATGACAAGTATTTTCCCCAGTGCTTCCGAAACCGGAAGGTTTCAGAATTTCAGGAACTTAAACAAGGCAGAATGTCTGTAGCTGAGTATGAGGCCAAGTTCACCGAACTAGCCAGGTTTACTCCCCATATGGTAGACACTGACTACAAGAAGGCCCGCAAGTTTGAAGATGGATTGGATCTAGACATACTGGATAGGGTGGGAGTCCTGAATCTACCCACATATGTGAGCGTCTTAGATAGGGCATTAATGGCAGAATCCATTTTAGCAACGAAGAAACAAACTCTTGTTCCACGAACTGATTGGACAGGGAAAAGACCGGGAAACAACTTCAAAAAGGGTCATTCATTCTCGGGGAGTAAGAGGCATAGTACAGGATCCTTCAGCAACTCTAGTCAAAGTAGTAGGTCCCTCCCGGCCTGTCCTGATTGTGGTAAAAGACACAGGGGTATGTGCTACCGAATGTCCGGTGCTTGTTATCGATGTGGCCAGCCGGGTCATATAATGAAAGATTGTCCGCTTAGATCTGAGACTACTAGCCGTCCTGCAGCAAGTTCAGCAGGATCCGCTTCGGTGGCCAAAACCAATGTCAAAGCCAATGCAGGAAACGAACCTTTGAAACAAGGCCGAATGTTTGCCTTAGTGCCCGGGGACGTACCGAACACCTACACTATGGTGTCAGGTACACTTTCTGTATGTTCTCAAAATGCATGTGTATTGGTAGATTCTGGTTCTACACATTCTTTTGTGTCCCATGCTTTTTCCCAAAAATTGACTAGGCCATTAGAACTTATGACATATGTGCTATCTGTATCTACGCCATCTGGGGACTTTATGACGTGTACTCATGTATATCCAGCATGTGATATTAGGGTTGGTGATATGACATTGTATGTGGACTTATTACCTTTGGACATTCATCATTTTGATTGTATTTTGGGGATGGATTGGTTGACTAAATACTGTGCTACCATAGACTGTGCAAATAAAACTGTTGTATTTAGACTGCCGGGTATGCCTGAATTTACCTTTAGAGGGAATGGGGTAGTTCCTCCCCCATACTTAATTTCGGCTATAAAAGCTGTAAAACTGCTTAGGAAGGGATGTAGGGGTTATCTGTGTTGCATACTGACTACGTCATCTGATAGTCCTACTGTAGAAACAATTCCTATTGTCTGTGACTTTCCTGACGTGTTTCCGACTGATTTACCGGGGGACTTAATTGACAGAGAAATTGAATTTACTGTTGAGGTGTTTCCGGGGACACAACCTATTTCCAAGACTCCCTATAGAATGTCTATCTCTGAATTGAAAGAACTAAAGACCCAACTTCAGGAACTATTAGACAAGAACTTTATCCGTCCGAGTACTTCACCTTGGGGTGCTCTAGTCTTGTTTGTTAAAAAGAATGATGGATCTTTAAGATTGTGTATAGACTACCAAGAATTGAACAAAGTGACTATCAAAAATAAATACCCCTTGCCTCGAATAGATGACTTGTTTGATCAACTTCAGGGTGCCCAAGTGTTTTCTAAAATTGACCTCAGGTCTGGGTATCATCAATTAAAAGTTAGAGCCGAGGACATAGAGAAAACTGCATTCCGAACTAGATATGGATATTATGAATTCCTAGTAATGCCGTTTGGGATGACCAATGCACCTGCTGCTTTCATGGATCTTATGAATAGGGTGTTTAAATCATATCTGGATGACTTCATTGTTGTATTTATTGATGATATTCTGATATATTCTAAAGACAGGAAAGAACATGAGAATCATCTGAGAACCGCCTTGCAGATTTTGAAAGAAAAGAAATTGTATGCTAAATTGTCCAAGTGTGAATTCTGGCTTGACAGTGTGGCATTTTTGGGTCATGTTGTCAACAAGGATGGTGTTTCTGTGGACCCTCAGAAGATTGAAGCTGTTGTGGATTGGCCTAGACCTACAAACGTGACAGAAGTTCGAAGTTTTCTGGGACTAGCAGATTACTACTGGAGGTTTGTGAAAGATTTTTCCAAGCTTGTCTTGCCATTAACTCAGTTAACTCAGAAGAATATGCCATTTGACTGGATAGAACAAGGAGAGGCAGCCTTTCAAGAACTGAAAACCAGGTTAGTGACAGCACCAATTTTAACCTTGCCTAATGGTACTGATGGGTTTCAAGTATACAGTGATGCTTCTTATAAAGGCTTGGGGTGTGTACTAATGCAAAACAGAAAGGTGATTGCCTATGCTTCTAGACAACTCCGACCTCATGAAAAGAATTACCCAACACATGATCTTGAATTGGCAGCCGTGGTATTTGCTTTGAAGATATGGCGTCACTATTTGTATGGGGTAACTTGTGAGGTTTATACAGACCATAAAAGTTTGAAATATTTCTTCACCCAAAAGGAGTTGAATATGAGACAGAGACGTTGGTTGGAACTAATCAAAGATTATAACTTGCAAATCTTGTATCATCCAGGAAAGGCTAATACTGTGGCAGATGCCTTGAGCCGAAAATCCAGTACAACTATGTCGTGTTTGTTATCCAGCCGAAAGGAATTGCTGACTGACCTCGAGCAAGATGGACTGTTATCTGCTATTTCTGCTCAACCTACTATTCTTGATGAGATCAAACAAAAACAATGTGAAGATGAACACTTGAAAAAGATTATAGAGGAGTTTAATTCGAAACCAAGGCCAGGATTTGTGTTTAAGAGTGATGTGCTGAAATTCCAGAACCGTCTTTGTGTACCTGATTGCCATGATTTGAGGAAACGTGTGATGACCGAAGCTCACAGTAGTAAATTTGCTATGCATCTGGGGAACACGAAGATGTACCATAATTTGAAACAGAATTTTTGGTGGCCTGGAATGAAAAGAAGTATTGCAGACTTTGTGGCTAGATGCCTGCACTGCCAACAGGTTAAGGCTGAACATCAACGACCTGCCGGTTTGCTACAACCACTCCCAATACCGGAATGGAAATGGGAGCACATCACCATAGACTTCATCGTGGGATTGCCTCGTTCTTCTCGAGGTATGGACTCTATTTGGGTTATAGTTGACCGATTAACTAAGTCTGCACATTTTATGCCTGTTAAAACTATCTATAATGCTAATAAATTGGCCAACATCTATATGACTGAAATTGTGAGATTGCACGGAGTGCCAGTGTCTATTGTGTCTGACAGGGACTCGAAGTTTGTGTCAAGATTTTGGCAGAGTTTGCAACAGGCTTTGGGGACAGAATTGAGAGTGAGCAGTGCTTATCACCCACAAACTGATGGCCAAACTGAACGAACTAACCAAACTCTGGAGGATATGCTCAGAATGTGTGTGTTAGACTTCCAGGGAAATTGGGAAACCTACTTGCCATTAGCTGAATTTGTGTACAACAACAGCTACCACTCAAGCATTGGAATGGCTCCTTACGAAGCTTTATATGGCAGGAAGTGTCGATCTCCAATATGTTGGGCTGAAGTAGGTGACAGACCTTTGTTGGGACCAGAACTTGTGCAAAAGACAACCGAGAAAGTGCAACTGATACAACAGCGTCTGAAAACTGCACAGAGTAGGCAAAAGAGCTATGCCGATGTTCGGAGAAGAGAAAGAGAATATGAAGTGGGGGACCATGTGTTCATCAAAGTGACCCCGATGAAGGGTCAAACTCGGTTTGGTGTGAAGGGAAAATTGGCGCCAAGGTATGTTGGACCTTATGAAGTTCTCGAAAAGATCAATCCGGTGTCGTATCGGATAGCTTTACCCCCTGTCATGGAACATATGCACAACGTCTTTCACGTGTCGATGCTTCGGGAATATTTGAGAGATCCACTCCATGTCATTGAACCGACACATGTACTTTTGAAAGATGACTACACCTATGAAGAAAGGCCTATCCAGATTGTGAACCACAGAATCAAAAGATTGAGAAACAAAATAATACCTTTGGTGAAGGTTGATTGGCAAAACCACGGGGGAACCTATGCAACCTGGGAGACCGAGGAAGACATGAAAAAGAGATATCCGGAACTGTTTCCGTTGAACCCCGTATTGATTCCGAATGAAGGTAATTTGAGTTTGGGGACCAAACTCTTTTAAGGGGGGAAGACAGTAATAACCCTGACCCTGATTAACGTTAATTGGGACTTAATTATACCTAATAATAATTAAGAGGAAATCTGGGATTAAATCGCATGTGTATTGCATGATTTATGCGCTTCTATCTGTTTGGCGTAGAAATATCTGTTCGTGTTTTAAACTTTAATCTGCGAATTGAAAGCCTTATCGGCGTCCGATTTCGAAATTGATTAGTGTTTTGGACTCGTTAGATTTTATGTGAATTTATGGTAGGTTCAATTAAAATTTGATTTGGAATGATTAAACTAGATTACATTAAGCTAATTGTTAAGGGTTGGACTTATTTACATTAGTGCCACTTAGTGGCCCACTTAACCAATACAATTAGAAGCCTTATTACATTGAACATAAACATTTCATCAGCTCATTCCCTTGCTATTGCCGACCAAGAGAAGAAGAGTGGGAGAAGTGAGTGTTCTTGAGAGTTTGGCTTAGAGAACTTGAGGAATTGAAGTGTAGATTTCAAATTGAGCTTGTGTACCTGGCATTGAGGACCTAAGGTAGTGTAATTACCCTCTTGTTTATGATTTGGGCTTGTTCTTACTTGATTCATGTCAAATTAGTGGATTGAGTCATGAAATAGCTTCATAAGTTGATTTGAGTTAGAATACATGCATGCATGTTTACGATATTGCAATTTGAGTTTGTTTTCATCAAAACTTCACATGCATGTTCATACTTTTGTTTTAGTCCATGAATTTACCTTGGTTTTGAGCTCAATGTTACATTAAACCTTGTTTTGGAGCATTGAAATTTAGTTGACCATATGCATGTCATGTCTTCCTAAAATTCTTAGAGCCTCTTTGATTTTGGTGTTCAATTGACTCACTCTTGGCCCTTGATTTTACAAATTGGCTTTTGAAACTTGTTGTACTATGGGTCTACATGTATTTTCCAGAAATTGAGCTCAAGAGGTTGAGTTTTGAATGGTTAAAAGTTGAATTTGAGCATTGGGGTTCAATCTGGAAATTCCAGATTTTTGTCTCCCGCTCGAGCGGGGAAAGTGGCGCTCGAGCGGGGAAATCGAGCTCCCAATATCTTGCATTGATTTACAGTCCGCTCGAGCGGAGGAATTTACGCTCGAGCGGAGGCATGTGTCACACGCTCGAGCGGGGGGTCGAGCGCCCGTCGAGCGTAGATTTTGAGCATCCAGTACTTTTGCAGTCCGCTCGAGCGTGAGAGTTTCCGCTCGAGCGAATCCCTTTGTTGCATATCTGCTCGAGCGGGGAAACCTGAGCTCAAGCGGAAACCTGTTTTTTTGAAAGTTCTGAAAAATGTTTCTGAGTTAGTTTTGCATCCTCATTCCATCCTAGGCATTCCTAGGCCATGTTTAAGACTCTATAAGAGGGGATTTGAGATTAGAAACACACTGAGAGCCATCGAAATAAGTTTTGTAAATTTGGAACGTGTGTTTGAAGTGTGTGTCTGTTATGTGTTATGTAGGTCACGTGCCACATTTTGTTTGACCTTTTGGCTCCGTCTGTCTGTTTCAACTCCCACGGTGAGTAATAATTGAGTAAAGCTATATTCAACTGTATCTATTTTTTGCCTGATAAAGTAGAATCTGTTTTCTGAAATGATATGTTCTGCACAATGAATGATTGTCCAATTTCTAATATGTATTCGTGACATCCTTAGCAGCATGTGATATCTACGGCTGTTACCCTACGCTTATGCATTCTGTTACCTTACGCTTATGCGTTCTGTTCCCCTACGCTTATGTGTTCTGTTCTGTTCTGTTCTGTTATACTGATGGATGATTCACGTAAACTTAATCATGACTTTCGATTTCTTTCCGTATATGATCCGGATGAATTATGAATCTGTTTTGATGTGAATCTAATTTCTAACTCTGTGATGGACATCATTCGTTAAACTCCTTTACTCTGTTATTATCCACTGGGCTTTAGCTCACCGTTTATATTATGTATGTAGGTGAGCAAGCTGGTGACCAGGCCCAGAGTTGACGGCCTATGCCTTGGTTCTTTTGTTTTTGTCAGCCAACCCTTGCGCCTCCCGAGGAGGTTCCGCCTGAAGTCAAGTCTTATGGCTGTTTTGTGCTCATGCTAGTCTTGTAAAATGTTGTGAAGTTAGACCTTGGGATGTATACCTTGTACATATTGATGTATCTGATTGGCATGTTTATGTATATAAAGAAAGTTTTGAGAAGTTCTGTCTCAGATACGCTATCACAGCTCATTGGACCTTGTTTATTTTATATATTTGCTTCCGCAGCCCCTTATTATTTGTTATCTGTTCAGAGGCCTTTGGTAATCCACGGATTACTAGCCGGTTACGGTGCCAACCTATAGGGGCGGGTTTGGGTCATGACAGTGTGATACCACAGTTTCCTTAAAACAGATTAATCACCTTCCGATGGATGTTGAAGGTATACTGGCATCTGTCTCCCAGGATACGATGGTCGAAATCAGCTAATGTAGAAGCACCTTCTGAATAGTTTTGACGAATTTGACAATAGCTGCACTCTCTCTAACAAAAACCAAAGAAGGGGTTAGCAAAATAAGATAGAAAAAATTTTCTTTGAAAAAAAAAAAAATCTCTAACTTTTTATCTCAAAACACAATCTCCATTTTTCATCAAAAATCTCTTCAAAAATTATCTTACCAAGTTTGAGGGGAAATGCCTCTATTTGTACAACTAGGGGAATCCCTACCCAAGAAAGCTATACATCAATAGGGCCATCAAATACCATTAACCAAGGTCATCAACTCTAGCCATTAGGGCTAGAGTTACAAACGTTGAAAACCTATGACCAGTAATATGGTCATCAACTCCATCATCAAAAGATGATAGTTACAAAATTTACGTTTCTCATGTGCTTAATATATACAAATAAATATGTATATAATGATATTTGAATAAATCAATAGATGGGTTACAAAATAAATACTAATGTTGGGTCACAACCCGATCCAAGCCCAATTTTCAAACACATGCACAAGCTAAGCCCAACACAACAAAGTTTAGCCCAAGCTCAAGATTAAGTCCAAGACCAACTCCAAGACCAAACATAGCACATGCACAAGCACAAGCACAAGCACAAACACAAGCCTAAGTCCAGTTGAAACCAAGATTAAGTTTAAAACTAAGCCCAACTTTATTGATGCCCACTTTATGAGATAATTCTCATTCATAACTTAATGGTTTCGGTTCATTATTTTTGTATTGCAATCTTCTCACTTAAGAGAATATAAAAATACTCAAACTCACCTCAACCGACAGTTAGATCTCACTTTAATTTTAAATTAAAATTATCGAAAAACCATTATCTCCAACACAAATTTTTTCCTCATTATTTCATTAAGAAAAATCAACTTATGATCCGTATTTTTTAAGTCATGGATCCACAGTGCACTAGTTAAACCTCAACACATAATTTTGTTTGGACGAGACTATATTTTTGAATTCATAACTTATTTGTAGATTCGTTGAGAAATAAAAAGGCTTTCACAATGACTCATAATGTTAAAAATAAATAAATAAATAAATAAAATTGCCATTGTCATATTAATCTTATAATTTTTTTATTTTTTATTTTTTTTTGTGTTTACATAGCATTTTTACAAGTCAACATCATTGTTTTTTTACGAGCCAGAGAGAGTAAGGAATGAAACATTTAGGCTCTGTTTGGTTGTGCTCTAGAATTAGTTTTCAACACACGCGTTGAAGCATGATATTTGGTTCCGGTTTCAAATCAGTTTTCTACACTCTCTGCAGAGTTGTCTGCAGAGTTCTCTGTATTTTTTGTCTACCGGATGACCACCCGGTAGACCACCCGGATGACCACCCGGTAGACCATCCGGATGTCCAACCGGATGTCGAATGCGCTTACAATTTTTTTTTTTTTTTTTTTTTTTTTTGCAATTGATTTACCTAATCGGGAAAAATATTTTCTGAAATTTTTTAAATTTTTTTTGTGCTTTAAAATAATTTTGAGTTGTGCTATTCCCTTCGTTGGTCTGAAGCTGCACTCGGGAATGGGGGACTACTGACATGGCTAGGCCCATGAAGATTACAGCCCATAGTGAGCAACCTTAACCCCATCACTTGGAGCCCACAGCAAGACCCGGTTGGCAAAGCCCAAGACAGCTGGAGTCCAACTGGGAATGGAGGGCCACTGACATTCAGACACACGGCAAAGTGAGGCACAGGCCACATCAGCAGACAAAGATCTGCAAAGTTATTGCCCACAGCACATCACCATTAATGCAATCCATCACAGCATTTATTGCGATGGCACCCCTCAGCCGGAGCAGGACCCCCTTACCCTGAACAAGGCAAGCTACGACACAGGCTTTCGGCGGTGAGGGCAGGTCGGCAGAGACAGTGAAATGATTACCAGGAGATATAAGCAAAGATGAAAGACAAGAAGAAGGTTAAGCTTTTCTAACTCCTATCTCTCTCACTCTCTCTATCTCTATCGCCCAGACACTAACTTGTTCGTCGGAGGGTTCACTGGGGGACTACCCCGTTCCCCATTGAACTTGCTTGCAGGTTACTCAGGCGAGACTTCGACATCCCGACCCAGATTCAGGGAGCTTGGACCAGTCCGACCCATCCACCTAGACGAACTGCATTATCAGTTGGCGCCGTCTGTGGGAACTTGGTTCTTATCCGTGCGCCAGTTGTGTTCATTGTCGCCGGAGACCCTCGTTCCAACGATCCTTTACCTTTACCCATCGAGGTGTATGGTCACGACTAGATCCATGGCTTCCCACCATAATGCTACAGATCACCAAACCGACCCTCCCAATCCAAACAACCCACCACAATACTTCATCGAGCTCACTAACAGCATCAACCGTATGGCCGAACAAAACTAGGCCTTAATCAATGCTCTGCTCCAACGGAACCTCCCTATTCCTCCACCACCCCCAGATATTCCACCCCACCCAGTACAAACTCCGGGCCATACCGTCCCACAACCTAACCCTCTCAACTCAGGGGGTTTGCAACCTCCTCTCCCACATATAAATCCGCCACCACCACCCCCACACCCATCGGTCATAGCACCAGCCCCCGAGGGAGAGGCCAGCAGTATCCAACACCTGTCTCCCTCTGGTGGTGACAACATTCCCCTTTGGGACGCTGAACTCCGAGCCATGAAACTTCAGCTCCAAGGGGTCATGCAAAATATCCAGCATAAGCCCTCCACCACAGCAAACTCCCCATTTGTCGCTTCCATCCGAGACAAACCTCTGCCCGCCAAGTTTAAGATGCCCGCCATTGACTCCTTCGACGGCACTACCGACCCGGTCGACCATCTGGAGACCTACCGCACCCTCATGATCCTCCATGCCTTCCCTGACGAAATCATGTGCCGAGCCTTTCCCGTGACACTAAAGGGGTCGGCTCGGTTGTGGTTTAGCCAGTTACCACCGGACTCGGTCTCCACCTTCCAACATCTCAGTGAGTCTTTCTGAGTCACTTTATCGGAGCCCAACGCCAACGGCGCCCAGCAACCCAACTTCTCAACATTCGTCAGACCGAGGGGGAATCACTCCGCAGCTTCGTCACTCGCTTCAACACCGAAGCCCTGCAAGTTGCCGAAAATGACGACAAGGTCATCCTCACAGCCTTCATGGCCGGTCTGCGGTCGTCCGATTTCCTCTTCTCTCTCTCCAAAAACCCCCCGACCTCCATGGCAACCCTGCTCTCCAAAGCCCAGAAATATATGAACGCAGAAGACTCATTAGCCGCTCGGCAAGATCCGATCACTAAAAACCCGACCCCCAGAGATAAGAGAAAAGACCCCGAACCCCGAAACACTCAGTACAACAACCAAACACCCCATTATACCGACCGACCTCCGCGCACCGACCGACCGGCACCAGCTAGACCACCTGGTCGGTTCGAGAGGTATACCCCCCTTAACTCCCCTATGGAACAGGTCCTCCATCAAATCCAGAAAGACTACCCCCTCAAATGGCCCCTACCTTCACGAAACCCTTCCAGCCGGAAAGACCAGTCCAAATATTGCCGTTTCCACCAAGACCATGGCCATAACACAGACGACTGTATCAATCTCAAGGACCAGGTCGAAGCCCTGATACGTCAAGGGCGTCTCAGCCGGTTCACGGATATCCACCCTCAGCAGAGACAAAAGACTGAGCCCCTCAGACACGACCGTCGGCGCACCCCACCCCGACACCAAGCCCCACCTGACCAGGGTCGTGATCGTCAACAACCACAACCCCGACCCCCAGGAAATCCTCCTCCACCAGTTGGAGAAATCAGGGTTATTTCAGGCGGGCTCGCCTGCGGAGGACCATCCCGCTCAGCTCAGAGGGCCGAGCTCAGAAAAATCCGGCAGGGCTCGGACACGACGGTGGCCATGGTCGACCGACCTTCCAAACAGCCAAAGCAGTGGATTGAACCTATTACCTTCACAGACGCCGATTGTGCAGGAATCCGCTATCCCCATGATGATCCCCTCGTGATCTCTTCAATCCTCTCCAATTACAAGGTCAGACGAGTCCTCATAGACAATGGCAGCTCTTCAGACATCATCTTCCTAAATTGCTTCCGCCAGCTTAAGGTCGGAGAAGAGAGCTTATCCCGCTCCAAACCCCTCTAGTCGGCTTCACCGGCGACCGTGTGACCTCGATCGGCTCCATCGACCTACCTATCACCATCGGCGAACACCCCAGGCAGACCACTAAGTTGCTCACCTTCCTTGTGGTCGATTGCCCTTCTACTTACAACATCATCCTTGGCCGCACGGCCCTAAATGCCTTCCAAGCCATCACATCCACCTATCACCTTGCCATCAAATTTCCTACTGATTCCGGTGTCGGAACAGTCAGAGGAGAGCAGACAGTGGCCAGGGAGTGCTACGTCGCCTCCCTTAAAGAAGTTAAGCTGAAGGAAGCAATGATCATTGAAGGGCTCGACGCCCGGGATGAAGACGAGCTGGTCAGAGGAGAACCAGTGGAGGAGCTCGTCGAGGTCAATATTGATCCCACCAACCCGCTCAAAACAGCTAAAATCGGCAGCCAACTACCTTCCCAAGCCAAAGCCGACCTTACTGCCCTCCTGACCGAGCACAGGGACGTCTTTGCTTGGACTCATGCTGACATGCCAGGCATTGACCCTTCTCTCATAACCCACCGCCTCAGCATCGAACCTCATTTCAGACCTTACCGCCAAAAGCAGCGAATCTTCCACCCAGAGCGTAATAATCTTATCGCTGCAGAAGTTGACAAACTCCTTGAGGCCCAGTTCATCCAAAACGTGGACTATCCTAAGTGGCTGTCCAATGTGGTCCTGGTTCGCAAAAACAACGGCAAATGGCGTCTCTGCGTCGACTACTCCGACCTGAACAGAGCTTGCCCCAAGGATAGCTACCCACTTCCCCGCATAGATCTGCTGGTCGATGCCACGGCCGGTCACCAAATGCTCAGTTTCATGGATGCTTTCTCTGGGTACAACCAAATCATGATGCACTCATCCGATCGGGAACACACATCCTTCATCACCGACCGAGGTACCTACCACTATTGCGTAATGCCGTTCGGATTAAAAAACGCTGGGGCCACCTACCAACGGTTAGTCAATGCAGTTTTCCACCATCAGATCGGTCGAAACATGGAAGTATACGTGGATGACATGCTAGTCAAGAGCAAACTCTCCACTGACCATATCACCGACCTGCGAGAGACTTTTGCCACCCTTCGAAAGTATCAGATGAAGCTCAACCCCGAGAAGTGCGCCTTTGGCGTAGGGTCTGGGAAATTCTTGGGCTTCATGGTTAGTCAACGCGGCATTGAGGCTAACCCTGAAAAGATCAAAGCTCTGGTCGAGATGCAGTCACCCAAAACGGTTAAAGAAGTTCAACGGCTCACTGGCAGAGTAGCCGCCCTCAACCGTTTCATCTCCCGCGCCACAGATAAGTGCCTACCCTTCTTCAAAGTCCTCAGGCAGACCTTCGAATGGACAACTGAGTCCGAAGAGGCTTTCCAGCAGTTAAAACAGTGTATGGCCAACCCACCCCTTCTTTCACAAGCCATCACAGGCGAGCCCCTCTTCCTCTACTTAGCAGTATCGAACACCGCTGTCAGCGCAGCCCTTATCAGAGAAGATGGCTCAGTCCAACGGCCTGTTTACTACATCAGCCGGGCTCTGAGGGGAGCAGAGCAGAATTACCCATTGTTAGAAAAACTATCCTTGGCTTTGGTCACTGCATCCAGACGACTTCGCCCTTACTTCCAAGCCCACCCTATAGTGGTCCTCACCGACCAACCCTTGAAGAAGGTCATGCAACAACCAGAACTTTCGGGCAGACTAATGCAGTGGTCAGTTGAACTCAGCCAGTTTGACATCTCCTACCGCCCTCGAACAGCAATCAAGGGGCAAGCTATAGCCGACTTCATCATGGAATTCACCAATCCTATGCCACCCACTACCTCAACAGCCCCATCAGCTCCTGCCGATCCTGAAGATCCCCATTCCTGGACTCTCAATGTTGATGGGTCATCTCGCAGGGCAGGTAGTGGGGCTGGCATCATCCTCGCCTCTCCTGAGGGTGGCTATTTCAAGTGTGCTCTTCGTTTCCTGTTTGAGGCTAGTAATAACGAGGCTGAGTATGAAGCATTGATAGCAGGACTCCGCCTCGCCAAAGACATTGGTGTCGACCAGATCCGCGTGTTCAGTGATTCCCAGCTCATCGTCGGTCAGATCACGGGGGAATTCGATGCCAAGGATGACACAATGCGAGCTTACAGAGACATAGCACTCCCCCTTGTTCGCCTCTTCAATACTTTCCAGATCAGGCACATACCCGGACGGAAAACTCCAAAGCAGACGAAATGGCCCGGCTGGCTTCTGCTGACCATTCCGACCTTAGCGATGGAGTTCGCCTTGAATATCTAGCCCACCCGGCCATCTCGCCCGACTCACAAGAAGTGCAATTCCTCCAGACTGAACCCATCCCTTGGGCATCCGACATTCTCCTCTTCTTGACCACTGGGGAGCTCCCAAACGACCAACAGCTAGCTGCCAAGGTCAGAGCTCGATCGGCTAACTACATTCTGGTCGATGGCATCCTTTATGAACGAGGTTTTTCGCGTCCATACCTGCGATGCCTCAACCCCACCCAGGCAACCTATGTCATGCAAGAAATCCATGAGGGGATCTGTGGTAACCACTCGGGGGGCAGGTCCCTCGCTCAGAAAGTACTCCGCACAGGTTACTTCTGGCTGACTCTCAACCAAGATGCCACCGATTTTGTGCTTAAATGCGACGAGTGTCAGCGCTTCGCCAACATCCCACACGCCCCTCCTACCGAGCTGATCACCCTTTGCAGCCCTTATCCATTCGCCAAATGGGGGATCGACTTGGTTGGTCCACCAAATGGGTAGAGGCGGAACCCCTGGCCACCATCACCGAGCGAAATACAACCAAGTTCATTTGGCAGTCGATCGTTTGCAGGTTTGGCATCCCTCAAGCCATTGTCACCGACAACGGAAAGCAATTCGACAACGCCAAGTATAGGCAGTTTTGTGCAGATCTCCAGATTCAACCATGTTTCTCTTCCCCTGGTCACCCCCAAGCAAACGGCCAAGTTGAGGTCACAAACCGTTCTCTCCTGAAGATCATCAAAACCAAACTCGAAGCTGCTAAAGGCCTTTGGGCTGAGGAACTACCAAACGTACTCTGGGCTTACCGAACCACTGCTCGGACTCCCACTGGGGAAACCCCTTTTCGTCTAACATATGGCGCTGAGGCGGTCATCCCAGTCGAAGTCGGTCTGCCCACCCCCAGGGTTCTGCATCCAGACCTCGCCTCAACCGAAGAGCCCCAGCGAGCAGACCTGGACCTTATCGAAGAACTCAGAGAGACAGCAGCTGTCAGGTTGGCTTCTTACCAGCAGAAAATGAGAACACTACAACCGTAGAGTCCGACCGCGAGAGTTCTCTGTAGGGGACCTTGTCTTAAGAGAAGCAACCCTTGCCACAAAGAATCCAACCGATGGCAAACTGGCGGCCAAATGGAAGGGACCCTACGTTGTGAAGGCCCGCCCACGGCCAGGCACTTACCGACTCCAAGACATGGACGGCCGAGACCTTCCCCATCCCTGGAACGCTGAACATCTGAAGCGTTATTATCAATGAATTCCCACTTTTGTATCGTCACAACTGCTGTATTTCCCTTCTCAATAGACAATACAAACTTTGCACCGAACTCACAATTTTTCAACTGTATATATATTGTTCTTTTGACTCTCTCATTTGCAGCGTTACCCTCGGCCAGACCGAGCACTCAAAAGCCTCAGTCAAACCTGAGCACTTTCAAAAGCCTCAGTCAGACCTGAGCACTTTCAAAAGCCTCAGCCAGACCGAGCACTCAAAGCCTCAGTCAGACCTGAGCATTCAAAAGCCTCAGCCAGACCTGAGCACTTTCAAAAGCCTCAGTCAGACCTGAGCACTTTCAAAAGCCTCAGTCAGACCTGAGCACTTTCAAAAGCCTCAGCCAGACCTGAGCAATTTCAAAAGCCTCAGTCAGACCTGAGCACTTTCAAAAGCCTCGGCCAGATCGAGCACGCAAAGCCTCAGTCAGACCTGAGCACTTTCAAAAGCCTCAGTCAGACCTGAGCACTTTCAAAAGCCTCGGCCAGACCGAGCATTCAAAAGCCTCAGCCAGACCTGAGCATTTTCACAAGCCCCAGTCAGACCTATGAATGAAAGCTCATAAAGCAAAACACTCAGTCATCATCTGACGCTTAACCACAATTTCAAAATAATTTGACACTTAGTCATATTTTAAAGATGCTCTCCCATATTTCGTTTGAAAATCACATCTTCCACATTACATTTCAGTTTACTTCCATGCTCATTCCATTTGAAACATTACTTTCCAGATTCCCCCACACTTAAACAAATTTGCTATTTCACTCTGTATTAGAAGATTCCTTATCCTATTCTGACTTGGATTTTGGCATGACTTTAGTTTCACCTTGCTCTACTGCCTAACACAAGCATTTGCTGAAAACATCGGTGCACAAAATAATCACAAGAAAAACAAACCAAGACCAAACCAACACAAGGGGAAATATACTGGAATCATCAACTAGAACCATAAGTGCCATTTTATTTATTCAAAAATGTGTGTACAAATTACTTACATCCCTTTCAAAAAAAAAAAAAAAACAAAACAAAACAAACAAACAACAAAACAATAAACCAAAACTCCTAAGTCTACTCATCATGCAGATCACTCCTCCTCCTCGCTCGAAATGAGGTCAGCTTCTTCAATCCCCTCGTCCAGTGGGGTCTGGGCCACGTCATCTTCTCCAATCACCACACTACTCAGGTCTAAGTCTGGGAACAGCTCCTCAGCCGTGCGCTTGAACATCTTCCAACCGCTGTCCCAGTACTCAGCCATTTCGTGCTTGTAGTAGTCAGATTGCTGGAAACTGTTGATGATTTCAGACTCTGTCCTCACCCCAGCACCTGTCCCTGATGACCCAGCACCCCAGACCCCACCCAGCCAAGCTGGCAGCCACTGCGGCGTCTACTGCCACCTGAAATTCGGGAGACCCTTTGAATTGTGCAACCGCTGCGACGTACAGATCAGGGTAGGCTGCCCTTTCCGAGGCCGCCCTCGCCTTCACTTCGTCCAGCTCTTTTTGAAGGATCTCCCTCTCAGAGGCTGCCCTTGCCCTTTCTGCCTCCAACTCCTTTTGCAGAGCCTCACCCGCAGTGGCTGCCCTCCTCTTCTCCTCATCCAGCTCCTTCTGCAAGCTCTCCCTCTCCGCCTGCGCCTTCCCCATCTCTACTCCTAACTCCCTTCATCAATCTCCCCTTTTCCTCCTCTGCCTTGGCAAGTCCTTCCTCCACCTCCTTCTGCAGAGCTTCCACCTTAGCGTCTGCCTCATCTTTCTGCCTCACCAGTTCCTCATTGTTGCTCATGGCCTCTTCATGCCTTTCGTTGGCAATGACACAGGCCCTTTGGGACTCGTCCAGCTTTTTCTGCTCAGTAGCCAGTTGGAATTCAAGTGACACAACCTTGCGGTGTGCATCCTCCAACTCCAGCTTGGCTGCTTGCAGCTCCGTTTGGGCCCCCTCCCAACTCGCCTTTTCCTCCTTCAGTTTGGCAAGTTGTGCCTTGGCTTCCTCCACCTTGATTTTGGCAGCTCCTGCCTTTCTGAAGAGAGCCCCTGCCAGAGTTGTCACCTCCATTTGTGCAGAGCACAGACCCCTGAACAGGTCTGCCTCATTGAATCTGGACGCAGCACGGAGGGCTGACTCCTCCACGATCTTCACCAGACGGTCAGCCCCCGCCCTGGCGGAGCCTTCTCCTCCCTCCAGCGGTTCAGCCACCGCACGTACATGATAAATCGCCGTGGTCAGGCCAACTCCTCCTTCCTGAGGCACAACGCTCCTTTGCACCTGCTGCCCCTCACTTGGCTCAGTCCTACCCTCCTCCACCGCCACTTGAGGCACTGGGACAGCTTCAGCAGCCTCCAGCGCTGGGGTCACCCTTGCCACAGGGTCTCCACCCCAGCTGGAGCCTTCTTCACCTTCTTAGCCCCAGGCTCCCCTGCAGCCTCTTCTGGAGCACTTCTCTTCTTCTTCTTCTTCTTCTTCAGAGCCTCCCCCTCCTTCCTGACCCTCTCCTTCACAGGGTCCACAGGGGGCTTTCGTGGCTCGAAGGCGGTTAAGTCCTTCCCTCCCAACGGCTGTGGACGAGGCCTGATCCTCTCCTTCGCAATTGGTTGGGCAGGTCGGTCGTCCTGAGCTTTCTTGAGCCTAGTAGCTCTGGCAAGAAGGGCTTGATCCTCAGCCTCCTGCGCCTCCCTCCTTGCTTCCAATTCCGCTCGGCCCAGATCTCCTCCGGTCGGCTGAGGACCCAGCCCTGCCTCAAACAGTGCAGACGGCTGTACGAGCTCGTCCCACCTAGCCTTCTTCTTTTCCCTCCATTCTTTCACCATTTTCACCTTCTCCTCTGCCTCAGCCCCCAACTTTGCCTCCACCGTCCTGCTTGGCACCTTCCAGATGGTGCGCACCCCAACCCCTCCGTTGCCAGAAACATAGAACCACCTTGCACGCCACCCCTTAATCGACGTAGGTAGACCAGCCACCAACCCCTTCCCCACCACCGCCTGAAGTGTGACCCACGTTTCTTGCTGACCAGAGGCTTTGTAGCAAGCGAAGAACTCCTCCACTGCCATCGCCTTCCCCTCATTTGCCTTCGGCCACGCACTCGCACAGGCCAGCAAGATCTTCCAGGCATTGGGCATCAACTGGCCCGGCGCTACTTCCAGGTGGTTGAGCACGTCCACCACTATTTGAGGCAGCGGCAGCCTCAATCCCCCCTTCAGAGCCTCCTCGTACAGGGAGAACTCCCCTGGCCTGCTGTCCGATGGCCTCTCCGTTGATGTTGGCAACAGCAACTCCACTTCTGCTGGAATCTGGTACTTCTTGCGGATAGCTTCCAACTCCGCCTCAGTTATCGTTGATTTGTCAGGCTTTGTATGCCAATGATCTGGCCCCACCTGACTGATGGGCGTCGGAGCCGCCAACAGGGTGGAACCATAGAACGGCATCGCTGGCTCCTCCACCCTCGCGACTCTGTATTGCGCCGCTAACTCCACTGCATCGTCCTCTCCCAGCGGATCCCCCGCCACATTTCGACTCTCCTCTTGCGCCATTTCCAAAGTATGTCTACGAATCGCTTCTGATGCAGGGCCTAAGAACTCGAAGAAATGCTCTAATGGAGTATCGCGAGCGACGAAGGGTGTGATACTTGGAATATCTTGATTTTTTGAGAACAAGTAAGTAAATCGAATAATACCAAAAGCCCACGGTTTACCCGTATTCCAAGGATCCCAATTAATTTCCGCCAGTTTGCCAAACTTTTGAAATTGCCTGCGAAAGCTGTCCTTTCAATACCATCATCACCTGACGTTTCATTTTTGATCCAACGCTTGGCCTTTTGCCTCCCTCCCTGCCACGTGTGCGACCGTGATGCACTGACTCCAGCCCTTACCCTGTCTTTTCCACTGACATCACGTGGCACGCCGCCTGTTGAGCCCCGTACCCTCCTACTCGGACAGCCTCACGGTCGGCCTCTCCCGCTCGGCCAGCCTCACGATCGGTCTCTCCCACTCGGCCAGCCTCACGATCGGCCTCTCTCGCTCGGCCAGCCTCACGGTCGGCTCTTCACGCTCGACCAGCCTCACGATCGGCCTCTCCCGCTCGGCCAGCCTCCCGGTCGGCTCTTCTCGCTCGACCAGCCTCACGATCGGCCTCTCCCGCTCGGCCAGCCTCACGATCGGCCTCTCCCACTCGGCCAGCCTCCCGGTCGGCTCTTCTCGCTCGACCAGCCTCTCGATCGGCCTCTTCTGCTTGGACTGCCTCACGGTCGGCCGTCCTCATGGTCGGCACAACCCGCACTTCCCTCCGCCATTGCTATTCCCTTCGTTAGTCTAAAGCTGCACTCGGGAATGGGGGACTACTGACATGGCTAGGCCCATGAAGATTACAGCCCATAGTGAGCAACCTTAACCCCATCACTTAGAGCCCACAGCAAGACCCGGTTGGCAAAGCCCAAGACAGCTGGAGTCCAACTGGGAATGGAGGGCCACTGACATTCAGACACACGGCAAAGTGAGGCACAGGCCACATCAGCAGACAAAGATCTGCAAAGTTATTGCCCACAGCACATCACCATTAATGCAATCCATCACAGCATTTATTGCGATGGCACCCCTCAGCGGAGCAGGACCCCCTTACCCTGAACAAGGCAAGCTACGACACAGGCTTTCGGCGGTGAGGGCAGGTCGGCAGAGACAGTGAAATGATTACCAGGAGATATAAGCAAAGATGAAAGACAAGAAGAAGGTTAAGCTTTTCTAACTCCTATCTCTCTGACTCTCTCTATCTCTATCGCCCAAACACTAACTTGTTCGTCGGAGGGTTCACTGGGGGACTACCCCGTTCCCCATTGAACTTGCTTGCAGGTTACTCAGGCGAGACTTCGACATCCCGACCCAGATTCAGGGAGCTTGGACCAGTCCGACCCATCCACCTAGACGAACTGCATTATCAAGTTGTATGTTTAGTTATGAGTTGTAAATTTTTGTATCACATATCAAATGTCACATCAACAATTCCCCACTCAAATCAAACCTCTTTTCCAAAACTATTTTCAAAACTCTTTACCAAACAAATTTTCTACACTCAAATCATAATTCCACAACACACAAACTCAAAATACAACTCATACTCTCAAATCACATTTACAAAACTCTACCAAACGCTACCTTATCATTTATCCATCCTTCGAAGTTTAAATTCATGATCGACCAATTGAGACAACTCGGTTCAAAATTAAACAAATAATAACTCACCTTAATAATTCTTTCTACATAATCTTCTTTAGTACATTCCTAAATGAAAATAGGTGGGCTAGGAATATTTGCAAGAGCTTGCACAGCACCAACAAAGAGAGTATTATTAAGGTCAATATTACTTTTTTAATTTAAAAATTAAAAAGTCACAAAAAAAAATAAAAAGTCAACAATTTATATTAAAAAGTCAAAGATTTCATTTTCTTTTTATTTTTTGCACATCTTTTCATAAAATCAAAAAATTATCCTAAATATATTAATTTTTTTATATCATATTTTAATTAAAAAATCAAAAAATTATTATAAAAACTTATTTCTAACAGCAATACTAGGTATCATGAAAAGTCTTTCATAAAAATGATCATGAATGATTTGTGACATTTGAATTACACTTAGAATAAAGCACCACACATTAATCAAGATAATCTAAGGGTCGCAAATCTTTCATGATCATTTTTATAAAAAAAATTTCATAATCCCTAACATTTCTCTATTTCTAAACGAGACCTAAGTAACCAAATAAAGAATCTCAATAATGATTGGGCATAAGAGCCTTTAGCCCTTTAGCTTGCATGCAGTGGTCCTTGTCATGTCTTCCTCTAATCTTCACTCTCCTCCTAACCGGCAACCAAAAAAAAAAAAAAAGGAAGGGAAATAACAGGTTAGTTGAGCAGTAAAAAAAATATATATATATATATATAGTGAAAAATTTTATATATTTTAATAATTAAAGTATTATACATTTTTATGATTTTGTAAAAAAAAATTGGCTATCCCATTCGGCAGTTATTTCCCTAAGAAAAATGTTATAAAGGGGAAGAAGTGTTTGAGAAGAGATTCTCCCCTTATTCCTCTGCCACACCCAACTCATAGAAGAGAAGACAAGAGTGGAGAAAAGTGATTTTAGCAGTGCTATGAATACAGACTAAATTTATAAAATAAAATATAGATGTGACATAAAGAGTGAGTTATACATGTAACATCGGCTTTGACTTTTTCGAAACTCAAAACAAGCTTCTACCGTGAGCCTTCTATGCATTAGGGGAAAAAAAAATCCAAAGAGCTTCTAATATGAACCGATTTTAAATTTTAATTTTTTGTAATGCAAAATCAAAATAGTTCATAATTTAAATTTTATCTATAAATTTTAAATTTCCATATTATTGTGTAATCAAATTTTCGTAATTCAACTTATCAACCAAATTCATTCAATCATTCTTATGACATAGTTGACCAGATATAAGATTTAATCATTTTCAATTTTAAAAAGTTTATTTTCCTATAAACAATTGTAATAGGTATAGGGCATTCTATGCATAGGGTTGGTTTGGGGAGTGAGTTGGCTTTTTGGTTTTTTGACTTTTTTGACTATTTTGACTATTTTAGGCTGGGCTAAAAAGTCTGGTTTGAGAAGGGCTTTTTGAATTTTTTGATAAGAGAAGAGTGTAATGATTATGAGTTAGATGTGATATTTTATTTTTTATGGCTAAAATAGCATATTTTGTCTTTTGTAGCAAAAATAGCCAAATTAGCCCTTTCCAAATGGACCCATAATCTATATATTCAGAAAACAATTATATATTAATTTTAAATAATTCACTACATCAATCAATAAAATATTTTTATTTTTTTTTAGGCTCCCCTTATTATTTTTATAAGCAAGTATAATAGTTGATAGTTTTTGGAATCCTTTCAAATCTGTGTCTAATTCTTTGAATTTTTGTATAATATCTATGTCTAATTTGTGTCTAATATTCGACTCAAAGTTGGCATTGTTTTCTCGGTTTTCGTCTCATGTCTGCGTCTAATTTTATAAAATTTATCTATACATTTAAATTTATTCGAGGCATTTTACAACCTCTCTCTCTCTCTCTCTCTCTCTCTCGAAAAATTATTTGTTTCTTTTGTCCATGTGCGGTCACATCTGATCCTTGGTTAAAGGGTTTGGGTGGAGTGGGATCAGAATATGATTTTTGTGTTTTTCTTTTGCTGGCACTGGTTTTGATTCTCTCTTCCAATCACTGTCTCCTATGTTGATAAGAATCCCCACCCTGGACACTGATCAACCCTGTGCTCATAGTGTTAGGTTTGCTTGTAGCTGATATACATCTGAAAAAGAAATTACTAATAACATCAGCAAATCAGAGATGACAAAAAGTAGTTTGGCTATTTCATTCTCCAACCAAAGTTTGGAGAGAAAAATAATAGGAAAAAATATCGGTAAGTTTTATCCTGTTGTTAAGGTTCCTATTGAATTTTATTAAGTTTTAATATGAATAATTAATTCTTATTTGTTATAAAATATTATCAAAAGGTTCATTTGAGTGCTACTATTAATATCTCATCAATTATTTTAGACCCTCCCATTTTTTTAGACTCCCACTTATAAATTGTATTAAAATTTCTTTTCTTCTCTCAAATAATATCAAAATTATCATTGTAAAAACATTTCACCTATTCAAATACACACCTCTACACCCCAAAAAGCCTCTTTCCCAAAACTCTAACAAAACCCTTACCAAAACCAGTGAAAAAAAATTGTAGTGATTAAGAAGTTTTTTCTCTACTACAGTATGAGATTTGTCAATCTGTTTGATTTTTTTTTTTTTTCCGATTACCTCTGTTCACACACTTTCATGCTTCTTTGGCTGGTTTTCTATCATTCATCAATGGCCTCACTGTACTTATATGCTCTCTGTGTGAGCAAAACTGGGCAGGATTTCACTCACTAGTCAACCGGATGATCGACCACCCAAGGGTGGTCCGACCTCCTTTGTTTGTCTGCTTCTACTGTTGTTTCGGTTATCTATTTTTTAACAGATAAAAAATGTTCAGTTACCTATTTCCGAACAAATAACTAATGTTCGGGCCTGCGTTACTGAATTTCGGTCATATGTTCGAGAGTTCAGTCCCGTTACCTGTTCGTGAACAAAGAAACAATTTCCGAGCCTACGTTACCAAATTTTGGTCATATGTTCCTGAGTTCAATCCCGAAAAATGATGAACAATTTTTATTATTTTTGTTATTTTTTTCAAAAAAATTACCTTTACAAGGCCAATCTCCTCTGAGCTAAGAACACCATCAAAATTATGAATCTCTTCTAAGCTTTTATTGTTGTACTCCTCTCGTCTCATGGAGTTGTGGTTACCCAAAAAATTTTCACTCATTGTCATTGCTGGAAAAGTGTATGTAATCAAATGGTTGCCACTGTTGCCGTCGGAATATTGCCGCCAAAGATTTTCAAGGTTATAAAGATAGGTAGGTTTTGAAGGTGAGATTTGAAGAAGATGGATGATAGGTGGTGATGGAGGTGAGTATTCTCATAAACCTTAACTTGTAATGTAGTGGGTATGTGTGTTTAATTATGAGATAAGATGACCCAAAATTATTGATATTCTTTTTAGTAATTTCACTTGAGGTTATTATTGTAATAAAAAAAAGGCTAAATATTGGGTCTAAAATAATTAATGGGGTGCTAATAGCAACACTCGTTCATTTTTCCATAATGAGATATCTTATCTCATTTTTACCCTTCATTTAATATGAACAACAATTTAATATTGTATTAAAAAAAATCATAAATCACAATAAAAAAAAAATTATCAATAAGTTTTATTTTGTTTTGAAAATTACTATTAAGTTATATCAAATTTCAATATTAATAAATATGTCCCTTTTTTTTATAAATTGTTTAAAAATTCAGTTATTCATAATTGTATATTTTACTTTAATTTTATTTTTCTCATTAAAATATGAACAAAAAATTCCATAAAAATTTATTTTATATAAAACTTTATAATAAATATTTTTAATTATCGAAATTAAATGAATTTTCATTAGTATAAGATTCATCAACTATTTCATACATTGACAAATATATAGTATTATTTTTCATAACTCTTTAGAATTTTAATAGAAGTAGCCTTTTTAGATTGTTTACCTCAAAAAAACTCAAAATTTGAGATAATATAAAATAATGTATTTTATATTATAATTGTTTCGATGTAATAGTTATTTATGATTTTTTAGTATAATATTAATAATTTTTACAATTAAAATCTTTAATTTTAATTAAGTTAAAATTATTTATAAAATTATTATTCATATTAAATGAGAAAGATAAAATTGGGATAAGATTCACCATTATGGAATAATGGACCTTTTGGGAACAT
The DNA here is from genome assembly GCA_030407325.1 of Camellia japonica. Lineage (NCBI taxonomy): Eukaryota > Viridiplantae > Streptophyta > Magnoliopsida > Ericales > Theaceae > Camellia > Camellia japonica. The sequence goes on along the minus strand of JAPPVO010000010.1, from coordinate 105,814,114 downwards.
TTTATGATAAATAGAACTTAATTGTCCATATTGAAACTTGATACGATTCAATAATAATCTTAAAAGCAAAATAGGACTTATTGGTATTTTTTGGAGAGCTTTTATCAAATGCAAGTTGTTTTAAAATAGAATGCCCATAAAAAAACAGAATTTCCAAATGCAAGCATTTCTAAATTTATTTCCAAAACTCAAGTTGTTTCTTCAAGTTGTGTTTTTGAAAATACAAATCCTCCGCTCAACTAGTTTACTGTAAAAAAAAATAATAAAAAAAATAAAAATTATAGTATTTCTACCTTGAAGTCAACTTGAGTTTGAGAAATACGTTTAAAACATGTACGAAAAAACTAGATATTGCGATATTGTGTGTAATTTGAGCTGTACAAGTTGAAAGGCAGGACAAGATAAGAGGGAAAATCTAAATAAAGTGAAATTGTAAGGGTGTATAACACTTGGTGAGAATTACATTTAAAATAAATCTATTTTGATTTTTTTTTTATAATTTTCATACACGTAGCATTACTTTACCAAACAAAGTGTAAATGAGAAACATAAATGAGTAAAAATATATAAAGTGGACTAGGGTAGCTTGGATATACTCGAAAAACATAGTTAAATGCAAGACAATAGGTAACTCACCACCATAGTGGTCTTGATTTAATAAAACAAAATATCTGAACATCAAGAAGAGCTAAAACAACTACAAATTTCTCTCCTTCTGTACCATTTATATGATCTATTTAGTGATTGTTTGGGATGTCTTAAATAAGTGTATTTTTTAATTTTTTAGGCTAAAAAATTGAGAAAAATATATGATTGTTTGAGATAATTTTTTGACTTTTTACGAAAAAATGTGTATTAAAAAATTGTATAATTTAGGCCAAGTTTGGCATCTTCAAAAAAATTCAAAAAATCAAAAAGTCACAATCCTATTTAAGTCACATCATCTTATTTAAGTCACATCACCTCTCTAACACATCACTTCAAACCCAACCCAAATCCAACCCATATTTCATAAAAAGTCAAAAAGTGCACTTATTTAGTCTTCCCAAACTTGGCCTTAGTATATAGGAAAAGGGATAGAAGAATAGGCAGTACACTAGGGCAGAGTAGTGGGTAGACTAGCATATAGGATATGGTTGCCTCCTTTTCGGGCATGAAATTGGACGGTAATGTTCGGCTCGTGGGGGCTCACCATAGGTCTCGTTTTGGTAATCGAAACTGTTCAATGTGTAAAATTCGTCGAGTACTATATGCTTGTAAAAAATCACGTTGATTGGATATCGATAGCTATCTGATCGGATTAATTTGTTGTTAACCATTAACTATAATACTATCTTTTTTTTTTTATACAAAACTAATTTGATCATGTAATTAGCGATATTCGATTAACGTAATTTTTTACAAGCATATAGTACTCGATGAGTTCTACATATTCAATGATTCAGATTATCAAAACAGGACCCGTGATGGGCCCGCACGGGCCGAACAATACCATTCTTAAGCTTGCTGCCGCCTATGTAATTTGTTCTCACCAAAGTGAGGTAAAGGCAACTCACGTCAGAGTGAGTTGTACCTTTTTTTTGTGTAAAAATATTTTTTTTATAATTTTTTTTTGATGAATAGTGATAACTTTTTAACTTTTCTAATAACTTTTTAACTCTTTTTTTTTTTTTTTCTTTGAAGATATCAAATCAGGCCTTACTCAAGTTTGGGGTTAAAATAGTTTTAAACACTAAAAAGTCAAATAGTGTCTACAGTAGCTTAAGTCACTAGCCTGTATTAAAAATAATAAAAGAAAAAGTAGCCTAACTACTGTCACGTTGACAGCATACCGTCACGGATAATAAATGACAATTTTATCCCTTTAGATTAATTTTTAAAAAACATGAATATCTTAGGTTAAGAATAAATTTGTCATTTTAATCTCAAACATCATTCAAACACATTTTTCAATTTAACAATCAATCAAAAAATTCAAACCCAACTTCTCAAACACAAACTAAAATTACCTATTAAAATAACCAATTAAAAAGTCAAAAAAAAAAATAGTCACTTTCCAAACGAAATCTTAATATCTAAACTTCAACATATTTACTTTTAAATTATGTTCTTTTTGTATGTTATTTGACCCTTTTTCTTTTTTTTTTTTAACAGAAAAATCCTCCCATTCTCCCGCAGGTTCAGGGCAGCACCCCTTGCAGAGATCACTAAGGTGTCCTGTTATCCGTGGTGTCCTGTTATCCGTTCCGAGATAAGAGACTATAACCTGGGAACTTGCCCCGACCTCCCAAGACAAATTCCACTTAAGTCAAGACTTGAACAGCGGGAGAACATTGAGCCCACACCAAATACTGTGATAGCAATAACTTAAGGTTAACTTCCTAACCAACTGTTCTACGCCCAAAAAATTGACACAAGAAATTTTGAACTTGAGACATAAGATCTTAACCCCTAAACCTTTACCAAATTATCGAACACCCTTAAATTAACCTTCTTCTTTTAGTTTTCATTATCTTCCATAACTTCAATAACTTTGTTTCAACTAGTCATTCAATCATGCAGACATTCCCTTGCGATCTTAGATATTCATATTGGTAAACCAACTACGTTTTCCGAGAAATGAAAACATAAAACAAGAAAACCAAAACATAACCAAATAAGATCTTAAATTTTGTCCTTTCTGTGTCTTTTCACAACAACCAAGAAAAGAATATAGAACATCAGCATAGAAAGACATTGATGCTTTGTGTCATAGAAAGTATCATTACAAACAAATCTAAATTCACTCCACCCTGATGATGAAGAATGTCAACCTTCCTTAGTAGATGCCTATTTCTACCTTACTGCCTAGCAAAGTAAACCTTGGTGTGTGGTAGAAGATCAACTTAAGGGGTGATTTGTAATGATTTAAATAAGTGTATTTTTTAATTTTTTATAAAATATAAATTAAGTATAAATTGAATTTGAAGTGATGTATTAAAAAAGTAATGTGACTTAAATAAAATAATAACTTTTTAACTTTTTTAAATCATATCAAACAAGGCCTAAAGTGTCACAAGTGATAAAGACACCCTATACCCAAATTTGCTAGATGCAAAATGATTTGGTTACTATAACATGTGTTTTTGTTAAAGTTAAATTTTAGCCTGCCAATGGTTTATCGTTTTCTTATTCAAGATTTTCCATTAATGAAAAGTTGTACACAAAATGAGTATAACTAAGATAAAAATATTTAAATAGATGTGTGATAAGATTAGAAAAGATAAAATTAAAAATTAATATATTCATGAAATAATAAAAGTAGTATCGATTGAAAATAAATTTAGAGAGAACAGACTAAGATGGTTTGATCATTAAAATGTACACCTATAAATGCAAGTGAAATAATCATTTATATCACTATAACTAGAAATTAGGAGGAGGAAAAAGATCTAAATTAACACAAAATGTGACAGTTAAAAATTATAAAAGCATATAATCTTTGATAGAGTATAATGGCGAAAAAATATTCATGTAGCCAATTTTACTTAATTGAGACATAAAACTTTAGTTTCGAAACTAAAAAGTATCTAACAGGAACCACAATAATCTTATTCTTGTCAAGTCGGGTATATAATTTCAAATTTTCAGAATGACAAGCGTAAAAGTAGTTTTTCCTTAAGCAACAGTAATCTACATCAACTAATACTAGCTTAAAAAGAAATTAAAACTAAATTTGGTGAAAAATAATGAAAAATTCAAAAACATTCATCATTTTCATGTTGTTTTCTTTTTCTTTTTTTGTGCAAAAGTAGTTTTTCAAAATTCAAAACAAACATCTTCTTGGTGTTTATTTTCACCAAAATATATTTTTAGTATTTTTCAGAATACAGATTCTGACTCTGTTAGTTGTGCATTTCTTTCTGTTTTATGTTTTATGGGGAAAAAATTGCTAGGCAAATTGTTTTCGGAAAAACCATGTCCGATCAAATTTTTTGAAAATTACCCATTTTTGTTTGTGAAAACACCAAAATGGAAACGAAAATAAATAACTATGTTTTTTTTTTTTTTTTTGTACTTTCAAAAATGAAAATAAAAAATGAAAACAGAGTGTGGTCTCAGAAAGGAGAGGTTAGGGTTGGTGCATCAACAAATGAGCTACTTGTGGGACTTTGTTGAAAAACATTCCAATTTCTCATCAAGAATGTGCTCTAAGAGATAATCCAAACTAGTGAGTATTGATGCAATCATACAGCAATCAGCTTTTAGGTTGCTTTCTTACTGATCTTTTTTCACATATATTCTCTCTCTTTTGCAGCATCTATTCTGCTCATCTTTGCAAGAATCCCATTGCTTGTTATTATTATTGAAGCCAGCATCCTTTTCACTAATGCAAATTTTTGCTTCCTTTGCTAAAATTCTGTCCAAATTAAGCTGAATAAGACATGATACTCATAGAAAACCTACAAAATAAGAAGCGACCTAGATATGAGAGCCACCGATTAATATAAGTTACAACTGAACATTGGCCAAAAAAGCACTACAAATGTAAATCATCGAAGTTACAAAAATACAACTCTTTTGACGTGCACACTTGGTACAACAAGTGTTTTGGCCTTCTAACATTGTACAATTATAAATGTGCAATATATGAGATCTTACGGCAAAAAACTCATACAACATTAAAATATTTGTAGAAAAAATACTTGTCCTTATTATAAGATCGTGACTGGATCTGCATATGTTTGGTAAAGAGAACAATCTTCTCCTTTGAGAATAATTATGGAGGTAAAAACCATCCTCCTTCCTTGCTGTCAGCGTACGCTAGGAGAGAAAAGTGATTGAACTTCTTTTGTAACAACTTTTTGGATTTATAACAGATGAATTAAATTTCTAGAATTTAGTACCAAATGTATGCATAGAACTCAAATAACCATTTATTGATACTCTGAATATTTGGATTCTGACAACACAAGATAATGCGGAAAGAAAGAATAGATCCTTGCTTAACTGCAAAAGACATGATGATTTTTATGAAAAAAAACATGAGATCAAAAACATATTTGCAGCTAATATATATAAGGGGTATAAATATTGTGTGCAATACAAGTGTAAAAAATATGATACAATGAGGTGAGCCAAAGAATCGCAGAATATATGACATTCTAAGGCTCTGTGGAGACATAATTTTTGAGTGACAACACGTGGCCGAGGTGACACTGAAGTGTCAGTCGAGGTACCACGTGTCCTGGTCATGACGCCGAGGTAATCTCGGCTAGGCTGAGGTTGTTTGCGAGAATACCAGAATCCGGGATAAACGGATAAGGGACAAGAGTCCTAAAATGAGAGAAGATTTCAGTTTGGATAACGATAAGACTCATAAAGAGTTTATCCCAATCTTACTGGGAGTCCAAGATTAGCAGTAATCCAAAGTCCATTGAAGCTAGACTTCTATTGGCACTAAGTTTGTATTGGCTATAAAGGGGAGGCACCCTCGTGGGTCTAAGGTACGCTTTTTATATTCTGAATAGTGAGTTAAGCACTTTTGCTATCTTTAAGAAATAACTGACTTGATCATCGGAATACTCTCGGGTGGACGAACCACTGCCGGGATCTCTTCTTTCTGTGACAGGACGTTCGGGCTTAATCTATTCTACCGGTGCTCTCCAGCTGAATACTAATTTGGCAGTGTGGTCAGAAATCGACTCACACAAGCCCCATTTGTTTTCAGAGATATAATGAAGAGGATTCGTAGGGATTATTAGTAAGGGAATTAAGTAAAATTGTGTTTGTTTTAATGATAGTTGTTAGTATGAGGATTGTTAAATTATTTTTATATAAAATAATAAAACAAATAAAAAAAATAGAAAAACATTAAACATTAATGTTCAAAAAAAATGCCCAACGTGTAAAAAATAAAAAATAAAAATTTCCCGAAAAAAAATAAAACAAATAAAATAATAATTTTTACTTAACAAAAAATACAAAAAATTAAACATTTATGTTAAAAAAAAATGCCCAACATGTAAAAAATAAAAAATTTCTAGTCCTTGGAACTATATTTCTAATACCATCCTCCATCATAATCTCCCTTCCAAGGCCTATCCTAATATCAAGGGATTAGGAGTCTGCTCCCATATCTCAAGACAAACATCTCATATAGTAGGTCTCACCTCACTATCAATTCCAATCCCTTCCCCTCCCCTCCCTATAATCCCAAACAATCCCAATCAAACGGGAAGTTGCCTCAGCAAGTCCTTAAATCTGCAATATTCAACCTATTACAACGTGGAAAAAAAAATAAAAAAATAACAACTATTACATTGTGGGATCTATAGATTGAAGAGATTCCCATGGGAACAAAAATAGCATACTAGAATATGATTACATCAAGTACAATTTATTATAAGACAATCTCTCATATGATAATATGAACTTGAGAAGTTTTAATTTAATATAAAAAAAATAAAAAATCTAAATTGAATTAATTCGAATGATAGGATTCAATTCATATTTAATAGGATTTTTACGCCAGTGGATGCATCATTCTTCCAGGAGAACTGCCAAATCTCACAACAGCTTGCCCAGTTCAATTTAATTGTTTATTTGGACAACCTACCATGACAACAGGTGGTAAGTGGTGTTGTATGTCTTAGCACATGTAGAATTTGCAGTTTTGATTGAATTCTATAAAAATACCTTTCACTTGATGTAGAATTAAAGGAACATTGAACATGAAAATCACTTTCAGCAAAAATCCACCTCACTCTTCCTTCTCGTCATTTGTAATGTATAGCATCACGTACACATAAGAAAACGAGAAACAGCTAAGTGTACCTTAATATCAAAGCTGAAGACTTGTTATCTGGGACTGATCTCTGTGAAACAGGATCTGCCCAGCAAAATCTTATCATGAACATTACGAATCAATCAAAGCTCTAATCTAAGTCTCAAGGCATGTTGTTTTGAACATTTATATCAACCTAACTAACTATGGACCCTTACCCGAAAAAACAAAAAACAAAAAAACATAAAACTACCTATGAACATATCTGGGCACTACATTTGAATTGAATTGTGCCATTTGTGGTTTATGAAACCATCTATATGCATTATCATCATTAATTAGGCCATTACAAGAAATGGCAGCTCATCATGATGCACAATTTATACTTTGAAACAGCACCCTTTCACAGAATTATAGATCCACCCTCCCATCATTATTACTTCACAGTATTCACATCTCCGGATTCCGGGGGCTTGATAAGTTCCATAAATTAGAGAACTTTGAGATTTAAAAAACAAGCTTGAAGATGTACTACCAAAATGATCAATTCTATGTTCCTGATGTTATTTTCCAATGCTATGCAAAAATAAGCACAAAGAATTTCACTAGAGATCATAGCATGATCACAGGAATCTCTAATATCCTCTTCAATTTCTTCCTCCTATGAATAACCTATCCAAGATAGCAAATACGGGGGGTTGTTTTTCTCCAATGTTTCAAGTAATTAAATATCAGAAAAACACTATTTAAACCAAAAATGTTCATCAATGACAATTTCAGAAGTAAGAATCCATTCACGGAGAAACAAATAGAGTTGAAAGCTGTAAACAAGAGCTAATTTCTTTCTTTTTTTTTTTTTTTTTGGTAGGCAAGTCATATATTTATACCAAAAAGTTAGACGTTACAATAAAATTCATCTAATGCCTAAAAGGCAACGCACCCTTAAAAAAGAAAACACTCCTTACTACTTACAACATAATCTACTAAAATAAGTCTAGAGCTAGGTTAATACAGTACAACACATTGAATAAATAGATTTTAAATAAAGTTCTGTCCAATCAACTATTAGGACAAAAAAACCAGCCAAGGCTTTCAAATCAGCCCATGGTTTGGGGCAAAATAGCCCATGGCCCATGGTATAAACAAAACCATCCATGGATTTGAACAAAACAGCAGCAACAACACTGCAGCACTTCAGCAATTCAGCAGCAGCAACCACAGGCAGACATGAAGATCGATTGGCCAAAACTAGCTGTGCTGGAGCAAAAATACCATCTCCAACATAAATAATCATCTCATGGGAGCCCACAAACTCAAGGCTTTTTTATATCACTTTTAATGGTAGATCCAGAATTTCCAAAAAAAAAACAAAAACACATAAAAATTTACCCATCAACAAGAACCACCACAAGATCTTCTTGCATACACAAACAAAAATCTAGAAAGGGAAGGAAAAGTTTCATAGCAAATCTGGATACCCAAAGTGGGTTCTTAGTTCTCACCGTGAAAGCTCGCACACAAAAAATGGAGAACACCAGAAAACATCCCCATCCACCATGTAGAAGCAAAACTTGAAGTAGGAGAAAGGGATAACCCAGGAGATTAGACCATAGAGGAGAACCTCAAAAACACAAATCTCCCCTAAAAAAACAAAAATCCAGTATAGCCCAGGGGGAGACATCAGGGTTCTCAGAGGAGGAGATGGGATTGTATGACAGCCCCCTTTCCATGGCTGTGAAAAGCCATTGAAAATCTCTGGAGAGAGAAGCTCTCAACTCTAGAGAGAGAACCCTCTGAAGAGAGAAGCTCTTGAACAATCCTTCTCAGCTCCAACAAGAGCTAATTTCTTTCTGGCCTCAAAGTCTAGCCATAGGTTGTACTGTCTATGCAATTTCAAATTATAATAGTAACAAATAATGTGAAAAGCAAAAGCTTCAACCTCCATATCCACCCAAAATGAAACCACCCAAAATGAAAGAACCTGCATAAGCTTAAATCTATATGTCCATGCTCCCGAATATCGAGTAGCAAAACCAACAAAAAAAATCATTAATATCCAGAAAGTTTATGAATGACCAAGTACTAGCCAATTCCATGATTGAAAAGCTTAAAAGCAAAGGCAGACCCAAAATTGTAAATTTCAATATGGAATGACAAGGGACTCTACCTGTGTAGGCAGATACAGTTAATAGAATGAAAAATTCAAATATTTTTTTTTCTTGTAAATAACAAAAAAGTTAGAAGTTCCCTTGGTTCCTTACTATCCCATACAAAATCAGTAGGCCATTTCATAAAATTAAATTACTCATGAATGATGGAATCGGCCATTGGTGGACGGTTGATGAGTAATTACAAGGAACATACAAAAACTTCAATGAAATGGAAAATGAAACTTGAAAAATTATGGAACAAAGTGGATCTAAGTTGGCTTGTTATAGAGAAAACACCAACCACCAACTCAAAGGCAAGCTGAAGTGAAGTGAAACAATCATTTAAATTAGGATTCTTCATTATGTCTTTCATTGCAATTTGCTTCTAGTCTGTGAGCAATTGCACATTTGGTTCAATAAAAAGTGTAGAATTAAACAATGATAAACAAGTAGGGTCAATTCTAAGAAATAGTTTCACATGGTCATTCATAGATGGCACTAAACTTAAGTAGATCAACAGAATAATTTGAATAAAAAATCCTAAATGCTGTTTCAGAATTATAGATTTGTCAGACAAACAATAAATCGGAAAGTGCATAGGGGGAACAAACATTTGATATGAAGACTACGCACATTTGACCTTGAAAGAAAAGAGTATCAAATTCATCATTTGTTTCACAGTGTTTTGGGGTGTATTGATATGATATGAAAAGTGAAGGTAACATTGTGCAGAAACCCTTCGAAGTATTTGGATCTTAGTTGCACGAAGCGGGAGCGAGGGCGGGAGCGGGAGCGGGAGCGGGAGCGGGGAACGTGGCCACTTAGAGGAGTCGTAGATTAGGAGCGTTTATATATAATTTTTATTAATTATATTTTTAAATAATATATATAAATATATTGTGAGATATAATTCTTTTCTCCAATTAATATTTGAAATATATTATAATTATTATAAATTGTTATAAATTGTATTTTATTTTGTGTTGTTAGATTTTACTTCAAATTAAAATCTATTTATTTTGTAGATATAAAAATTAAGATTAATTTAATATATATAACCATTATATTTATATTTATAAAAGAAAAATAAATAAATAAAGAAATCAACTCATTACATTTTTATTTATAAAGGTAAAATAAATATATTTATAAGTTATAACCCATCTTCTTTATTTAATATTATATCTTCTTTTTTATTTATAAATATCTTCTTTTTTATTTATAAAGGTAAAATAAATACATTTTTATTTATAAAGGTGAAATAAATATATTTATAACCCATCTTCTTTAACAGATCGAAGAGAGAGAGAGAGAGAGAAAAAAGAAGAGATGCATCGACTGAGAGAGAGGAGGAGATCGACAGAGAAGATCGATCAAGAGACGAGATTGAAGAATCGATTGGCGCGAGACAGAGATGAGGTCAATCGAGAGACGAGATCGAGAGTGAAGAATCTTTTGGCGCGAGATCGTAGCCGGCGACCAGAGGGAAGTGGGTGAACAGGTTCTCCTTGTTCTCTTCTCTTTCGTTCCTTCTGTATTTAGGGCTATTTCGTCTCTTCTGTATTTTGGAAGCGATCAGATTCGCGTTTCTCTCGAATCAGATTCGCGTTTCTCTCGAATGAAACTCGCGATTCTTCTACGAATCTGAGTCAGGAGCGCAGAATCGCGCTTTTGAGGAAGAATCGTGGGCAAGTTGAACGATTCCTGCTACTAAGATTTGGATATGTTGAGTTAGAACACAACGGCTATATAAAAATGAATCTTTATTCAGATGCAAAGATACACTCAAGTATACAAGAAGACTCTCAAAGACACCTCACTTTTGGAATCACTCACACTCAAGCATTCTTGATTGTTGTGTCCTTTCCCTTCCAAATGAGATCATTTTCCTTTATGTAGTCATCCACCTCCTCAATGGATGGCTAGGATCATTTTGATCCAAGGGCTATTATTAACCCTCTAGAATATTCTAGCATATACTTTCTAATATTCTAGAACTCTCTAAACTATTCTAGTATATAATAGTATTTTCTATACTTTTAAAATATTCTAGAACCTTCCGGAACCTTCTAGATTTCTACAAACTTCTCTAACGTTCCGGAATCTTCTACAATGTTCTAGAATCTTCCGGATTTCTTTAGATCTTTCCGGAGTCTTCTAGATTATTCAACATATGCAATTAATAGCTTAGATAATTCTAGAAAAGTCAATGATGACTCTTAACAGGATAGGCACCCACAAAATTTGCATGTTTGATGTTCAAAGATACTTTATAAACGAAGATAAACTAAGCAGCCAAGCACAAGCCCCTAATAAAATGAAAGAAATATAATTGACTTGATTGACTAAAGCTAATATGAAAAAGAGTAATGCTACAATGGCTATCTATTTCTACTATCTTTTCTTACCATTTGATGTATCGGTGTCACTGTAGCTGTCAATATTGCATTGATGATATACATTAGTGTTGGGACCCATTACACCAATATTGCATTGACAATGTGACAAATAAGATGGTAAACATAACATGGAATAGAAATACGGGAAGTGCAGCATAACCATGTGTATCTTCTAGCAGTCCAAAGCACAACCATCCAATAAACAATGAAATATAAGAAATTCACAGTTAATACAATGAGACTGAAATGTTGCAGTTACACTAACTTCATCATCACTGCGAGTCACTAATCAAAATGATTTCAAATATTAAACAAAGATTATATTTCATACTATTAAGTTTCTTCACAAGTCTTTTGCTTCAAGCACTGTGTGAACTCTTCACAGTCAAACTCGCCAACCATCAATTTGTCAAACACAAACTTGATATTAGTTGCTAATATCATGGATGGTCACATTAGGACTGACAACAATATTAATTGGGTTAATTACACTAATAGTCCCTATAGTTTGGGATTTATGTCATTTTAGTCCCTCATTTTTCAATTGTGACATATTTGACCATGAATTTTGAATCTTATTCCAAATAAGGACAATTGAAAATATTATTAGATTTTTCAAGAGTAAAATCGTCAATTTGATAAAATATAAACCAATTTGACAAAAATAAATGTCAAAAAAATATTTTTAATTTTTTAAAAATTATTTTTATCCACTAATGATAAAATTATGTAAAATTAATAAAAATTACATGATTAATTTTTTAAAATTAATTTTACATGATCATCATCCAAACACATAATAAAAATTAATTTGGTAAAAATAAATAAATAAATGTCTAAAAGATTTATCAATTTTACATAATTTTATTTTTAGTAGGTAGAAATAATTTTTAAAAATTCAAAAATATTTGTTTGACATTTATTTTTGTCAAATTAGTTTATATTTTATCAAATTGACAAATTTACCCTTGAAAAATCTAATTATATATTCAATTGTCCTTATTTGGAACAAGATTTAAAATTCAGGGTCAAATGTGTCACAATTGAAAAGTTAGGGATCAAAGTGACACAAGTCCCAAACTATAGGGACTATTTGTGTAATTTGCCCATATTAATTTGAATTTTCCCGTCAGGAATATTGATATTAGTTATAAAGCAAAATTCCTTATTCTATAAGAACAACTATTTGTTCTATACATTTCAGAAGCTAACTCAACTTCCAAAGTAATGAAGTTTTAACAGACATTGTGGTATCGAAGAAGCTCATTTTGAAATAGCAATTCACACAACGAAGCATAATATTTATTGATAAATTGAAAGGGAACGTGATGTGGGACAATTAATTTTCCAATGAAAAAACAAGTGTCATTCACACAAAAAACAAAAAAAAAAATTATATCAATAAAGCAACATTTATGTAGCAATGCACCCGAGTAGTGCTAATGTCTAACCAAAAATATACATTAAATCAGCATGGCATAGCAAAGTGGCATAGTGGACAAAATGTGGCACAACAAAGAGTCATGTTGTTCGAAAAGCAAATTGAGCAGAGAAAACTGTTTTGTTCACAGTGAACAAAGCACATTCATTGATTAGTTTAAAATATATATATGAAAATGCTTGCAATAGATCCCACCACCTAAAATGAAAAAATATATGGTTTTAATTAATGACAAAGATTGTTTTATTCATATATGTTGTTAGTGTAAGATTAACTTAAAAATGGCAATGGATCGAAGTTCCGGTGAGGGTGTTTAATCACGCAGAAGAAAATAATCTGGAAGAGAAAAAACAAAAAGAAAAATGCAAGTGTCTTGAGCTTATGTATTGTCCATATATTTATAGCATATGGTAGTGTAGACACCCCATTTTTGACATGTCCTAAGACTTGGACACTTTAGTTTGACCATCCTCACCAGAAAAATCAAATTGAAATTTTAATCCCAAACCTCACCCATATTAGCCATCACTAATTTGTAGTATTTTATAATTTTCTATAATTTGGTGTGGTGGTACATATTTTAAATGTTTTGTTTGGATATTTGATAAAATGAAAATGATAAAAAAATATAAAAAGAAAAACATAAATAAAACATAAAAAATATAGAAAATCAACAAAAAGAAAAAAAGTGGGTGGAAGATGGAATGGGACGGTGATGGAGTATTTTTAAAAGAGAAAGTGAGAGTGGGTGGAAACTTACACACATGGGCAGGGGGACACAGCATTCTTCGGTGGATAGCATTTTAGGGTGGGTGAGGTAGAATTTCAAAAAAATGAAGAGATACACATACAGATTTTTCTCTCTATATCTCTCTCAAAACCGATTCAACCATGGATCATCATCATCTAAAAAAAAAAACTCGGTTTGATCTCTCTTGGCGCAAGTTGCTGGTACAACAATTACGTGGGTTAGGGAGCCTGCTCGGAATCGTAGAAAAGATGGAGTCGCTAGCGCTGGGTTTATCTATTCCGGCGTGAACTATATCCATTCCGGCGTGTGGAATAGCTGGGTGTGTGCCTCACGGCCGTGCGAATGCGTGAGCTTCAGTTGATGCAAAGTTGTTTTCCGGTCAGAACTCAGCCGTATTTGGGTCTAGTTGGTGTTGTTGTCGGCGTGATACAGCTACCAAGACGAGGTGTGTGGAGGAGCAACATGACTGCACGATCGAGTGGTCACATGGCGTAGCTATCCGTGGGCCTGCAGAGCTTGACCATTCGTGATGTGTACGCATGCAAGGTGATGAGTGATGTCCCTGGTGCTATTGCAGGTCCATCACGCGTATGGGCCTCTAGTGGGAAATTCAATTATTAGATAATGGACAAGTGGTTTTGAATAGGCCAGCCATGGCTATCCTTTTTGGTAGGATTTGTGGGTTTGACCCACGTAATGTTAGTAATGGTCCATGTGGGCTATGGTCAGTATGAGTTGGGTTGATGGGTTGTCGGTGGAGTGAGCTGGAAATTTTGGGGCTTGACAATTTTGGGCTCATTTGTTGGGCTCAATTTTTATTGAAGAAAATGAGTGGAATGTGCCAATGGACTACTGAGTTGGGTTATTAATTGTGGGCTTTTAGTTTGTTTGTTTTTTTTTTTATTTTGAGTGTTTTGTGAGATTTTTATTTTATTTTATTATTCCCCTCCTCTCTCTCTCCTTCGGATATGTAATAATTCAGGTATTGTAATAATCCCCCACCCCGCTTCTTATCTATCCCATTCTTTAATCGCTTTCTGTAACTGTGCATATGTATATATCTGACATGGCATGCATATCCATGCTTTGCATCCATGTTTCATGCATTAGGATTCGGCTAAATTTGCATTTGTGGATTTCATCAATTCTTACGTGATTATATGCACTATCACATGTTTTGTAATATTCCACATGTCATATCTTAGAAGCCGGATCTTTAGCTACATCTCGTGAGTGAATTGCATTAGGATTCTATATATAAGATCATGCATATTTTACTAACTTTGTTTTGTAGTTGTTCGAGGGACGTCGGTCAATCTGTGAGTTTTTATGCTTTAGCATCCCATTTGTGTGTGTTTTTCTTACTATGTGTTAGTATTCTACCATGAGGCTACTTGCTTACTTGATATAACTGTATGAATGCCTGTGGATGAAGGCTTGTTGTTTGAATTGGAATAATTCAATAAATATACGTTTTGCGCCCACTTTACAATGGCAAATTCACAAACTTTAAGCCCACTTTGTCAAGTGGCAAATTCAAACCCATTTTCACAAACAAACATGAAATTGAATTGTTCCAATTTGAGCAAACTAGTCTATACCTTGTATGCTTCACATAGTAAATTTTAGGATTTACTAAATAATCAGAACATGAACATATAAGGAAAATAAAATTCATATCATGGTTTAGTAGAGGTCGATCTTTTGATCGGGTGAGCGGGGGTGCTCATCATTGACCTTCCCCTCTCATACCTAAGGTTCCGAGCCAAGCATCCTTGGTTACGACGAACAGTGGCCTTGGCACCGAGTCATGAGTTTCCTAATTTCCCAAAATATTAGGTGGCGACTCTGAAATCTGATGACGCAGTCCATTTTTGACAAAATTGCAATAAAATGGATTTTCAATAAAAGTTGCCAAATCTAGACTCTTATCTATGTTTCACATTGCACTCGTGAGACTAGATCAAAGAGATTTCGGGAGTCCAAACTGTTTAATACGCACGGGTACCCCCTGGGCATGTTACAGTTTCTAGCGACTATGCTGGGGATTTATGAAACCTTGACTCGAACTCCATGATATGACTTTTATTTTCAATTATATGTTTATTGCATTGCATGCATTGGTGCACTTAAAGTTCCTGTGTTGCCCAAATACTGGTGGGAACACAGGCATACTTTTTGTGACACTACACCTATCTCTACGTTACTTTGGAGGCCTTGTGTTTTAATCTTTTGAGATCTGAAAGTTCTCAGACTTTGAAGAGAGGCTAATATTGACTCTTCTGAGTTCCTAAGATCTTCATTGGTTATGATTCAAAGGACTCTTTCGTAATGTCACATTGACTATAACCCCTAGAGTAAAGCCAACCTTGTACATATAGTGAGCCATAGTACCTTCCAAATTAGAACAGGATGCTTTCCCATTACTAGGATGTATGATACCGCTTGTTTGAATAATGAAACCCTAGATCATTTCAAGTTAGGACACGATAACCCTACCCTCTTTAGGGGTGTTTGTTCTCTTTCCTGCTTTATGTGCAATGTATTGGATCTATACAGGGGTTCTCAAATTCGAATAAGTGGCTCAGGCTATTCAGTTTAGCACCATTACTTCAAAAACAAAAAACAAAAATAACAAAAACATAAAATCAAAAAACAAGTTATTAATTAAAAAAAAAAATACACTCCGATATCCCACAAAATCGACCATTGTAAATAAATAGAACTTGTAGGGTATCCGACCATCTCTGTGATTGGGGAATGACCACCTGTTGATTGCACGAGCTTTATTTTGAATATTGTGGATGGCCCACACGTTGATTGGCAATTTGAGAACGGTTTTACTCTGAGTTCTGAATTGAGTATTGAGTCTAAGTGTGATTCCACCAAGTTTATAGAGTTAGGATCAAGCTCGAGCCATTCTAGTGAGTCAGAGTCTGTTGATTTCGAGAGTGCTAACCTAGATATTTATGTCCTGTCTAGGTCTTCTTTGTCATTTTCTTTTGAGTCTGTTGTCATTGCTGAGCCATAGTCTCTTTTCAATAAACAAAATAAATAAATAAATAAAAAATAAAAAAAAATGTCATAGAGTCTGCCTACTTCTATGTGCCTTTAAATCATTGCATTGACCAAAGTTTTTCAAAACTTTTTCCAAAAACTCTGATAAAAACAAAGAGGAAGAATTTCCTCGAGATTTGCAACTTTTGATCAATTGAGAGGAAGAGAGGTGCGCTAAGCCTTTGATGAATAAAATCATTTTTGTTAATGTGGGTACTGAGAAGGATTCTGGCTTGGTCCAAATTGGTTCTATCTTGTCTTCGTAAGAGTACGAGTGATTAGTCACTTTATGAAAAGATTTCAAAAACTGTTTTTGCATGGTCCTATGAAGACATGCCTGGAATTGATTATACAACATAGGATCCCTCTTGACTTGTGGTCCGACCTCCTTAGCTCCTTAGCTTTCAAACCTTGATTCGAATTATTCAATGATCATTCAAAGTGTAAGTCTTGCATAGTCGAATTGGAAATAGCCCTTGAACTAGGGGCCATGATGTGATTCAAATGGAGGCAGCCCTTCAACTAGGGGCAATAAGGTCGAATATGATTTAGATTGGAAATAGCCCTTGAACTAGGGGCAATGATGTGATCCAGATTGGAAACAGACCTTGAACTCAGGGCAGAGAATGTGATTTCGATTTGAAACAGCCCTTGAACTAGGGGCAAAAGTGTGAGGCTTGCATAGCTGAAATGGAGGCAGCCCTTGAACTAGGGGCAATAAGGTACCACCCTTGAGAGGCTCGCTGGGTTGAAAATCCGGAAGGGCGACCCAGGCAAAAGTTAGAGCACAAAAAAAAAAAATAAATAAAAATAAAAAAAAATAAAAAGAAAAATGAAAAGCTCGCAAGGTTGAAAACCCGAAAAGGCGGCTTTGGCAAAAATTAGAGCGTAAAAGGAGAGTGTCAATACCCGAGTGAACCTTAGCCAAAACTATGTAGGGCCTGAGATTCAAATTGGAAGCAACCCTTGAACTAGAGGCAAGAAGGTTGGATGTGATTTAGATTTGAAGCAGCCTTTGAACTAGGGGCAAAAGGTTGGCTGTGATCAAAGAGTTAAAACTAAATTGGTTCCCAATGAAGACCGCCCAGAAAGGCAAAACCCAGAATTTGAGAGAATGAATTTTATTATTGAAGGACAGTCGAGGTCTTATCCACTACACTAGGGGCAACACTAGGGGCAAATTCAGACCCAATTAGCCTAGTCCCTACATCATCATATCTACTGGTCAAGTGTAGCAGTCGTTCATAGATGGCCTAGAGATTTCACAATTAATCAACATGGACAAGTTAAAACCAAAAGTACCATCCTTGAGAGGCTCGCTGGGCTGAAAACCCGGAAAGGTGACCCAGGCAAAAGTTATAGCAGAAAAAATAAAGGGCTTGTTTGGTTTGAATTTGAGAGATGAGTTTTAGAAAAAAATTTCCCAAAAATTGTTTGGTTTGAGATTTTTCTCAAAAAATTTCCAAAATCACTTTTTCTCTCTCCTCTCTCCTTCTCAATCACATTTTCTCTCACACACATCTACTAAATTCTTCCAAAATATCAAATCATCCCAAAGTCCCACAAAAAATTTATCTCTCAAAATATACAACCAAACAAACCAAAAAAATTTCTAAAACAACTCTCCCAAATTTTTTTCAAAAACAACTCTCCCAAAAACAAACCAAACAAGCCCAAAAAAATTTTAAAAAAAAAATGAATGAATGAAAAACAAAAAAAAAAATGAAATGAACAAAATGAAAAAATGAAAAGCTCGCAAGGTTGAAAACACGAAAGGGCGGCTTTGGCAAAAGTTAGAGCACAAAAGAAGAGTACCAATACCCAAGTGACCCTTAGCCCGAACTACGATGGCCTGATTCCTATCTTTGGGATACGTAGGTAGCTTCATCTCGAAGTTCGGCCCTAATAATTTTTCAACTCATTCATCTCGTCCATGTTTGCTTGGTGTGTCTTTAGTTGATTTGGTTGTCCTATCCGTGTTTGATTGGTGTATCTTCGTTCTGCTCAGTTCAATTGGTTTGATTTAACTTGGTTCAGTTCGGTTCGATTCGGTTTGGCGGTTTGGTTCGATCCGGTCCAGTTTTGCTCGACTTTATTTGGTTCGGATTGGCTTGGTTCAGATATCACCTTTGATTATCTGGTTTGGGACTATGCACCCCAATGGTTGATTCCATGTTAGTTGAGTAGTGGCCATTTGCAAAAATAGGTTTTGATTAATTTGAATGAAGCTGACTAATTTTTCTCGAAAATTGTTTCATTTTTGCAAAACTTGGACCATTCTTTGGATTTGAAAAGGGAAAATTTTCAGTGCTCACAGTTTAGCTTACATGATTTGAAACAGAAAATGGAATAAGTATGCTAATCTAACTCTCATGTTGATCAAAACATGTTTACAAAAAAATCAAGAGACAAAAAAAGGGTCAAGGCAATGAACTAGGGGCATAGTTGAGTTAGAGATTCTGTCTTCTCCACCGCTCGAGTCAACTATTCAGTGTATATAAATGTGTATTCATACCAGTCAGTGTATTCATACCAGTCAGTGTATATAAGTGTGTTCCTTTCAAACCAGCCAGTATATTTATACCAGTCGGTGTATTTATACTAGTCAGTGTATATAAGTGTGTTTGGATCGTTTTGTTTCGTTCTTCTTTCGTTAAGTCATTTTTTATTCAGGTCAGTATGGAATCAATGTCCAATTTAGAGTTCAAATTCAATCATTATCAAATTCAAACAAAATTATTTTCAAATTCAGAGTGATGTGCCAGTCACGCCATTGATGTACAGAACCTAAACTGATTTTATGTACATCCCCGAATACAGAGACTCCAAAAAAAAAAAAAAAAAAGAGAGAGAAAAAAAAGAGAGAGAGAAAACGAAAAAGGAAAAAGAAAGAGAGTAGCATTTTCTTAATTTTTTTCGGCAGCAGCTCGGCGACGAAGATTACAACGGGCTTCATTTGCACACAGCTTCATTGCCTAACTTTTCCATCAGCTGTCTCGCTTCATCTTTACTCCTTCGAAGCTTTTGAAGACTCTGCCTCAGCCTTGGCAGAGCTTCCAAAGGAGATTATTCCTCGCCGGCCATCAAATTGGTTGTGTGAAGAAACTCCGAATCGAGTCACGGAGGTTGTCAGTCGTTTCAGCTCTTTGTTCTGCTTTTTCAGCGCACTAATTTCTACTCGAGCATCTTTGTACATACGTTGAAGAAGGGAAAGTTGTGCATGTAACTGATGTACTTCACACGTCCTGTTCTGCAATCGACGAGACAAGTTGGAGACCGCTGTCACGGTCTCCACACATGACCTCAGCGTATACAAGTTTGCTTCAATGTCAGACTGTGCCGCCATGATTTGTTCAACTGACATCGCTGGAAAGTTAAAAACAGGAGAAGGAGGAGGAGCTCGTGGTTGAGGTTCAGGGGAGTCGAAATTGGTCATCTCTATCGTAGACTCGTTTAGGTCTAGAAAAAGAGTGAGAGAACCTTGTGAAGAGGCCATGGCAGAGAAGAGTAATGCAAAAGAAAGAGGTTGCAGAGTGGTGGCAGAGAAAGTTTGCAGGCTTTCGCTCTGCCTCTCTCTATCGCAAGCCTCAACTTAAGAAGATGATGAAGCCAAAGAAGAAGACAAAGAGGGAGGAAGGCTCGAGACGATCATTGACAATCGGGGTAGGATTGGATAGCCTGTCGGTCAGGCGCCGCGATTGTTGAAATCGCGCGATAGACACGACGCTCGAAGAAGATGAAGGAAGAGAGAGTAAGACAAAAACAAAAAGAGAGGTGGGAAAGTTGTATATATATATATATGTATATGTATTGTATAGCTATGTAATATATATATTTGTTTGAACATTTGGGTCACAGGTGTGGCTTGGCTTCAGTGGTTTGGCCTAGTGGGCTGAGGATTCGGAGAGCCTAAGCCCGAGGTCAAGGGTTCGAACCCACAACAAATGTTTCTTTGTTTTTGCTTTGATTTTGTGTATATATGTCTCGTATATATATATATATATATATATTTGTTTGCATATCTTGTCACAAGAGTGGCGTGGTTCAGTGGTCGAGGACTTGAAGACCATGCCTAAGGTCAGGGGTTCGAAACCCATATCCCCACATCCATGCATTTTGTGTTTTTTCTTTCTTTTTGCGTGTTTTGCGTACGTGTGCTGACGTCAGCAAACGGAATATGCCTTCTCAGTAACGGCATCTTCCCGCTGACGGTTGCAAACGAAATATTCTCCATCTGTGTATATATCCGTATATATTTGCGTATAGGTCCGTATATGTCTGTGTCGTATATACCTGTATATATACTGTATATGTCTGTGTATATATCTGTATATATCTGTCTGTATGTTGTCTGTATATGCATATGTGTATACCATATGTACATATATGTGTGTATTTATATGTAAATATTTGTGTATTATATTGGTTGTGTTTGCAATGAGTTCCTAGGAGACCAACTGCGACGGTGAAAACTAGAGTTCGAATGGCCAAGGCCTAGAACGCAAAAGGTTTGGAATTTCCGAGACTAAAGTCTGGTTTAAATACCCAGGGGTGTATCCCCGGCTTGAAATCTGTATGGCAGCCCCATAGGTTGAGGTAGCGTGTATGCGCCTCAATTCTGGATATTGAACCAACCTAGTTTGTCACCCCGTTGGAGAATAGGGAAAGTTGTGAATATGATCAGGAAGTAAAGCGGCATCCGTGGCCATTCAATCGGTTAAAAACAGCAAGTGTGCTTGTTGTTCTTTTTCGGGTCTAAGAGACCTTAAATCCTCTGAAGGTGCAAGTCCTTTGGTGTTTGTCGTGCCCAAACGACTTTCATGGTCTAGGAGACCTTAAATCCTTTAGAGGTGCAATTCCTTTGGTGTTTGTCGTGCCCGAACGACTTCAATCGGTTTGGTATAGTCACCTGACTATGTTTGTAATGAGTTCCTAGGAGATCAATTGAGACGGTGGAAACTAGAGTTCGAATGGCGATGCCTAGAACGCAAAAGGTTCGGGATTTCCGAGACTAAAGTCTGGTTTAAATACCCAGGGATGTATCCCCGGCTTGAAATCTGTATGGCAGCCTCATAGGTTGAGATAGCTTGTATACACCTCAACTCTAGAAACTGAACCAACCTAGTCTGTCACCCCGTTGGAGAATAGGGAAAGTTGTGAATATGATCAGGAAGAAAAGCAACATAAGTGGCTTCTACATGTAGAGATTACCCCTTGTCATTCTACCATACCTTCTTCCACTTGCATAAGACGTGTTTGGATTTCGAATCCACCTTTGTTCCTTTCACGTGAAACGTGTTAGGATTTGATGTTTACCTGGTTAAAACCTTTCTCCTTTCCGTATGAGATACGATTAGGTACCTCTATTGGTTATACCACATTTTATCCTCTTGCGTGAAACGCAATTGGGTTCGTTCACTATTCCTCCTTTCGCGTGAGACACGTTAGGTTGTTGATTTTATTCGGTTAAAAACATCAGGTGCGCCTGTTGTTTACACCATCTTTCCTCCTTTCGTGCGAAACACGTTAGGTTGTTGATTTCACTCGGTTAAAAACAGCAGGTGCGCCTGTCTGTTTACACCACCCCTCCTCCTTTCACGTGAGATGCATTAGGTTGTTGATTTCATTTGGTTAAAAACATCAGGTGTGCCTGTTGTTTACACCATCTTTCCTCCTTTCGTGTGAAACACGTTAGGTTGTTGATTTCGCTCGATTAAAAACAGCAAGTGCGCCTGTCTATTTACACCACCGCTCCTCCTTTCGCATGAGACGCGTTAGGTTATTGATTTTATTCGGTTAAAAACATCAGGTGCGCCTGTTGTTTACACCATCTTTCCTCCTTTCGTGTGAAACACGTTAGGTTGTTGATTTCACTCGGTTAAAAACAGCAAGTGCACCTGTTGTTTACACCATCTTTCCTCCTTTCGTGTGAAACACGTTAGGTTGTTGATTTCACTCGGTTAAAAACAGCAGGTGCACCTGTCTGTTTACACCACCCCTCCTCCTTTCGCGTGAGACGCGTTAGGTTGTTGATTTCATTCGGTTAAAAACACCAGGTGCACCTGATGTTTACACTATCCTTCCTCCTTTCGCGTGAAACGCGTTAGGTTGTTTTACTCGGTTAAAAACATCAGGTGCGCCTGATGTTTACACCATCCTTCCTCCTTTCGCATGAAACGCGTTAGGTTGTTGATGTACTCGGTTAAAAACATCAGGTGCGCCTGATGTTTACACCATCATTTCTCTTTTCGCGTGAAACGCGTTAGGTTGTTGTTTTACTCGGTTAAAAACATCAGGTGCGCCTGATGTTTACACCATCCTTCCTCCTTTCACGTGAAACGCATTAGGTTGTTGATGTACTCGGTTAAAAACATCAGGTGGGCCTGATGTTTACACCATCCTTCCTCCTTTCGCGTGAAACGCGTTAGGTTGTTGTTTTACTCGGTTAAAAACATCAGGTGCGCCTAATGTTTACACCATCCTTCCTCCTTTCGCGTGAAACGCGTTAGGTTGTTGTTTTACTCAGTTAAAAACACCAGGTGCGCCTGATGTTTACACCATCCTTCCTCATTTCACGTGAAACGCGTTAGGTTGTTGATGTACTCGGTTAAAAACATCAGGTGTGCCTGATGTTTACACCATCCTTCCTCCTTTCGCGTGAAACGCGTTAGGTTGTTGATGTACTCGGTTAAAAACATCAGGTGCACCTGATGTTTACACCATCCTTCCTACTTTCGCGTGAAACGCGTTAGGTTATTGTTTTACTCGGTTAAAAACATCAAGTGCGCCTGATGTTTACACCATCCTTCCTCCTTTCGCGTGAAACGCGTTAGGTTGTTGTTTTACTCGGTTAAAAACATCAGGTGCGCCTGATGTTTACACCATCCTTCCTCCTTTCGCGTGAAACGCGTTAGGTTGTTGATGTACTCGGTTAAAAACATTAGGTGCGCCTGATGTTTACACCATCCTTCCTCCTTTCGCGTGAAACGCGTTAGGTTGTTTTACTCAGTTAAAAACATCAGGTGCGCCTGATGTTTACACCATCCTTCCTCCTTTCGCGTGAAACGCGTTAGGTTGTTGATGTACTCGGTTAAAACATCAGGTGCGCCTGATGTTTACACCATCCTTCCTCCTTTTACATGAAACGCGTTGGGTTGTTGATTTACTCGGTTAAAAACATCAGGTGCGCCTGATATTTACACCATCCTTCCTCCTTTCACGTGAGATGTGTTAGACTGTTGTTTCACTCGGTTAAATTGTGTTATGGCACATTTGTATGTGATCTTGTGGCACATTTATATGCAATGCACCCCCTGTTATGTTTCCTATCATTTGCACGAGGCTTGCCTCCCATGTTGCCATCTTCATATCTTTATCATCACTCCATGACATTGCATTGCATTGCATACATCATAAATTTTCAAACAACCGGCTTCGCGAAGCGTGTAAGTCCAACTTTCAAACTGCATTTTGAGCATGTCACTTGCATTCTGCCCCTGAACTACGCTGGTTTGATTCCTTGCAAAGGGATACGTAGGCAACCTTCGGGTTCAACCACTTGCATTACATCTTGTTTGTTTGCCCAAGTCTTACGGCTTTGTCAAAAGGGTCGTCTTTGGGCTTTGACATCCACTCACATCATGAAATGACTTTGAGCTTTGTCAAAGAGGGGCAACTGTAGACACCCCATTTTTGACATGTCCTAAGACTTGGGCACTTTAGTTTGACCATCCTCACTAGAAAAATCAAATTGAAATTTTAATCCCAAACCTCACCCATATTGGCCATCACTAATTTGTAGTATTTTATAATTTTCTATAATTTGGTGTGGTGGTACATATTTTAAATGTTTTGTTTGGATATTTGATAAAATGAAAATGATAAAAAAATATAAAAATAAAAACAAAAATAAAACATAAAAAATATAGAAAATCAACAAAAAGAAAAAAAGTGGGTGGAAGATGGAATGGGGTGGTGATGGAGTATTTTTAAAAGAGAAAGTGAGAGTGGGTGCAAACTTACACACATGGGCAGGGGGACACAGCATTCTTCGGTGGATAGCATTTTAGGGTGGGTGAGGTAGAATTTTAAAAAAATGAGAGATACACATGCAGTTGGGGCCTCTCTCTCGTGGGTGAATAATATAAAAAAAGAGAGCAGGTGAGAAGATGGGAGAGAAAGGTGAGTGTATGATTAAAGAGGGCACATGGGCAATGGGGCCTGAGAGCTAAAACAAAAAATACATAAACACCACTACACTCTCTCTCTAAGGGGGGTCTGAATTGATTTTGATAGAATTTTTGGTCTTGCAAACTCTCTCTCTCTAGCGACGTTGTGACCCAAGCTGCTTCTCATCAATAACTCTTTCTTCTCTTTCTCGGGCTGGTTCTCCATACACACGATTTCGAAGCTGCACACACACACACAACGCATATGAGAGAGGGGAGAAAGACAAACACATACAATGCATCATTCATGATCGTCTCTCTCTCTGCACCTGGGCTCTCTCTTCTCGGTGGTGCATGAAAACAAACAAGGAGCATGTTTGATTTTTCAGAGAGAAACACGCGGCACATATGACATGCGTCTACTCTCTCCTTCTCGGCAGACCTATGCACATGGGCACACACTCAACACACAACACATACATAACACACTCACACAACACCCACGCACACCACCTATGCGTCACAGCCAAGCTCACACACATGCATACACACGCCCACGGGATTGATAAACACTCACACTCACATGCACACGGAGACACTCATACACACGGCACATGCATACACATGCACACACGGCAGCAAGACATACAGACACACATGCACTAGCTCTCTCTCTCCTCTCTCTAGGACACACCACACACACATGGGCTGAGGTCCTCTCCCTCTCTCTCGGCAGCTTGAGTTTGAAAAAAGGAAGAGATACACATACAGATTTTTCTCTTTATATCTCTCTCAAAATCGATTCAACCATGGATCATCATCATCTAAAAAAAAAAAACTCGGTTTGATCTCTCTTGGCGCAAGTTGCTGGTACAACAATTACGTGGGTTAGGGAGCCTGCTCGGAATCGTAGAAAAGATGGAGTCGCTAGCGCTGGGTTTATCTATTCCGGCGTGAACTATATCCATTCCGGCATGTGGAATAGCTAGGCGTGTGCCTCAAGGCCGTGCGAATGCGTGAGCTTCAGTTGATGCAAAGTTGTTTTCCGGTCAGAACTCAGCCGTATTTGGGTCTGGTTAGTGTTGTTGTCGGCGTGATACAGCTACCAAGACGAGGTGTGTGGAGGAGCAACATGACTGCACGATCGAGTGGTCACATGGTGTAGCTATTCGTGGGCCTGTAGAGCTTGACCATTCGTGATGTGTACGCATGCAAGGTGATGAGCAATGTCCCTGGTGCTATTGCAGGTCCATCACGCATATGGGCCTCTGGTGGGAAATTCAATTATTAGATAATGGACAAGTGGTTTTGAATGGGCCAGTCATGGCTATCCTTTTTGGTAGGATTTGTGGGTTTGACCCACGTAATGTTAGTAATGGTCCATGTAGGCTATGGTCAGTATGAGTTGGGTTGATGGGTTGTCGGTGGAGTGAGCTGGAAATTTTGAGGCTTGACAATTTTGGGCTCATTTGTTGGGCTCAATTTTTATTGAAGAAAATGAGTGGAATGTGCCAGTGGACTACTGAGTTGGGTTATTAATTGTGGGCTTTTAGTTTGTTTGTTTTTTTTTTATTTTGAGTGTTTTGTGAGATTTTTATTTTATTTTATTATTCTCCTCCTCTCTCTCTCCTTCGGATATGTAATAATTCAGGTATTGTAATAATCCCCCCACCCCGCTTCTTATCTATCCCATTCTTTAATCGCTTTCTGTAACTGTGCATATGTATATATCTGACATGGCATGCATATCCATGCTTTGCATCCATGTTTCATGCATTAGGATTCGGCTAAATTTGCATTTGTGGATTTCATCAATTCTTACATGATTATATGCACTATCACATGTTTTCTAATATTCCACATGTCATATCTTAGAAGCCGGATCTTTAGCTACATCTCGTGAGTGAATTGCATTAGGATTCTGTATATAAGATCATGCATATTTTACTAACTTTGTTTTGTAGTTGTTCGAGGGATGTCGGTCAATCTGTGAGTTTTTATGCTTTAGCATCCCATTTGTGTGTGTTTTTCTTACTATGTGTTAGTATTCTACCATGAGGCTACTTGCTTACTTGATATAACTGTATGAATGCCTGTGGATGAAGGCTTGTTGTTTGAATTGGAATAATTCAATAAATATACGTTTTGAGCCCACTTTGCAGTGGCAAATTCACAAACTTTAAGCCCACTTTGTCAAGTGGCAAATTCAAACCCATTTTCACAAACAAACATGAAATTGAATTGTTCCAATTTGAGCAAACTAGTCTATACCTTGTATGCTTCACATAGTAAATTTTAGGATTTACTAAATAATCAGAACATGAACATATAAAGAAAATAAAATTCATATCATGGTTTAGTAGAGGCCGATCTTTTGATCGGGTGAGCGGGGGTGCTCATCATTGACCTTCCCCTCTCATACCTAAGGTTCCGAGCCAAGCATCCTTGGTTACAACGAACAGTGGCCTTGGCACCGAGTCATGAGTTTCCTAATTTCCCAAAATATTAGGTGGCGACTCTGAAATCTGATGACGCAGTCCATTTTTGACAAAATTGCAATAAAATGGATTTTCAATAAAAGTTGTCAAATCTGGACTCTCATCTATGTTTCACATTGCACTCGTGAGACTAGATCAAAGAGATTTCGGGAGTTCAAACTGTTTAATGCGCACGGGTACCCCCCGGGCATGTTACAGGTAGTTGTTAAGCAATGGTTACAACCTATTAAAATTCAAACTCAATGGTCACCATGTTTCCAAACATTGTGACTCTTCATTCAAATCTTAAACTTTCTACTTCCAGTAACTTCTTCCTGCTGGAAGATTGAATCACTATATAAAGCTTTGATTTGGTGTGAGAGGGTCCACCATATTATGGTGTGATCACCGCTCATACCTTCATCTCCCACTTGATCACATTATAATATTAGTGATAAAACCTGAGTTCGAGCATGTTTACCTTGGTACCAAAATTTTGCTTCATACCCACTTTCATCTATGAAATTACCTCATAGATCGACGTCTGATTGTGACTTGGCTATATGTCCACATGTTTTTGCCACCAATCTGACCGCACCCATATGAATGTATTCTCCTACTGACAACACACTCCAGATGACTTCAATTCACTATATTTCAAATGAACGGCATCAATTTTTAGTGCTGGGTTCATAATCCATACCCAATCACCATTGACAACTTCAGCCGCACACATTCCTCATGTGTCGACATGCGCCGAAATTTTTATTAAGTACTTCCTCTAAGACCCATTCCTGAATGTTTTCTTTAACACACTTTATCAATGACTTTTTGCTGATCAAGCAGACAACACCATCTAGTCAGCACGTTGCATATCATGGACTTTACATCTCATACTAACTATAATGTCTGTACGTTATCAATTCCTCTATCTTATTACTTGACCAAACACATTATTTCCATGCAAGATAGAGTTGCAAGACATCAGTTATCTAGGCGTCCCCAGAGTCATCTGAGTATGCTCTTATATAAGTAGCTAAACCACTCAGCTAGGCATTTTTCAATCCCATATTAGCTGTATGTTCTCTAAATTTTTCCAGAGACAACTCTTTGGTCATAGGGTCGGCCACCATCTCTTCTGAGGGAATATAATTGACTTTAATTTCACCTCTCTCCACTATGTCCTGAATATAGTGGTAACTTACATCAATATGTTTTCCCTTAGAGTTATTCGCTCCATTTTTTATTCATGAGATGACAGACTGATTGTCACAAAACATATTGACCGGTCTGGCAGGTATACCTAATTGTAAACTATTAACAAATTGTTTTATCTAGACCACATTACTCACTGTTGTGCTGCAAGCTATGTATTCAGCTTCCATAGTGTACTTTGCAACACAACTCTATTTCTTACTTAACTAAGAAACTGCTGTTCCACTAAACAAGAACACATTACCACTAGTAGATTTTCTATCATCTACATCTCCTGCAAAATCCACGTCAGTGTATTCTTTTATGTCTAGATCACACAAACCAAAACATAACTTCAAATTTTTAGTGCCTTTTAAATATCTGAATATTCTTTTGACTACTTGCCAATGTTCCTTACCTGGATTGGATTGAAACCTACTTACCAATCCGACTGCATGACAGATGTCAAGTTTGTGCTTGTCATAGCATACATTAGGCTGTCTATTGCCTGAGCATACGGGACATTTCTCATTTCCTCAACGTCAGACTTAGTTTGAGGACTCGTACTTTTACTAAGACTTTGTCCCTTGCAAACATGCGTGCTTAAAGAATTACAGTTATCCATATTAAATCTTTTGAGCACCTTGTCTAGATATTTCTCTTGATCTAGATATAATAAATTTGAATTTCTATCTCTTGAAATTCTAATTCCTAGAACATAGGTTGCAAAATCCATGTCTTTCCTTTCAAATCTAGATGCCAAAAAAGTTTTGGTTTTTATAATCATATCTGGACAATTTCCTACTAACAATATGCCATCCACATATAAAGACAATATTGCTAACTTGTCATCATTTTTCCAGATATAAACATAGTGATCTAATGGACTCACACAATAGGCCATTTCTAAAATGGCTTGGTGGAATTTCAAGTACCATTGTCTTGAAGATTGTTTAAGTTCATATAGAGATTTTTTTCAACTCGTAGACTTCATCCTCGTTGCCTTGGTTCTGGAAACCATCAGGTTGAATCATATAAATTTCCTCTTTTAATTCTCCATTGAGAAAAACAGTTTTAACATCTAATTGATGCAATTCCAAATCCATCCTGGCTACTACCGCCATTAGAATACTTATAGAGGCAAATTTTGCAACAGAAGAATATGTATCTACGAAGTCTATTCTAGGTTGTTCAGTGAATCCCTTGGCTACTAACCTGGCCCTGTATTTCTCCAAACTTCCATCTACTTTGAATTTCTTTCTAAGAACCCATTTGCAACCAATGGCTTTTCTTCTATTCGAGAGATCGGTTAATTCCCAAACATCATTTTTCTTGATCGAGTCAAATTCTTCATTCATTGCCTTAAGCCATTGTGTAGCATCACTGCTACTCATTGCTTCATTATAAGTAGTAGGATCATCTACTAAGTTATGAAGTTCTTCAATTTGAAAAACATAATGATCTTTCAAAAACGTAGATGAACGTCTTACTCTCTTACTCCCACTTATCTCAGGATTCGAAGTATGTAAAACAACGTCATGTAATTTGCGTTTTCTCCCACTATTAGATGGTTCGGAGAGAATATGTGGATCGAGTGACAACGAAGGAAGTGAAGAATCCTAAGATACTTCGGAGAGCAATTCAATTTGTTCAATAGGAGTAATAAGATCAGTGGATTCAAGAAAAATAGCATATCTACTTTCTATTAATCTACATTCGGGATGGTAAAAATGATAACCACTCATATTTTCAACGTAGCCAATAAACTTGCATTCCCAAGTTTTACTTTCCAATTTATCCCTTAAAGGTTTGGGAATAAGTACATGTGCTTTACATCCCAAACTTTGAGATTTTGAATATGAGGTTTAGTGCCATGCCAACATTCGTAAGGAGTTAGAGGTTTGGCTTTTCTTTCGACTCAATTTAAAATGTATGCAGCAGTAGACAAAGCTTCTCCCAAAAAATGAATAGGAAGATCAGCATGAGCCATCATAGACCTTGTCATTTTCATTAGAGCACGATTTCGTCTTTCGGCAATCCCATTTTGTTGTGGCATGTATGGCATTGTAAACAAATGTTTTATACCATTGTCCTTGCAGAAAAAATCCATAGCTTCATATTCGCCACCTCTATCATTATTCAAGTGTTTAATGGACCGACCAAGTTGCTTTTTTATATTCCTTAAACTTGTCAATGGCCTCTGATTGTGTTTAAGAAGGTAGATATGTCCATATCTTGAATAATCATCAGTGAAAATAGTAAAGTATTCCATGTCTCGATAAGTTTTAGTTCTTAAAAGGCCACAAATGTCCGAATGAATTATTTCGAGTAATTCCGATAATTTCCAATGTTTGAAAAATGGTTTGCTAGTCATTTTGCCTTTGATACATGGTTCATATATATCAAAATCATCAGAACATACTTTAGGCAAGAAGCCACTTTTAAACATTCGAGACATTTTATTTTTATTAATGTGACCTAACCTTAAATGCCACAAATAAGAACTATTACTAGTAGAAACATGCAAATAATCAGAAATACATACTTTGTTATTATCAATAGGAAGAGAGTACATGTCATTCACTCTTACACATTTCACTAATACACTCCCTTTCTTAATCAATACTGTGTTAAACCTAAAATTAACCTCAAAACCCTTTTGGGTTAACACCGGAATTGAAATTAAATTTCAGCGAATGCTGAGTACATAAAGCACATCATGAAGCATAACGGAAGTTTTATTAATAGAGAATTGACAGTTGCCGATGCCCAAAACATCACTATATGAGTTGTTGCCCATGTAGATTTTGTGTTCACCAACCTTCTTGTCAGTAAGCTCCACGAACATGTCTTTATTTTGCACAATATGCCTAGTTGCAGCAGAATCAATCCACCATGAATTTGATGAAGGTTCAAGCACCATTGCTTCAGAAACTGTCATGACAACAGGGTTATGATCCTTTTTCTACTTCTTCTAAGGACAAGTAGCTTTGATATGACCTTTTTGACCACACTTGTAACATGGGCCAATTTGATGCTTATGATGTCATTGTTTTTGCCATTCTTGTTGTTTCTTCCATTCTTTCTGAAATCCCTTCTTCCATTTTTTCTTGAAATAAGTCGTCTTTTTCTTGTTGAATGGTGTGTGGGTATTATTCTGTGGTTGTGGTGAAGATTGTGCCATCAACAACTTAGAAGACAAACCTTCTTTACGCTTTCGCTTCATTCTTTCTTCTTCTAAAACTAAGAGTATAGGCAATGTTACCATTAAAATCTCTCGTCCGCTATGAGTTAAAGATATGATAACATGATCCCAAGACAATGGAAAACTATTAAGTATGGTAGTTACTTGCATCTTGTCCGACTAAGAGTGACCAACGTTGGATAATTCTTTAGCAATTAACTCCATTTGATTAACATGATCACAAACACTATCATTATCACTCATACGAGTGTTATTATATTTGTCCAAGAGCAATTGAATTTGAGTATCCGATCAAACTCCATACTTACATTCTAGTGCTTCCATTAATTGTCTTGTAGTTTCATGTTCTTCAAAAAGCGGAATAATATTATCTTTCATATTATGTAACATAGTTGTCTTTGCCATTGCATCATCTTCTATCCATTTATTTTGGAACCAATTAGAATCATCATCTGGTTTAGAAGTGGATAAAGTGTGCAATGTTTTTTTCATATATAAGAAGATAAGAAATGTGGCGTTTTCATGCTCGGAAATTATTTCCATTAAGCATCTCGATTCTTGAAGAATCCATGCTATTTTTAATAACCATACTAAAAACAAAATGTGTTACTATGAAAATTCAAATGTGAATATTACAAACTAAAATATATATATATATATATATAAGCAAAATTAAAGACAACAACAGGTCTTAATAAGGATAAGCCTTGTAGTTGTTGAATCGGCCACTGTGATAAAAAAAAAATTACTGTGAAGGAGTAGAACGGTTCTTTTGCCTTGGGTAAGAAGAATGATGAAAACCCAATGGCCTTTTAAACGCAATACTTTGCTTATGAGTATTGTAAAAATAGTTACAAGCCCAAGGTACACAATGGCGCTTATTAAAAATTGTTTCTTTGAATGTTTTCCTGGGTAACGCCCTTGGATAGCCTTTTCCTCGAATTTTTTCTTTTGAAAATGTAGTACTAGTACTCACAGAAAAATTCTTAGATAAATTCTGGAAATTCTGGCTTTTGAATTATTAAAAACGGCCTTGAAATGGAAAGAACAAGCCAAAAAACAGATTGGACCAGGCTGCTGCCGGTCCATATACTGTGCTGGGCCGGTTTGGACTGGCTAAGACCGAACCGGCGTGCCACGCGGGTCAGCGCGCGGGTCAAGCGGACACGGGTCAAGCGAAACAGATGGACACGGGTCCGGACGCGGGACGCTAGGTCGACACGCGGATCTGGACACGCGCTGGGCCGCGACTTTGGGCTACTTGGCTGTGTCACTGGGCTGGGCTGGCTTTGTGGCTTTGGGCTGCTTGGCTTGGTCTCTATGGCGCTGGGTTTTGGC
Organism: Camellia japonica; assembly: GCA_030407325.1. Classification (NCBI taxonomy): domain Eukaryota; kingdom Viridiplantae; phylum Streptophyta; class Magnoliopsida; order Ericales; family Theaceae; genus Camellia; species Camellia japonica. Next base: position 105,781,168 of record JAPPVO010000010.1, on the reverse strand, counting down.
CCAATCAAATCCTTTTTAATTCTTAGGCCCAAAGGAATTGATTTCCTTACTGTAACTCTTATTTTTGGCCCTTTTCTCTTAATTTTTGAAATTGGCCCAATGGATGATCTTTGCAAAACATATGCACCAACGGAATGTTTCTGGTCGTCTTCTCCGGCAACTGGTGTCGAAGACCAAATACTGAAAATTGAACTTTGTGGGTCAATTTTTTTTCGTTTTTCACAACGAATTTCACTATTGTGATCAAAATTCTGAGAAGAACCAGACGATGCTAATTTGGAGACACAATTTGAACCGAAAAATATTTTGTAAAATTGCTTCCAACGGTATAATTTGGCCTCACTTTCGGCAAGGTTCGGAACAATAGCACCACCAACGGTTATTTTCTTTGGATAGTTTTCTGGGAATACAACGCGTTAGTGATGATTAAATAAACAAACGGAATTAACCAAAGCCAAAGATTGACGGTGGATTATTTTCTGAATTTTTGGTAAAAACTTTTTGGAAAATTTTCGTTCTTCCGAACTGTAATTCGACATCTGCGATTATGTGTACAACCTTGCTCTGATACCACTATAAGATTAACTTAACAATGGCAATGGATCGAAGTTCCCATGAGGGTGTTTAATCACGCAAAAGAAAATAATTTGGAAGAGGAAAAACAGAGAGAAAAATGCAAGTGTCTTGAACTTATGTATTGTCCATATATTTATAACATATGGTAGCGGTTAAGTAATGGTTACAACCTATTAAAATTCAAACTCAATGGTCACCATGTTTCCAAACATTGTGACTCTTCATTCAAATCTTAAACTTCCTACTTCCAGTAACTTCTTCCTACGGGAAGATTAAATCACCATATAAAGCTTTGATTTGGTATGAGAGGGTCCACCATATTATGGTGTGATCACCGCTCATATCTTCAGTTAGGCATATGAACAAGATCGAACTCCTGAGCAATGGACTAGGTGGAACCATTTTGGAGACGCACAAATGAATCACCAACTTCTTGTCACTCTTGATTTCCATAAGCAAACTGTTGAAAGCCACAGCCATGAGGCAAGCCATGCGCACGTTAGTGCTTCGGCTGGGGTGGCAGAAGAGGCATAGATAGATCTAACATTGCCATCAATGAGTTGCCTTGAGAATCTCTAATGACAGTGGCTATGGTATGGCTATTTTAATTTTTGATTATTTTAATAGGTTAAAATATTTATTTTTGAAAAGAGGAGATTTTTTCGTAGTTGGATATGATATTTGTGACGAAAAAAGTAAAATAATTATAAATTTAATATGACATTTTTTCTTATTAACTATTTTAGTCTATTTTATTTTTCTTTTTTTGTAAATTTTACCCAAAAATAGCCAATTTATGGCCGCATCACAATTGATTTTAAGGTCTCGTTTGGCAAGTAATAATTTTAGCCTAAAAGTCAAAAAGTTATTAAAAACATCAAAAAGCCTATAACCTATGCACTCGTTTGGGAAGAAGGTATGGGTTGGGTTTGGGGCTATTTTAGCTACAAAATGACAAAATAGGTTTTTTAGCTCAATAAAACAAAACACATCCAATCCATAATCATTACATTATTTCTCTCACAAAAAGTCAAAAAAGCCAAAAAAAACCTATCCCAAACGAGGGCAAAGTCAAAAAAGCCAAAAACTTATCCCAAACGAGGCATTTTAGCCCTAGGCTAAAATAGCTAAAAAGTCAAAATGTCAAGCCACTTCCCAAACGAACTTATATAAAAAAGTAAAAGATTTCCTTTTCTCTTTATTTTTTGCACATCTTTTCGTAAAAAAAATAAAAAATCATTCTAAACCTACTAATTTTTTTTACGTTATATTTTAATTAAAAAGTTAAAAAATTATTAAATTAATATATTCCCAAACAAAGGCTAAGTTTTCCATGAGAAAACAGGAATCCAGCCCAAAAGACTAGACTGCATAGAAATGACCCCCACCTGGGAAAGGCTGGGAGGAGGTTGAAGGAAGTCAGCCAGCTGCGTCTTTCCAAGACTGGGAGATATTCATTACAAGTTTTCCATATGCAACCGTGATTTAGAGCTCTAAATTAGTTCTAAACAATTAGCAAGCAAACCAAACCAAACCAAACCAAAAAAAAAAAAAAATTAAAGCTAAAATATCACATCATTTTGTAGATCCCACCTCTAGAGTTCTATTTAGAGCTCTTTTCTAGATCTCTCAAACATTTCTTTTCCACATGTACCAGCCTAAGGGCATAGTTAACAAAATCCAAAAAAATAAAGGGACAATTACAATAAAAAATAATAATTTAAAGTTTGATTTTTATAATAAAATAAATTTTTAATTTTATCAATTAAATTTTAAAATTTTAAATTTGATTTGTTTTCAATCTAAATTATTTGTTATTTTTATTAAGTAAAATTGATCGAAAAAAATAATATTTTAGCTTGGCACTGGCTTCCCTCTAGTTCCAGATCAGACTAGAGGTGCTGTTGGGTCCATGGGGGCTCATCCTGTTTCGATAATCCAAACCGTTCAATGTGTAGAACTCATCGAGTACTATATGCCAAAAAAACATCATATTGATCAGATATCGATAGCTACGTGATCAAATCAGTTTTGTATTAAAAAAATAGACAGTAAAAAAATAAACGATTGACAGAAAACTGATCTGATGAGATAGTTATCGATATCCGATCAACGTGATTTTTTACAAGCATATAATACTCAACAAGTTCTACACATTGAACGATTCGGATTATCAAAACAAGACCCATGGTGGATCTCCACGGACCCAACAACAACCTCTAGTCTGATCTGGAACTGAAAGGAAGCCAGGCCCTTTTAGTTTTACCTAATGAAAATACATGAATGTTTTGATTGAAAACAAATTAAAATATTAGAGTTTAAATAGCAAAATTGAAAACATAGGATTTATTTTATTAAAGAATTCAAACCTGGGTTTTTTTTGTTTTTGTAATTGTTCCAAAAATAAACCATCTAATTTCCAAATCATTATTATCGTCATTTTTGTGTGTGTGTATGTATATGACAAATACACTAAATCATGAGGCTGTCATTATCAATATCCGATCATGAGATAACTATTGATATCCTATTAATGTGATTTTTTACAAGCTTATACTTGGCAAATTCTACACATTAAACGGTTCGAATTATCAAAACGGGACCCGTGGTAGACCCTCACGGACCCAACAACACCTTCCAATCCAATCTGAGACTGGAGGAAGCCAGGCCCTTTTAGTTTTACCTAATAAAAATACGTGAATGTTTTGATTGAAAACAAATTAAAAGATTAGAGTTTAAATAACAAAATTGAAAACTTAGAATTTATTTTACTGAATAATTCAAACCTGGGTTTTTTTTTGTTTTTGTAATTGTTTCAAAAATAAACCATCTAGTTTGCAAATCATTATTCTCGGCATTTTTTTGTGTGTGTATGTATGTGACAAATACACTAAATCATGAGGTTGTCATTATCGAATTAATTTGATTTTTTTGTAATTTAATTACTTTTTAGACTTAAAAATTTTAATGAATTAGATCATCAAAATAGAGTCAATGAAAACCCCACGGATTCGACAATACTAAGGGTGTAATAATGGCCTGGGCCGGCCCATTCGGGCTTTGTGGGCTCGCGATTTTTTAGCGGGTCGGGCCGAACCGGCCCATGGGCCAAAAAATGAGGCATAGGCCCAAGCCCAAGCCCACTCATAATAGGGCCTAGGGTCGGGCCTAGGGTTGCGGGTCGGGCCTAGGGCCTGGGCTCGGGCCTTGGCCCGCGAATCAGGCCTAGTCAGGCTTTTTTTTTAATATTAGAAATAAAAAATTAAAAGAAAAAAAAATTATACTAAAGTATTTTAATTACGATTAATGAGATATTTTGTTTGGTTATTTAATATTTTATGGTGATATTTAAATTTAATTATATATGACTTATGTTTTTTTAATTGTGAACTTATAACTAAAAAAATATGCAATTATGTAATTTTTTTTTTTCGAAATGAATAATGTGGGGAAAGAGGTTGGAAATACTCTTCGGATCCTGGGAGACGCTGATGATCCTCTGGGAGTCACCTGCAAAGACACAAGTACTCCGGTCGGGGGTGCCGGAATTAGCACTCCGACGGACAAGTTAGTTTTTCTCAAGAAAGCTTGTTTACTAAGTTATTAGAAGTGATTTTCTTACATACCTTTTCTAGTTCGTTGCCTCTATATTTATACTCGTTCTTTTTATGATCCTCGGGACCAGAGCCTACTTTTTCAATCATTATTATTTCCCATTATTCGGCCCTAGGGATCCTTCCCTATTCGGCCTCCATGTCTATGCGGGATGTACGCCGGCTAGAGTACAGCTTTTAAGATATAGCTCCCCCATCCTTGCCATTTATTCGGCCACCACAATTGCCCCCCGAACTCCCTATTGACGGTCAGTAAATCGGCGTGTTTGGTTCGGAATTTGAGGAATTTAGTGTCAGGCGGCTTCGCGCGCCCCAACATGTCAGGAAGCACGCGCCTTTTGATCATCATTGCGCTTTCCCGCTCTATTCATGTATACCTCAGCATTTATTGCGATTTGAAACTTTGGCCCTTTCGAATCCATATTTCGTCGATCTTTTTGAGACTTTTGGATTGCCAGTGCATATCCCTCCGTGACTCGCGTCTTCTGCAGCTTCTCCCGCCTTCCTTTGTCTCATCTGTTCTTCGTAAGTTTTCTTACTCCTTCTTTGTAATCCTATTTTTCTATTTGCTATTTTAGCTTCGGCGAATACTTAGCTCGCTAGGATGGCCAAACATTTGAAAGACCTCCTTTCTGAGGGTCGCGTCTCCGGCTTCCGGCAGCATTTTTCCATTCCTGACGATGTCCATTTATCCCTTGTAACGGACAATGCTCTTGACATGGAGAGGGAAGATCAGAACACGATCGTATTCCCTCTTTTATCCATTGCGGAGGGCGGTGTCCGTTTTCCCCTACACCCGCTCCTTAGGGCCGTTCTTCGATATTGGGGTTTGATTCCCTCTCAACCCAACGTAAATTTCTTTCGAATCATTATGGGGATCTTAGAGTTGAACCGACGCCTTAGGATTAACCTTGGGATCCCGGCCATTCGGCATTGTTACTCCCTAGCCAAATCTTCCGGTCGGCTGGGGCGATACTTTCTCAGGGCCAAAGATACCGACCATCACTTGGTGACTATGCTTGCCAGTTCTGGCAAACGGGTTGACGACGTGATGGTCAACGTTCGAGGTAATTGGGAGTTCGCTGAAGGAGAGGACCGCCTGGACCCTATTCCCAGACATAAGGGCGATCCAGGTTGCCACGCGATGTCCTGTTTGTTGGTCTGCCTCTTATTCGGCTTTTTTCTTCTGAATCGCTTTTCGTTTTCCGCAGGTAATAGGTTGAAGAAGATTCTGACTTCGGTTGACGACGCGGTTCTTGGGGAAGTCAAGACTGCACTCAGGTATTTCGGTCGTCCAAACGTACAACGGCAGGGGAGAGCCGCCCATATTCTCCTTCGGTACGAACCCACTTATACTACTTTCTCGGCCGCAGATAACATTCCGATTCCAGTCGGCGATCAGCAGCTCTCGGCGCTTATCTTCCCCAGCTTCAAAAACCTTAGGCAGATCGGTCTCGTAGCTCCTGATTCGGGAGAAGAAGCCGAGCCCAGCGTTGAAGTGGTCGCCGATCCGGAGGGGGGGCCTACTGAGAGAATAGTAGAAGGCGACGAGGTTATACGCTCGGCATTTGAGGCCACCGAGCCATCCGCCTCGGGACGAACAGATTTCTCTTCCGGGGATATTTTTGCAAATTTGGGGGATCTACCCGGCGATTTCTTTGAGGGTATGGCGAAGGAAAGCCTGACGCAGATGGCCCGCAAAAGAAATGCGGAGCGCATGGCCGCCCGAAAGAAGGCTGAATGTGCCGTATTAGATCCCAGCTCGATCAAGCCGTCCGTACCCGATTCGGAGGAGATAGTGGTCGTTGCGTCCGATACGGAAAAAGAGGGTGGGGGACAAATTGATGAGAAACGGCCGATTCCGGAGCAAGGCCAAAAACGCGGTGCCGAAGGGGAAGCGAGTTCAGAAGCTGGCTCTGCTAGCAAACGGCCTCGGCTTGAAGAAACGGACGCGATCGCTCCGTTCGTTATTCAGCCAAAAATCAGGGATATGCCGATTTTATCCGACGCTTCAGCCGCCGAGGATCCGGCCGTGGCTCTGAGCTTGGCGGCTTCGATTTCTCTGCCGGCTGACAACAAAGCCTTTGGTGCCGTGCCTGACATTATGGCCGTTGCCCTAACTGCTCAATCGGCACTCCTGGTAGGTCATCTTTATTTCGCCTTCTTTGTTGAACGCGTCTAATCATACCGAGTTGTTTTGCAGACGGTCGGAAGGATCACCGACTTGGGTCGCCGTCTTCGTGATGCTCTCGGGAGAATTGACCATTTGCAAACAGAGGTGCAGGGTCAAAAAAGCAGGGCCGAGTTCGAAATTATGAGGGCTGAAATGGAGAGCGCGAGGGCCGAAGCGGAGAAAGAGAGGGCTCGTGTGGCCGAACAGCTTCGTATTGATGCTGAGGGTAGAGCGAATGCGAGCGCGGAGTCGCTCAAACTTTCCAAGGAGGCACTTGCTGAGGCGGAAGCTCAGTTAGAGGAGCTTAAGGCGGCTCGCGAGAAAGCTGAATCGGAGGCCTTCGAAGCAGGGAGGGGGCCGCTCTATCAGAATATGTTGAAGAAGTGTCCAAGTTTGAGAATCGCGGGTTCAAACATGGCTGGCTCAGGGCCCTTGCCGCCGCTGAGGTTACATTGGACTTGCCGATACCTTATGAACAGGTGGATGTTGAGCCACTTGAATCTGATACCGACGAGTGATCTGGGGGCCGTTTATTAGGAAGCCGTCTTTTTGTTTTTGTTTTTCCTTCTTTTGGATAATGCTTTGTTGATCCAGGGTAGTTTTCATGTATAAATTGATTAACATCTGTGCGCAATTTATTGATGAAAATTTTCCTTGTAATTTTTTGCTTTACCGCCGCACGCTTTGTATAAAGGAGTTCTGTGGTTTAACTTTAATGAATGAATGCTGTGTTCATCAATGCATTTGGTAATATATTGTGGGGAAACCCTGAATTTGGTCCGAGTGATTTTATTTGGAACTATTGTTTATCTTTAGCTTTCTGCAGATTCAATGCATATTCCATCAAAATCACCATTTGCAATTTCACTGCCTACTGATCTTCGGCCTTTATATTGACGAATCGGCCCTTGCCCCAGGGGGTTTATGATAAGGACTTCTGGATCGATTCGTGAGCCGGCTGGGGTAGTTTTATCTTTAGCTTTCTGCAGATTCAATGCATATTCCATCAAAATCACCATTTGCAATTTCACTGCCTACTGATCTTCGGCCTTTATATTGACGAATCGGCCCTTGCCCCAGGGGGTTTATGATAAGGACTTCTGGATCGATTCGTGAGCCGGCTGGGGTAGTTTGGCCGTATACGTGGATGAATCTGCCCTTGCCCCAGGGGGTTACTGTGCTAAACAAGCCGTATGTTGCATATTGTTTATCCAAACTTTAGTTTTCCGCAGATTCAACACATGTTCCATCAAAATCACCATTTGCAATTTCACTGCCTACTGATCTTCGGCCCTTAACTTAGTCGGCGTCAGTCGATTGGGTGTCGCGATTAATGAACTTGCCTCGATCGTGCTGCCTGTGCGAGCGTTAAATGATCAAAGGGATAGCTTTTAAGAGTCTGGTATCTTATCTGATTAAGACTCCTGAGAGAATATCAATTGTACGAATGTCCAACAAACTCTTCTTTAACAGCAAAGGGGAAGCCAAGACATTGGCTGAGCTTGGTGGTGACATGAGGCAAAGTGAACACCGTGGTGCGCCCTTGCGAGCTGGGAGTAAGAGTGCTATGGGTCGACAGAGGCGTCTGTCTCCTAGACGTCGTAGTAGGTCGCCCAGACGGGATAGGCAGTCCCTAGGGAAATCGCCACACGCCCAAGTCGATAGGAGACCAGACGCGAATCCGCGCCCATTGAGTTTCGCAGTATTTGTGAAGAATAAACCTATGACAGAAGCGGACTCGATCGTTCGAGATCCAGACGTGGCTGTCGAATTTGCTCGACAAATATTTCCTCCGGAAGTGCAGCAGTCAATGGTCGGTCGTCAGGACTACGAAGTATTTCGCGAGGGCATTCATGGGGCGGTGAAAGGGCTCTATACGGCTTATGAAGTCGGCATGCGATTACGCGCCGCCCGTCGAGAAATGGAGAAAAGGAAGAGCGTATCCGTAGTTTAGAGGCTCGCGTGGAGGCGGCTGAACGCGAGTTAAGAGAGATCAGAACGGCGCAGCCGCAACCGGCCGGGCAGGTGAATCCGAATCCAATTGTGGAGGAGAGGGTTACCAGTCGGCTTATAAGTGCTGCCATCGCCGATCGCGATACGGCGAGCATGTTCGCATTGGAGTCCGCCAAGGGGAGGTCTTATGAAAAAGGTTTTCACGAAGGACGCTTGGTTGGAATTCAAAGGGCCAAGGAGACGCTTGCCGAAGAGGTTTGCCGATGTGAAAATCGTGGGTTCAGGCACGGTTGGATCAAGGCATCTCAAGTCGCCGAATCTCTTCGCTTGTCAGGCATTGACGCGGCGTCACCTCTCTATCGCAATGAGGATTTTCCGTTTTCTGCTTTCGAGGTTGAAAAGAGTGAGGATGAGGGCGATGCCGTCTGACTTTAATTATTGTAAAGTTCGAACGCTGGTCGCGTTTGCTATTATGTAATTTCTTGGTTGGTCGTATATATATATATAAAGAAGAAAAGGTTTGACTGCATTTGTCGTGTTAAATTGATACTTTGATTTGTTGTGCGTGGTCGGAACGCATGCAATGGCCGTTTACCTTTTAATAAAGCCATTGCGGCGTATGTCGTTGAAATTTTGAAGAAGTCTGGCCGGTTGGATTGAGTGGGATAAATCTTTGGCCTTGCGCAGCCTGTGCGCGTGCGTTTTTGCCAACCGTTGGTTAACTAGGTCGTGGAGAATGTTGACCGACGTTTGTCTTATGGGATTTAACATTGATAAAATCGCCTCGGGATTTGGGCCTCGAGATCGCGGCCTTTATTGAGAATAAAAGCGGTAGGAGTGCCTCATGCAATCAAACATTTATCGCGTGGGATGGTCAAGTGTTGTGACCATCAGGTGGTGATGATAGTCGCAGGGGCTGGATTCCGGCTGGACCTGGCGCTCACGGTTTGCGTCGGGGGATTCTCCGATGTAGGAGGTGGACCGCTGAAAGGAGAAACTGGAAACACGTCAATCTCCAGGTCGTTGAAGCAGATCGCCCCGAAAGGAGACACGACGTCCGTTGCCCCTAACCTCTCTTGTCTTGGATCTTGGCCTTGACATTGTCGATGGTGTCAGAGGCCCAGCGACATGCCGGTTCGGGCGCGGCTAGATCGATGCGTGATTTGTCTTAGAAGTTAGAGATAGATATTGTAATGTTTTGAACGCGGATTGCGTCTATGTAACAACTTTTAAATCAAATAAAAAGTATTATTTTATATGATTGAGTCTCACTCTGAAGAAAATCTGTTGTTTAGTTATGCCAGATGGACGTTCCTAATTCCAACTTGTAATGATTAGGCAGGTCATTTCGTATGGCTTAACAGCTTGCTACAGGAACGTTTGTGTAGCTTAGATATTTTGCTTAAATATTTTTCCTTCGTTCAGGAATCGGCCCTTACTTCAGGCGGAACGTGGATTAAACCTTAATGGGTCGTCCTTGTGGGCCGAATAAGACATGCCTTGTCTGGTGAACAGTACTTATTCGGCCCTAAGGTGTCATGCACCAAAGGGGGCTCCGAATCCGGAGACTTGTTCGGCCCTAAGGTGTCATGCACCAAAGGGGGCTCCGAATCCGGAGACTTATTTTGGCCAATCGTGATATCACGAAGGGCGCTCCGAATTCGGAGACTTGTTCGGCCCTAAGGTGTCATGCACCAAAGGGGGCTCCGAATCGGAGACTTGTTCGGCCCTAAGGTGTCATGCACCAAAGGGGGCTCCGAATCCGGAGACTTATTTTGGCCAATCGTGATATCCCGAAGGGCGCTCCGAATCCGGAGACTTGTTCGGCCCTAAGGTGTCATGCACCAAAGGGGGCTCCGAATCCGGAGACTTATTTTGGCCAATCGTGATATCCACGAAGGGCGCTCCGAATTCGGAGACTTGTTCGGCCCTAAGGTGTCATGCACCAAAGGGGGCTCCGAATCCGGAGACTTGTTCGGCCCTAAGGTGTCATGCACCAAAGGGGGCTCCGAATCCGGAGACTTGTCGGCCCTAAGGTGTCATGCACAAAGGGGGCTCCGAATCCGGAGACTTATTTTGGCCAATCGTGATATCCACGAAGGGCGCTCCGAATCCGGAGACTTGTTCGGCCCTAAGGTGTCATGCACCAAAGGGGGCTCCGAATCCGGAGACTTATTTTGGCCAATCGTGATATCCACGAAGGGCGCTCCGATTCCGGAGACTTGTTCGGCCCTAAGGTGTCATGCACCAAAGGGGGCTCCGAATCCGGAGACTTATTTTGGCCAATCGTGATATCCACGAAGGGCGCTCCGAATTCGGAGACTTGTTCGGCCCTAAGGTGTCATGCACCAAAGGGGGCTCCGAATCCGGAGACTTGTTCGGCCCTAAGGTGTCATGCACCAAAGGGGGCTCCGAATCCGGAGACTTATTTTGGCCAATCGTGATATCCACGAAGGGCGCTCCGAATCCGGAGACTTGTTCGGCCCTAAGGTGTCATGCACCAAAGGGGGCTCCGAATTCGGAGACTTGTTCGGCCCTAAGGTGTCATGCACCAAAGGGGGCTCCGAATCCGGAGACTTGTTCGGCCCTAAGGTGTCATGCACCAAAGGGGGCTCCGAATCCGGAGACTTATTTTGGCCAATCGTGATATCCACGAAGGGCGCTCCGAATTCGGAGACTTGTTCGGCCCTAAGGTGTCATGCACCAAAGGGGGCTCCGAATCCGGAGACTTGTTCGGCCCTAAGGTGTCATGCACCAAAGGGGGCTCCGAATCCGGAGACTTATTTTGGCCAATCGTGATATCCACGAAGGGCGCTCCGAATTCGGAGACTTGTTCGGCCCTAAGGTGTCATGCACCAAAGGGGGCTCCGAATCCGGAGACTTGTTCGGCCCTAAGGTGTCATGCACCAAAGGGGGCTCCGAATCCGGAGACTTATTTTGGCCAATCGTGATATCCACGAAGGGCGCTCCGAATTCGGAGACTTGTTCGGCCCTAAGGTGTCATGCACCAAAGGGGGCTCCGAATCCGGAGACTTATTTGGCCAATCGTGATATCCACGAAGGGCGCTCCGAATCGGAGACTTGTTCGGCCCTAAGGTGTCATGCACCAAAGGGGGCTCCGAATCCGGAGACTGATGTTCGGCCAATCTAAGGTGTCATGCACCAAAGGGGGCTCCGAATCGGAGACTTGTTCGGCCCTAAGGTGTCATGCACCAAAGGGGGCTCCGAATCCGGAGAAGTTTCGGCCCTAAGTGTCATGCACAAGGGGGCTCCGAATCGGGAGACTTATTTTGGCCAATCGTGATATCCACGAAGGGCGCTCCGAATTCGGAGACTTGTTCGGCCCTAAGGTGTCATGCACCAAAGGGGGCTCCGAATCCGGAGACTTGTTCGGCCCTAAGTTGCCTGGAGTGAAGAAAGTTGATGTTTCATTAAAACGTGGCACCAGTACAAGCATCGGATCCCACAAGTCGGGTCCGTAAATGGATCTCCCTAACATCTATGTTGGCAGGAATTGCGGTGAGCCACGGATTTCCTCAACGCCGCGGTCTGTTGGGAAGCGCATAAGCTGATGGTAGGTGCTTGGGACAGCCTTCATGAGGTGCAACCAGGGACGTCCCATGATGGCGTTATATGGTGACGGAAGCTTAACAACCAAGAATTCCACGTCAACCGTTTTTGAGCCCGCTCGAACAGGGAGCACGACCTTCCCCAATGGGTACTCTGGATTCGCGTTGAAGCCGAACAGTGGTTGAGAGGACGGGGATAGGTCCGACGCGTTGAGACCGAGTTCAACAAAAGTTCTGTAGTACAAAATTTCCGAAGTGCTGCCTGGGTCTACGAGAATGCGTTCAACGCTGAACTGTCGTACGCGTAATTTGACGACCAAAGGATCGACGTGGCTGGCCTTCGTTCCAACGAGGTCGGAGTCATCGAACTTAATTGTCTGAGTTTCTCTGGGCTTGCCAGTTGACAAGTTATTCTTTTGGAGGATCGGGTGTGATTGGATTGTATGCACGGTCGGGGATGCCGGCAAACTGTAGATTATGTGGATCACACCAAGCGGGGGTGAATCCTGTCTCAGGGCTAATGCTTTGGTTGGCTTCCCCTTGCCCACGTATTGTTGCAGTCGACCATCTTGTACTAGTTCCTCCAGATGATCCTTTAGCGCATAACAACTCTCGGTTTCGTGGCCGTGATCTTTGTGGTATTCGCATCGTCTGTCCCTCCTCCGTGTGTCGGGAGGCCCCACCATCTTTGACGGCCACTTGAAAAATGGAAGGTGCTGGACTTTGGTCATTATTGCTGCGATCGGCTCTGTTAAATCCGTATATTTTTTGTCGGTTCGCCTTGAGCGTCTGCTGTCGACTTGTAATTGTTCGTTCATTCGGTGGGAGCACTGATCGCTTGATCGGCGGGAGTCCCGCCTCTTATCCCGCTTGGCTCGTTGCCGGGGCTCAGGGCTCGGTGGCGGTACGGAGCTTATTGGTCGAGCGATTTCGGGGAGGGCCGTTTTGCTGGAGGTTTGTCCGGCTTTTATTCTTATGGCATCATCTTCGACCTTACAGTATTCTTCAACCTTCTTCATTAGTGCCCAAACTGTTTTGGGGGGCCTTCTGGTCAGGGAACTGCGCAGAGCACTGTCAGGGATGTAAACCCATTTTGAAGGCGTGATGTGATGGCCATGGAGTCGTTGCAAGCGTCGTCAACAAGATTGAAGCACTCCCAATATCGCGCCGAATACGCTCTGAGCGTCTCTCCTGACTGGATCTGCATAGCCCAGAGGGAGTCGGCCTGTTTCGGTTGTACCTCATTGGTGATAAACCTGGCCCTGAAGGATTTCTGCAGTTGTCGGAAGCTTTTAACCGAAGCTGGCTCCAACTTGTAATACCACCTGACGGCTAGTGGACCTAGGCTGCTAGGGAATATTCGGCACATGAGGGCTTCATTGTCTGCGTGCAGCGTCATGGCCTGTTTGTAATGACGGATATGATCAGTGGGGTCTGATTTTCCGTCGTAAAGAGTGAATGACGGGGCTTTGAATTTCTTGGGCAGGGATGCCCTTGCGATCCGTCGAACGAAAGGATCGTGCTGGTCTTCCTCGTTTGAGCTGATTCTCCTGCGCTTGTTCCTTGTTCGCAGATCTTTTTCGGAGGAGCTGGAGGTTTCGGACCGTCTCCTTGCGTCGAGCTCCGTGGATGATGAGTTGGAGTCGCTACTGGTATCTTTTGGTCGGGCCCGAGGTCTTTGTCCGTCCGCGCCTTCGGAGGTCGCTCTGGTTCCTCGCGCATGGCCTCTCTCGATTTTGCTACCTCCAGGGCCAAATCCTGACGGAGTCGTTCGTTCTCAGCGATCATGTTCTCGAGCCTCTGTTCATTCTGCTTTGCTTGTTCTATAATAGCCTGCATTGTTTCTTGCGCTGAGGTCGTTGGCGAATCGAAGTTCAGGGCGCGTCGTGCCGCGATGGTCTCTTTTCCGAGCATGTTAGCTGGGGTGAGGTCGTCTACCTGTGTGGTCGCGTCGGTGGCTATCGGAGGATCTTCGGTCACGTCTTCCATGGATGTATTCGAGTATTCCCACAGACGGCGCCAATTGTGGGGAAAGGGTTGGAAATACTCTTCGGATCCTGGGAGACGCTGATGATCCTCTGGGAGTCACCTGCAAAGACACAAGTACTCCGGTCGGGGGTGCCGGAATTAGCACTCCGACGGACAAGTTAGTTTTCTCAAGAAAGCTTGTTTACTAAGTTATTAGAAGTGATTTTCTTACATACCTTTTCTAGTTCGTTGCCTCTATATTTATACTGTTCTTTTTATGATCCTCGGGACCAGAGCCTACTTTTTCAATCATTATTATTTCCCTATTCGGCCCTAGGGATCCTTCCCTATTCGGCCTCCATGTCTATGCGGGATGTACGCCGGCTAGAGTACAGCTTTTAAGATATAGCTCCCCCATCCTTGCCATTTATTCGGCCACCACAAATAACTTATATTATATGAAATTGAAACTTTCAATATTGCAATATTAAATTATTTATATAACTTATTGAAATGAATAATTTTTATTTCAAATAAAAAAATATTATAAAAATGATATTATTAAATAATTAGGTTGTAGATTATGATGATGTATAGCAATTGCATTCACTATAAGCAAGTAATCCCAACTAGGTAGGTCCTACTGGCCTACCATCATTTTTGTATTATACTCCACCTCAATAATCTATACAAAAAAAAAAACAAAAACAAAAAACAAAAACAAAAATCAAGAAAAAAACGAATGAAATGAATGAAATAGTAAAAATAAATTGTTGATCAATCATCGGAGGAGACAGACATTTCAGTCGCGTTGCCCGATGATATGTCATCCAAATCATATTGAATTCGTTCTTTTTAACTAAAATTTTGTTTTCTTGTAAGTGCGTGCATATGATCTCTAGGTATCATCAATGCCTCAACCATTTCGGGTGAAAGCCTGCTCCTGTAGTCACTCAGCACCCGTCCACCTGCACTAAAAGTTGTTTCTGAAGCAACTGTAGAAATAGGAACGGTTAGTATATCACGGACCATCTGTGAAAGCACAGGCCACATAGATTCATTTTGTTTCCACCATTCCAAAATGTCAAAATTATCGGAATCATCCACTGACAGGCTTTCCAAATAACGTTGTAGTTCAGAACTACTTACACTTGTATGTTGAGATATTCTTCTACTTTTTATTGCTGTGAAAATACTTAATCTCCCACCTCAAGATTGGACTGCTAGTGTAGTGTGTGTAGGTGTATTCACAGATGTAGATGCAGCTACAGCTGCCCTGTATTCTTGAAATAATCTGTTGCATGTTTGCATAATAGGGGCAAACTGTATTTGATCAGCGAAAATACGCTCTAAAAATTCTTGTAAATTAACTTCTTTACACCTAGGATCAATTATTATAGCTAAACCTAATAGATGAGGCAAAGGATGAAAATATTTATCAAATTTTTCTTTCATTGAAGTAATAATCGTTGCATAAAGTTCATTACCCATATATTTTACGAAAACTTTAATTATTTCTGCTAACATATGTAAAATAAATGGTGAAGTAGAAATATATATATATAAGAAAATAATTTTGTTGAAGTACCAAAAACTTTTAAAAAATCTTTATACAAGGTTACTCGGCGCCAATTAAGTTCAGTGGGTGTCAGTACTCCTTATATTGATGTTGTTGCAAAAAAATAAATCTATTGCTCTTATTTGTCTACAAGCTATTTTTAACATATTATATGTTAAATTCATCTACTATCTATATCTAAAATTAATTTTTAAATGACATATTTTCTCGTTGACAAATTTTTCTATATTCTAAAATTCGATTACTAGAAGACATAATAATAACAACTGCATTTTTTATTACAAGTACAGAAGTTTCGTATACATGCATAGCTTCTTTAACAATCAAATTTAAAATATGGGTACAACAACGAACATGAAATAAATCACCATCAACAAGTAATTGTAAAGTTGATTTTAAATGGGCTACAGTTTGATTATAATATGATGCATTATCTAAACTAATCGTAAATATTTTATTTTGTAAAGCCCACTCATATAATACATTTCTTATTTCTACACCAAGCGAATGACCAACGTATGGAAGTTCAACTAATTTAAATGAAATAATTCTTTTATTTAATTTTCAATCATTATCAATAAAATGTGCAGTGATACATTAATATTCAAAACCATTATTTGACCACAGATCAGATGTTAAACAAATTCTTCCATTCAAATTTTTAACGATATCAAATAATTCACTTTTAATATCCTCAATTTTTTTTAAAATCTTGTTTCTAGTAGTATTTCTTGAAAAACTTTGATATTGCGGTGAAAAACTTTCGTGAATCATTTCGGTAAAATCAAGACATTCACTAGTACTAAAAGGTTGTTCTTTTTTAATAATATAATCAACTACAGAATTTTGTGCACGTATAGGATCATATGAAAATGTTTGCAAATTACCAGCTGATGAAGTCCCTAATTGCATTTGATTTCGAATATCAGGTTGTTTACTTTGTAAATGTTTGTCAGAATGCCTTTTTAAAGGACTAGTACCCTCTGCAGATGCAGCACTAAGTAAACGTGCACAATATTTATAGATATTTTTTCAAAATGTTCCCAAACACTATTACTTATGCTCCTAGATGATGATCCAACTGTTGGAAGAGGGAAATTAAAAGGAGAATCAACAGATTCATGTGGTGTAGTATATGTATCAATATCGACATAAACATTAGGCATATTAGGATCCATAGTAATGCAAGTAAAACAATATATAAGAATTAACAATTAATTTAAATAATGTGTAAATTCAATCAGTAAAAAATAATAATTAATATATGTGCATAAATAATTAATGAAAAAAATGAGTAGTTAATAAATTTAATTAAACTAATTAATGTTACCGACTGGAGAATGCGATATAGAAATTTTCTTCTTCTGCTAAAAGTTTCTTGTTGCACAATTGCAATAGCCACTTAGGTATAACACTTCAAAATTAATTGAGAGTTGAGAGAGATTGAGAGAGTTTAAGAGAAAGAGAGAGAGAGAGAGAGAGAGAGAGAGAGAGAGAGAGAGAGAGATGATGATGTTGTTGTGAAATTTATTTTGAAAATTGAAATATATTTATAGTAATTTGAAATCTAACCATTTGAATTATAACCGTTTTATATATATATATATATATATATATCTGTTTGTGTTGTAGGAGATATAAATTTGCAATGCAACGGCTCAAAATTGAGGCTAGGCTGGTACTAAAATAGTAGGTAGGGGGCTGTACGGTGGCATGGCAAAGTTTTAGAAAATGGTTGCCTCCTTTTCGGGCAACCATTTGGACGGTGCTTTTTGGCCAGTGTAAGCCATCACGGGTCCCGTTTTGCTAATCGGAACCGTTCAATGTGTACAACTCGTCGAGTATTATATGTTTGTAAAAAATCACTTTGATCGAATATCTATAACTATCTGATCGGATTAGTTTTTTTGTCAATCATTAACTATAACACCATGCATTTTTATACCAAATTGATTTGATCATGTAATTAGCAATATCCGATTAACGTGATTTTTTATAAGCATATATTAATGGAAGATTTCTACACATTGAACGGTTCAGATTATCAAAATGGGACTTGTGGTGAACCCCCACGGGCCCAATATTACCTTCTAACTTAGTAAATATATATATATAAATTTTTTTTTTTTTCATGTTAGGTACAGATACACTTTCCCACCCATCAAACAATGAATAAAGTAAGAAATTAAAAAAAATAAAAAATAAGGCCAGCCACACACACAGACTGTCTGTGCACTGCCACTGGCGTGTATCATCCTTTTCCATCAAACAATTATTAATTTGATTTTAATTTAATAAATTATTTTTAATTTTTGTTTTATTTTTAAATTATTAATGTTATTTATTTAATTATATTAATTTTTATTTAATTTTTTTATTTTTTTATTTTTATAAGATCAATCTTTTTATTTATTTAATTATTTAATTATTTTATTTTTTTAAGATCAATCTTTTTATTTATTTAATTATTTTATTTTTATAAGATTAATCTTTTTATTTATTTTTTTAATTATTTAACTATTGTAAGTTGTTTTTTATTTTTATTTTTTGAAATTTGATCATTGGTAGAGAGAGGGTTTGATGGTTGGACCGGCCGAGCCGCTCGCAGGGTCCGAATTTTTTTGGGCCGGGTCGGACCCCAAAATGGAAGGCCCAAACCCAAGCCAAACCGAAACGAGCCGGGCCCACCTCAAGCTTCGAACAAGCTTTGGACTACCCATGAGCCTCAGATCATTTTTACACCCCTAAACAATACATAGGTACAAGCCCAACCCAAAAAATAAATATATCAGGCGACAACAGTAGATTTTGACCGCCTCATTTGGAATTGCTTATAACAATTTTTCTTTTAAATTGTTTGTCATGCTCGATCACAGGTAAAAAGTCAACTTAAATCACTTTAAAAAGTCAATAAAAAGTTTTTTTAAAAAAATGTCAAATGAATTAACTGTTTAAAGCACTTAACTTATGTGTGAGATTATTTTCAGTCGATAAATTAACTTATAAAACGATTACCAAAGGAGATTTTTTTGACATTTTTTAGAATTTAAAACAGTTAATATGTTTGAGATTTTTTTTTATGAAATAGTTAAAAACTTTTTTAATTTAATTAATTTTTTTTTTCATTCTTTCCAAGCATACTTGTGTTTTTTGATTTTTTAAAACCAAAGAGCAACCTTTTTAGTATTAATTGGACAATCGCTTAATCCTATTCTAAATTGGAGAAGACGAGGCTGACTGCTAGGGCTGTGAGCAACGCAATAAAAAGGAACTGTTTCAATTTTGTGCTCGTCAGTCTGTAAAGTTGTATTTAGTTAGAAGATTTGAAAAAAGAAAGAAAAAAAAAAGTAAGTAAAATGTGAATAAAATATACCTACATTTCACTTAATTTTACACTTTTTTTTTCTTTTTTTTTTTTTCAAATCCCTTTTCAAATCTTCCAACCAAACATAGTGGAAATCGTCCATTGAAACATTACAGAGAGTTGTGAGACGAGATGGCAATGTGTATGATTTGCTTGGAGACACTTTCAGTAGGGAGGTTGGAGGAGGTTACTTGCATGCTGTGTTCCGATATCTATCATGGGAATTGTATTGTTTGCTGGCTCAAAACTAGTAACTTGTGTCCACTGTATCGCTTTGTCATGCCACACTGATTTAATCTATATACTATATCATAGTACAATTTTTTGTTGTTCTTATAGAATAATTACGAGTTGTTCTAGAATTTTGCTCTACAACTAATTATAGTATGGATTTTTTTTTTTTCTTTTGATAAATAATTATTGTATGGATTTTTACAGTTATACTTTTCTCATGTGCTCTGTGGGGGTCTCGTTTAGATGGTGATGTAGAACACAAATTTGATTCAAGAATGATGTAATTGTTCATGAACAACTACAAAAATAAATAGCTTGTACATGGCTGCTTAGTTTATCTTCATTTATAATGATGTATCCAAATGCTCCCAAAGGATTTCTATATAAAAATGCTCAAAACCATAAAACTATTAAGTATTCTCCTTTTTAAAAGGAAAAAAAGAGTATGTTGTACCCAACTAATTAAATTATTCGAACTTCTACCTGTTCACAATGAAGAAAGAATAATTATACCCAATAAGATTAACCTACCTTTCCCACAGAACCATAAAACTACATAGACACTGACAGTTAAATAAAACTAAATACCATGAGGGACAGAGAGAGAGAGAGAGAGAGAGAATTGCAATTGTACAGAAGTTGACCGAAAAGAATAGAACCTGAAATAACAGTCAGCTTCTCCACCTTTCAAACTGCTTGTATTGCATTGCTCTTCCCTTTACTTACATATGACCTGTTAACTGGAGCGCTTGCATGAAATGCCGACGGTCTTGACGGGGCTCCTAAAAACAGGTTTAAGCAAAGTGTTGAAGACCCTATACCTCGCGATTCAGTCTCTCCCAAACTGAGCTGGGACATGCCCACTAGCTCATCTACATTTACTGGTTCTTTCGGAAGTAGAGGAATAGGTCTAAGAACCTGATGACGAGACATCTCTACTGCGCTTTCTTCTTCAAGAGGGGCTGTATTTGATGGCCACAATGGAAATGGAACAGGTAGATGAGCGGGGAAGAACACAGAAGCCCCTGCATTTGATGCCATTGCAGTTTCTTTGTGGCCTTTGACCTTTTCATCAGAAGTGGCTTCCATGTGTTCAAAGTCTCGATTGAGAGAGAGATTCAACAATGGTAATGAGTGGAAAGGATCAGTATCTACTGCTTGAGAGGGAGGGAGCATGAATTGTTCTTCTGGGACTGTTGGCGGATCTGTGCCCTGACAAATAACATAATAATCAGAAGAAAAAAAAATAATGAAAAAAGAATGATTTGAGGTTATTGGTCAGTAAGACAGAAATCAGATTCGTGTTTTTTTTTCGTCTTTTTTTTTTTTGTTTGGGTCCAAAAGATTCGTGTTCTACCACTGAAAGTGTTATGGCAAAGGTTAAGATCAGGAAATCTAAAACATTACAACAGCACAAACACAAGGATTTACAATACATCCATGGGTAAAAAACAACGAAGGAGTTTTCGCTGTGATGTAGAGATTATAACCAGCCGGGTCTTTGTCAAACCATAGCTGACAAGATCATCACCAACCCTAGAACAGCAAAATAACTCAATATAGATAAGGGTTCAAAAGTAGCAAACTAAATCAAAATAGACCCAAAATATAAATACAGGGTATTTGCCCATTAATCAGGCCGTGTGGCCCACCAGCAGCTAATAATCATCATCCAGGTCAAATTCAAGGCACACCCGCAACAGATATGATAAAAGAATTTCCCAAGACACCATTTATTCCAGTGAGATAATGTATTTCTAAAGAATGTTATGGCAATATGAAACAAGGGAACTGATAAAAACAATTACCAATTCCAATGCGCCAAAGTGAAAGGGCAGGGTAGTTTACATGAATTCACTCAGCTCAGAGTTAATAAGGTTTGATCATTCAAAAGATGTTCTGAAGTGTGAATTTTGAGCTGACAAACTTGAGAGGCATGCCAAACTGGTGCCAGAGGCCATTTGTGTCTATGGTATGTGAATCGCTTTTAAAAGTATGTCGACACATGTGTGGTTCATGCAAAATTTAATATAAAGATTAACAAGGCAAGACAAACCATTTCTGGAACCATGTCGAAAAGGCTGGATCGCCTCTTTCTTCAAGTAGCACTGCTGTGTCGGATAAAATACTTCTGGGCATGGCTTGCTACTTGGGTAGGAGTCCTTGACGTTACAAAATTACGTGATATCCCACGCCAGTCTCCTTTCCCTAACTTCTGAAGACCAAGTAAGAACAGCCTATGTTCCTCTTCCGTCCATGGTACACCTGGAAACCAAACTTTGTAAGGACATTTATGATGATTATCCGAAAAGAAAGTTTCACACTGCTCTTTATCTTTGTAAACCATTCATTAGGGAAGGACATAGTAAGTATCCTATATGATATTCATAAAATGTAAGATGGTTCTACACATTAGACAAAATATTCCAGAGCAATACATTAAATGACCCAAGCAAATAAAGCATTCTATTGGTACTTATCTTCTTAAAAGCAAAAATGTGCTATAATAAGCAAAAAACTACTTCCCAAAAGTCAATGAAACACTCCCAAGTTTCAACCGCAAATAGTCGAAAGGTGGAGATCAACCACAGATACTTGCTTAGATGCCTTTTACATGCAGCTGAAATGCTTAACGACAATTTTCACAAGGTATTAAAGTTCATATTTAAAGCAATTTTCTTCAGCAAATGTGATATCTTAAGTACCCTGGATTTTAACTATTTTTGTTTTTAGGTCAGTAGACTTGGTACAGATGAGAAGATACTAAAATCATAAGAAAGATTCCAAAATTAAATATTAAAAAAAAAAAAAACAAACAAACATAGATGGTTGATTTCTCACAAAATGAAATTAACAAGTGTCTGGTATCACTAGTTTAATCAAATTCTAAACCCTTCAAAAACTAAACATTTCACAGTAGTAACAAATGCAACTGCTACCTCATTCTACTGCTACCATTATGCCACTACCACCACCCCCTAACACTGGTGGTGTTGCCACTGCAGCCCCCTGCTGCTGTCACAGCTCATATCAAATCACCATTAGCACCCCATTTATTACATTGTTGCTCCTTATCACCACAAAACATATAACTATTGCCATCCGAAAAGAACTCTGCACGTGCATTGTTTGCATCTCAACCAGTAAAGCCACGTAATATCGTGGAACACTTCGAGTGTTCATGAAAATATAAAGGATTCTACAGTTTCACTATTGGTTGAAATCCTAGAATTCAATTGCAAACAATGTACAACACCAAAAAAGCCTACGAAGACAATCAAATGTAGTAAATAAGAATGCTGAACAATTAACATAGCCTGAAGAACAAAATAATGAACTATATATTTTTACATGATTTTAGAAGTTGTGATGTAAAAGTAAAAGCCACTAGAATATAGTGGAGGCAGCTATAGAAAGAAATGCACAATGAATACAAGCAATTTTAGGAAGGCACCCAACCTGCTTTTTGCTCCAAACTGATAATAGATGAGATGTGCAAAATCTTGTAGTTCAATGATTTTTTTTAAAATTTATTTTTATTGACTAGTTAAACAATAAATTGTCTGATCACTTAGCAACGAAACTAACTACAATAAGTTGAAACATATCGCACACTAAATATGAAAAAGCAGTGGTGATGATGATGATATTCATCCATGATCTGTGTGGAAAGCCTATAAAACAATTGATTTTTAATTTTGTATTCATCTAGTTTGATTCACCATTAGCAAAATAGGAGGCCAAAGAATGATCACGGTAACCTTAGGCCTCGTTTGACAACTCACTATTTTAGCCTAAAAGTTAAAAAGTCACAAAAAAAAAAAAAATTAAAAAGCCAACAACCTATACCAAAAAGTCAAAGATTCCCTTTTCTCTCTACTTTTTGCCCATCTTTTCGTAAAAAATCAAAAGTCATTCCAAACATACTAATTTTTTTAATCTCATATTTTAATCAAAAAATCAAAAAATTACTAAAATACCCTATTTCCAAACGAGGCCAGTCTAGATTGACGTGTAATAGCAAGGCATGGCAAACGTGTTTCTTTGTCTGTTGTGTAGAGCGTGTCAATCTTTTTCTTTTCCTCACATAGGGAGGCAACTATGAAAATGAACCAATTACTCCTATAAACTAACACATAAGATAGAAATCCATGAATGAAATAATTTTTTAGCACACCTCACCCTCTTGAAACAAGAATAAACAGACTCGTACGATTGAAATATTCAGAAGTAATACTGAGCTCCAACATGACATAAGCACAATAATAGTTGTTCACCAAAACCCAGTGAGAAAGCTAGAGAGCTGAAGCACTTGACAGTAGTTGTAAGTGTCCACTTTCAACTCTTTGTCAAGAGCTCCTACATTTTGAACGCCCTTTTAATAATCCCCCTTCAATATCAGTAGTTCCAAATTGAAGTATCATTTTCTTAAAATCCTAGTTAGGTGGGAGTATGTGAGCGTCAAAATATAATCAAATCTTAACCCAAACTTAAATTTGCTTAAAAAGCCATTAAAAATTCCATCCACCCAAACTTATATTAAATTGAATTTAACTCAAATTTCGAGCCAATTCAAACTTGACACTTGAACAATTTTACCCAAACTTTCCACTAATCTCCTTACTCCAACCCACAGCTTCCACTCAAACTCAACACTTTCCACTAACTCAAATTGAAGTATCATTTGAGTTTATTCATTGGAGTGCTTCATATCAAATGTTCCATTTTACACAAACTTCTCCTCAATTTTAAAGCATAAATAAAGCGTGGGAAATGGCCAAATGAGCTCAAATGATTTTAAAAAGAAAATTTTACTACCCATGGAATCAAAGTGCAAGAAAAACAGGTTAAATCTATTTATCAATCAAAGTACCTTTGTTTTACTGTTCTCCGCGGTTTTGAGCTACAGCTAATTGTAGAAATGGAAAGAACAGTAACACTTACCGATAATTTGGACCCTTAGAATGATCATGCCATTAAAATGGTATTCCCATGTTTGGTTGACAAAAAAATAATAAAAAATATATTGTAAATAAGATCATCATTCACCACCGTAAATGATTGATCATTCCATAGGAGAACCTAAGGAATGATCCTTCCATTTCATTCTATCTCATTCCATTCCGGTAAATCAAATAGACAATTATAATTTATGTACCTCCATATTAAATATCAAAAAATAAAAGAAAAGAAAAGCAATATGTGAGACAAAATTAACAACAGTGTTTTTTTTTTTTTTTTGAAAAAAAAAAAAGTTCTTTGATCAAATTTAAAAAATTAATAAAGAAGTCCAACTAGAAATCACAAGACACACACCCCGCCACGTTCATTATTGCATTACACGCAAATTACAAACACAACAATATCCAAATTAAGCTAATAAACAGAGTCAAATCTCAACCTTATCCAAAACATATCCAAATTAAAGAAATCTATTAAAATCATCAGAATTAAATTTAAATTAATAAACCAAAAAAATAACAATAATAATTATTTAAAAAAATGATTTGATAGGAATGGAATGGAATCAAAGTACCTTTCTTGCGGCGATTGGTGGCGTGAGCAGGGTCGTCGGAGAGGTATCCATCCGGGTCGGGAATAGGGTCCTCGGAAGGAGAGGTGGTGGGATTGGGTGAAGCGGCGGCGGCGGCGGAGGAAGAGGAATGGTAGTGAGCAGAGAGGTTGCCCATACTCGCACTCTTCTTGATGATTGAACCATCGGTGAGTCTAACCCAAACAGCTTCACACAACCACCACCGCCTCTCCAAGGGCATGTTCGCGAGTTGTGCCCCTTGTGGCTGCAATGAGAGCACCGCCGACCCATGCGCACTCCTCCTCCACCACCACCACCACCGCAAAGCCTGACCCCACCTCCGCAGACAAGACGATGTATAGAGATAATAGATGTATATATATATAGAGAGAGAGAGAGAGAGAGAGAGAGAGAGAGAGAGAGAGAGAACGGTGGTTTGGGACCTGAAAAACGGTTTGTGGAGGAGAGGTTTTGAGAGAGAGAGAGAGAGAGAGAGTTGCATGTGTTATGAGCATTTTTAGGAAAAAGATTTTATTTGAGAAATGACGCGGTAATTAGGGACTGGAGTGAGTTTAATTACGGAATTAGGCTGCGTTAATATATTTGAGAAATGACGCGGTAATTAGTAATTTTTTAAATTTATAATTAAAATATAAAATAAAAAAATTAATATACTTAGAATAATTTTTTAATTTTTTACGAAGAAATAGATACAAAATAGAGAGAAATTTTTTTTTTTAATCTTTTTTATATAATTTATTAGATTTTTAATTTTTTTAATCTTTAAATTAAAATATAATATTACCAACCTTAACTTGACAGGGACCACCTCGTCGACAGCGCATTGATTCGCGCGAACATCCTTTTTCTTAATTCCAATAAAAAAAAAACTTAACGCGGTAGTCTTGTTCGCCCCTCAGATGGAAATTTCCATTAAAAAACCTTTTTTATAAATAAAATGGTTATTGGGACAATTACAAAAATAAAAATCTAAGGTTTGAGTCATTTAATAAAATAAATATTAAAATTTTAATTTTATCAAATTTGAATCATAATTTTGTAATTTATTTTTAATTTAAATTATTCATTATTTTTTGTTAAACAAAATCAATGAAAAAAATAATATTTTAATTATTAAACTCAATGTAGGTATATATAAAATGTCTAAAATATTTTTTTTTATTTTAGTTTAAATGACTAAAATATTATTTTTTGGTCTATTTTACGTAAGGAAAATAAGCAATTTTTTTAGATCGAAAACAAATCAAAATTTTGAAGTTTAAATTAACAAAATTAAAAATTTATTTTATTACAATAATCAAATTTTATGTAAGTTCTTTTTGATATGTATTATGTATACGAATATAATATATTGTTTTATGATTTATCTATATATTTGTATGGTTTTATGTAAGTTCTTTCGTACTATGTATACAAATATAATATGTTGTTTTATGATTTATCTATTGTTTTGTCAAATTTTAGAATTTTGTTTGAAATTTCCCCATGGATGTTTGAGTTCTGGTGCTAAACCTTAGAAATTTAATTCATCTCTTATAAATTCAAAAAGTTGTTGTAAGAGCAACTACACTCTTTTTTGTAATGTCTAGACAAGTTATGATATTTATAAGGTTAATTATTATAAATATTATAATTAAAATTATTTTTAGTTATAATTAAAAATAATAATTATTAATCATAATTAATTAAATATTAGAGTGTGATCTAATGGTTTAATAGTTATATCTTAAAGTGTGATGAGTGAAAAGTCAGAATTCGAGTTGATAGAACAATATAGGTTTGAAGTCAAAAAAAAATTATTATAAATTATCACATCATTTTTTAATTTTTTTTTTTGTATATTTTTTTATAAAAAATTAATCAAAATAATCCATTCGCAAATAAAAGGGAGATAACTTTGGGACTTGTGACCAAATCCTTGCTAATTTTTTGCCCTTATTGGAGTTAACTTAACAAGGGAAGGGCATTTTGGAGATTACAAAACGTGATTTTTGGCGGCTGTGATGCGAAGGTGTTTCAGATCAAGTTGAAATCCGCCAACTCCACGCCAAGTTCATGCATTTTTTTTATTTTTTCTTTTTTATTCACAAATATGTCCATTTATTCGATTAGATATTGATTGTGACAATATTATCTTACAAAATGTCATTGTTGGTAAACTACATAAATAAATAAAATTAAGAATAAATTAAAAATACACTTAAAATACGAAGTGCTTTATGTAATTTAAAAAATTATAAATATTTCATTCTTAAAAAAATTTATTTAACAGAATTAATTTAAAAAATAAAATTTTTAACTGCTCTCCTATATAATAATAAAATTAATTAAATTATTAATTGAAATAAATTTTTAACATCATTAAAAACTATTAATTGACTTGATGATATTTTAAATAAATGAGTTATTTGCTATTAAATTTGAAACTTTAAGGGCCATGATATAATTTCCAAAATTATAAGAGACAAATCTTAGAGAGTGTATTTATAATTTATCCTAAAATTAAATTAAGGCCTTGTTTGGGATGTGCTAGAATAGCACATCTTTATATTTTTATCTTATTTGAGTCATATATCTTATCTTGGTCATATCACATCTCTATCACATTTCATATTTTTTTCATAAAAAAATAAAAATATATACTTATTTAGATTATTCCAAACAATCCCTAAACATTCCTTATTTCCCAATAATTCAAGTAAATAATTTTATATTATCGTCATATGAGTTTATGATTGATAATAACACCATCATCTTACCTTTATATGAATTTATATGGGTAAGTCAAACTTAAATAAATTTTAAAATTTGATAAGTTATTAAATAAAATCTAAACAATATACTATTTGACTTGATAAATTTGTATATATTATAAAAATTTAAGTTACTCAAACTTAATTCATATTTGACGTATTATGTGAACAAATTAAAGCTAAGTTTGACATCTTTAAAAAAAGTTAAAAAGTCACTATCATATTTAAGTCACATCATCTTATTTAAGTCATATTACCTTTTTACCACATCACTTCAAACCCAACTCATATTTTATAAAAAGTCAAAAAATACACTTATTTAGAACATCCGAAACAACCCCTAAATTTAAACACATTTTAAATTTAGTTAAATTTAAACAAATTAATAACTTTGACACATTTACCGTCCAAACCGCATTGCTTAGCATTAGTCATGATATAAGACTATCATAGGTCCCTTTTGACAACACCAAAAATAAACAGTTTATTGACTTATTTGAATTACATTATTTCTTTATTTTTTGCACGCCTTCTTGTAATAAGTAAAAAAGTCAAAAAAATGAATCAGACTCCCTTCGTCTCAAAATATTAATCTCTTATTTCATTTTTCATTCTCTCAAAATATTAATTCCTTTTCAAAAATTAAGGAATAAAATAATATGAATTTTCTATTTTGTCTTTCTTTTAAATTCATTAATAACATAAAAAGTATATTATGACAATTGATATTTTCAAAAAAATATACTATCAAAGGATAATTTTGAAAAATTAATACATTTAAAATGTAATAATTATATTATCAAAAAAGGTTAAATTCTTTAACAGATACAATTATTTTGGGACGGAGAGAGTATCTAAAATCATGGTAAATTTAATGCCCATATGGTAACTTGACTTTTTTATGAAGTAAAAAAATTAATGTATTTGGAATAATTTTTTAATTGAATAAATATAGAATAAAGATTGGTAGCTCGAGGATTTTGCCCCCGAATCCCCCTAAAGCCCAAAACGACGTCGTTTTGGGCTTTAGGTTTTTTTTTTCTTTTTTTCTTTTTTTCCGCCATTTTTGAACGCATAGCAGAGGAAGAGGGAGAGAAAGAGAGGGAGAGGGAAGAGGGAGAGAAAGAGCTCGTCGCCCAGCCGAGCTCATCCGCCCGCCGGTCGTCGGCCCAGCCAAGCTCGTCTGCCCGTCGCTCGTCGCCCGCCGTCCTCCGTCCGCCTCCGCCTCCAGCCCATTTTTTAGGCCCCCTCCAGTCCTTCTTCCCCCTCCCCCTCCCCCTCCCCCTCTTCGTCTTCTTCTTGCTTCCTCCGCTGTAAAAAATAAAAAAAAAATAAAAAATAAAAATAAAAAATAAAAAAATAAAATTTAGGGGGATTCGGGGGAGCTCGTTTTCGAGCTCCCTAGCACGGTTGATAAATATATTATAAAAAAAATTAATTGATATATGTATTGTAACATTTTCATTTTTTGAATTTTGAAAACTTTTTTAACCAAAAGAAATGCTACCAAAGTGTAGCCTTAAAAAAATAAAAAAATAAATAAAATGTAGCCTTAAAATTTCACGCCGAAGCGGCACTCACCTGACTTTTTTAACTTCTTTTTTAGGGGTTGTTTGGGATGTTTTAAATAATTACATTTTTTTATTTTTTGAACTAAAAAGTTGAGAAAAAAAATATGATTTTTTGGATTAATTTTTTGACTTTTTACTAAAAAATGTGTATTAAAAAATTGTATAAACTAGTATGTAGGGAAAAATTAGGATTGGGAGTTGTGCAGCTGTACTTTTTGACTTTTGGTGAATAGTGATAATTTTTTAACTTTTTGAGTAATTTTTTAACTTTTTGACTTTTTGGGCACATGCCAAACTTGGCCTTAATAAGCTATAATATTAATATATATAAAATAGCCTATTAAAAAATAAAATAAATTATGATAAATTACATTCATCTCCTTTAAAATTTCTGATAATTACAGGGATGTCTCTTATAGTTTTAATAATTACAAAAACTTCCTATATTTTTTCTGACATTATCAAAATTCTCCCCTCCCATTAATTTAAGTCAAATGGTGTTAACTTGGCTGTTCAATTGACCATAATACCCTTTACACTTAATACCTTTTAATTATAATTTACCTATATATTAAATTATCATTTTATTTCTCACAAATTTTTTTTTTTTTTGTATTTCTTTGACTTTGTATTTTTGTTTTCCATAAGTTTTGAACTTTTATAAGTTTAAAACAAAAAAAAAAAATTAACCATTAATAAAATTAAGAAAGAATATTCATGTTTCTTATTTGAATTAATTTTGAGATTTAATTTAATGAAAATAATTTAAATGAAAGAAACAAAGATGAAGATATAGATTTTAGATATAAAAAATAACAAATTATTTGAGTATTTTATTATTTTCAAATAATTTATTTCTTCAAGTAAAATTCTATTTTAATTAGATGTAAAAAATGACAAATTTAAACAGTTTATTATTCTCAAATAATTTATTTATCCTTTATTCCCTATCACCTAATTTTAATTTATTGTAACGTAATTAGATATTTTTTCACTTTTATATTTATTTTTAAAAAAATTATTATTAAGGTGAGAAATATTGACTTATTTTTTTTAATGATAATTAAAATTTGAGAATAATATAGGTTTGCGAAAAGATAAAATGATAATTTTTTTTATATATATTTATGAGGTAACATTTGGTAATTTTTATGAGTCAATTTTTTTTATTATAAATATGAAATTTTATTGTGTTTATTTTCTTAAAAAAAATTCAATACACAAATATATTTACAAAACAAAAGAAAAATTCATGTTTTGTAAATTGCTATGGTATTGGGTGATGCTAAAATATGATGAAAAAAATTGAGGAAAAAACATAGGGAATAGATCAAATAATAATAATAATAATAATAATAATAAAGTATATAGTGTTGCTATTTGCTCCAGTGACACTATGAAAAAATAAATAGAAACAGAAATGAAAGAAATAAAAAAAAAAAATGGAAAGAGAGAGATAATTTCTCCAAATATGTATTTTTCATACGGAAAAAAAAAATCAAATACTTATATGTATATTTAAATTTTTATTCAAACTCGAATTTCTCAAAATAATTATTCATAAAATTGGTGGTCTTTTTAAAAAATAAAACATCTTTTATACTTTGTTTCATAATTTTCAAATAAATGATTGTATTTAATCTAATATAAGGCTTAATAGTGATCAATTTATTAGCTCTCTTTTTTTAGATAAAGTAATGTTTGGTTATTCTACTATATATATGCTTTCCTTAACAATTTAGAATTTTTTTTAAATATTTTATAGAATTTAATAATATTTTTTAACATTATTAAAATAATATATGGGTCTTTATTAATTTTTTGTAAAATCTAAGGGGAGGTGAGTGAAATTTACTATTTGAATATATAAGGGCAATTGTGTAATTTTATTACTCATAGTACATGACATCAGCATGACGTCATCATATTCTGTTAAATAAATTAATTACAGATTAACGGTGGGAGAATCTTAATAATAATTTCAAAAATAGGGGTGATTTCTGTAATTATTGAAACTATAGGGGATGCCCTTATAATTGTCAGAAACCTCAGGGGAGGTGAGTGTAATTTACCCAATAAACTAAAATAATTAATAAGACAAAATATCACATTTAATCCATAATTATTTCATTTTTTTCCTCACAACCATCAAATCAACTATTAAAAAAAATTTATAAAAAAAAAAAAAAAAAAAAAAGCTAACAAATTTTTCAAATACAACTTTTTTAATCACACTAAAATAGTTAAAAAGCCAATTACCAACTAAAATAGTAAATCTCCCGAACAAGGCCATATAATGCTTTAGTTTTTCTTAAATGAGTATTTAAAAAAAGTTAAAAATTGATAAAACATTAAAATTTAATGCATTTATTTAAATTTTACAAAAATATTAGAGATCTCAAAAGTTTTACAAAAAGTTTTACCAAATGTGTTACATGAGTGTGGGATCCACATAGGACCCATATTGTGTGGATCCCACACCCATGTGAGACATTTTGTAAAATTTTTGGGGATCTCTAGTATTACTCTAAATTTTAAAGAAAGTTAGTATAATTTTATTTTATTTTTAAGAAAATTTAAAAAAAATTAAGATTTGACTTTTGTAATAAAATAGATCTCAAATTATTAATTCAGTTGTGATTGGTAGCTCGAATTTCCTTCCCCCGAATCCCCCGAAATTCACGAAACGACGTCGTTTCGTGAATTTTTTTTTTTTTTTTTTTTTTTCCATTTCAGACGAAGAGAAACAGAAGGAGAGGAAGAAGAGAAGAGAAGAAGAAGAGAAGGGGAGGGGGAGGGGGAGGGGAGGGGAGGGGGCCAACAAACTAGGGCTGGAGGCGGAGGAGGAGCTGCCGGAGGCGGGGCGAAGGCGAGGCGACGCCGGACGACGAGCTTCGAGCTGCAGACAACGAGCTTCGGACGACGCCGGGCGACGCCGGACGACGAGAGGCGACGCCGGGCGACGAGCTTCTTCCCCTCTCTTCTCTTCCTCTCTTCTCTCTCTCTCTCTCTCTCTCTCTCTCCTGAATTTCGGGGGATTCGGGGGAGCTCGGTTTCGAGCTCCCAAGCTTTATTCTTATTAATTTTGTCAATTTAAAACTTAATCTTTTGATTTGTATGCAATCTAAACCATTTACATGTTAAAATACTATACACAATTAAATTGTTAGTATTCTAAACAATTTATATACATTTGTATTAAGTTTAATGATTAAAATATTATTTTTTATTAGTTTTATTTAATGAAAATAGACACATGATTTATATTGCAAACAAATTAAAATATTATAATTTAAATTAATAAAATTAAAATTTTATTTTATTATAAGAGTCAAATTTTAAAAAAAAATTTATATTATAAATAGGTAACCGAATACTCATTGGAATCACAACTTTCTTAACTTGCACGTTATAAATGTTGAAGCTTCATGGAAATACCACGGTGCATGTATGGTTCTCGGACTACCATGACTTTTCTTTGGATAGCCCCATATTAACCGTTGGATTCCGATCAAGATCAAATTCAAATTCAAATTCAAATTCAAATTCAAACTCAAATTCAAATTCAAAGTGAGTCTATCTTGCACTAAATAGTCCACTCCCATTATTGCGTGGTCTATGGAAGAGAATATATTTAAATAAAAAATAATAAAACCAAATTATGAAGAAAACAAAAAACTTACATATATATATATATTGATGATTCAGGGTGTCCATAACAATTTGCACGCACCTCGACTAATCTTACCGTCCACTAATAAGGATTCATTTAAAGTCAGAACAAAATTCCGTATGGACTATCCTAATATAATGATTAATAGCACTTAAGAGGTTTTGAATATGAGATCTAAAGAAGAACAAACTCCTAAATCTCGAGCCTACATCACTAGGCCAATCCTTAAAAAAAAAAAAAAAAACCTTACATATGATGAGAAGGTGAAGAAATAGAATGAAAAATCATTCAATTATATTAACATCATCATATAATTAATGGAGAATCATGACCCACGTTTGAATAATCCAAATGAATTATGGATTGATTGTAAAGCTTATGGTCCAAGTGCTAGGACTGAAGACTAGCAATAAAACAATAATAATAATACCACTGTAGTCAAAGACATAAAGTACCAAACCACTTCATTATATTATCATCTCCCAAGATTGTCCCCAAAATGTCAAGTTGAGCTTGACCCATATCAATCCCAGCAAGATAGATTAAGCATTTTCTTTTCTTTAAATTATTTAGGCCACGTTTGGAAACAGATTATTTTAGGTGCCATTTAGTAACATTTACGTTTTCAATTTTTAATTTATATTTACAAAAATTTTAAAAATTCAAATAAAAACTTATTTAGTAAATTTTTGATTTATAAATCAATGGTCTCAGTTTATAAATTTGACCAAAAAATATAAACTTAAAAAATGAGTTTACGTTTTAAGTTTTGTGTTTTTTTTTTTTTACCACCCAACACTAGCCACCACCCGCCACCATTTTTCACCACCGTCTTCCGCTACCGCCGCCGCCACCAACACCACCACCACCACCACCATTACCCACCCGTTACCCACCCGTTACCCACCTACCACCACCACCCGCCACTGCCACCACCACTACCACTACCACTACCACTACCCACTCGCTACTACCCGTCACCGTCACCCACCCACCCACCACCACCTACTCGCCACTACCACCTACCCATCACCACCCGCCATCCGCCACCACCCACCACCCGTCACCCGCCACCACCACCCACTCACTGCCACCCGCCACCGTCACCCACCCACCCACCACCACCTATCCGCCACCACCAACCACCCGCCACCAGCCACCACCACCCGTCATCGTCACTCACCTGCCACCACCACTCACCATCACCCACCCACCCGCCACCACCAACCACCACCCGCCACCAACCTGCCACCACCACCCACCACCCGCCACCACCACCACCACCACCACCCACTCGCTACCACCTACCACCCACCACCACTACCACCACCCACTCACTACCATTTTCCACCACCGTCTTCCACCGCCACCACCACCACCCGCCATCATTTTTCACCACTGTCTTTCGCCGCCGCCACCACTCGTCTCCACCCACCACCCGCCACCACTTGCCATTTCTCATTCTTTTTTATATTTTTAAATTTTTTCAAATATTTGTCTAAACCAAACGCGTTTGTAGTTTATGTTTTTCTAAAAATAAACAAAAACCAGTTTATAAAATTTTTGTAAATATAAACTAAAAACGTAAACGTTACCAAACAGGCCCTTAGTAATTTTTTGACTTTTTGACTAAAATATGAGGTAAAAAAAACTAGTATGTTTGAGGTGACTTTTTGACTTTTTACAAAAATATATGCAAAAAGTAAAGATAAAATGAAATCTTTGACTTTTTTATATAGGTTATATACTTTTTGACTTTTTTAATAACTTTTTGACTAAAATGTTAACTTACCAAACGAGACCTTAGATTCAGCTTGTCTCTCTCTTAGATCGTTTAATCTGAGCTCATAAGTCTACCGTAAATTCATTGATGTTTTAAGTCCCTCAGTGTAAAAAACAAAATTTAAAAATTGATTCAATTATTGTGATAACGTAATTTCATTGCATTTGTCTTTAGAAAACGAACAATAAGTGTTGAAATTCATTAATTTTTTTAAAAATAAATATTATAAAATTATGTAATCATAATTATCTTACAAATCTAAGTATCTTATTTTTTAAATTATATAGTAGTAATCAAATCCACAAATGTGGATTATATGAAGGACAAGTCAAATTTGCAAGGCTTACAAGATTGTGAAGTTTGCCTACCCATTTTGATATTTTTCTATTCCTTTTCATAATAAGAAAAATGAGATATAAAAAAGAATAGTATCATCGATTGGAACTTCTAGGGCGTCTCTGAGAGGGAGGTTTTTATTTTAAGGGAAAATAGGATAGTATTTTAATTATTAAAGTGTATAAATTTTAATATTAATTTGTAATTTTTTTTTAATACCCACTGTGAGTTATTTCCCCTTATTTTAAGGATTTGGGGATCTTATTGTGCTCAAAGGCAGGCTGTTGTGCTCCCATGTGGAGGTTTGTGCCAAGTCTCTTTTGATAATTCAAACCATTGGCCCTGTTTGGTAGAGCTGTGGGAAAGTACTTATAACTTATCCCTAAACAACTTATAGCTTATAACTATGAACATAAGTTGATTTCTGACTTATAAATTAAGCATCTCCTGCCCCACTCAAAAAATAAGCTGATTTCTGACTTCCAAAAAGCTATAAGTTATAAGCTATAAGCTAAACCAAACACATCAAAATAGCTTAAATTAAGCTGAAAGCTGAAATAAGCAGCTTTTAAGCTGCACCAAACAGGCACATATTGTAGAATTCGTCAAGTAGGTCATTCACCCGTGTGGAGTCTTGTTCCAAGTCTCTTTCGATAATCTAAATCATTCATATTGTAAGATTCTTTGCGTAAATCATTCATGCAAAAAATCAAGTTAATTAGATATTCGCAGCCTTATAACAAAAGCACATTTTTTTATAAAAAAAATTAACGATTAACATAATTTTAATAAATTTTTAAAAATAATTAAGACCTAATCATAGAGTTACAAATATCCAATTAACTTAATTTTTTGTATGGATAATATTTTCAACAAACCTTATAACATAAACGATTTAAATCATTGAAAGGGACTCAGAACCAGCCTACAAAAAAGGCACAACAGGCTGCTGTCCCCATCTCCTTATTTTAAAGAGCTCATGTATTTAAAATTTTCTAAACTTTAGATTTCCACAATCCACAGTATAATAATCAAACTTTGATAAACATCACCACTTTGTCATTAAATTGACGAATAACTTCTATTTTGTTCCTTTCTTTTGTTTAGATTGGACCTTATTGAAAATGTCAAGTGATAATCCATAAAAAATTAATTACACCTGTGATGTATCAGGTTTTGGGCTTAAATGGTATTATATAGTGGAGTAGTATGTATTTCTTTCAGTGTTTCGTTTATTATTTTGAGTCGTTGAAATTTCTTTCTACTCTTACTTAAACTCTCGTAATTTTTTCGGGTTGTAAACTTTGAGTTTTGGGCATTGAAACTTGCCTTGGTTTGCAAAATCATTTTCTGAATTTCTGGGCAAAATCGCTCGTGCGGAATTGAAAACTGCCCAAGTGGATCCTCTCAAAGTTTTTCAAAATTTTCAGAGTTTTCTGAGCAGAAAACTACTCGAGCTGATTTTGGGTGGATTTTCTGGGCAACTCTCTTGAGCAATCTGCCCGTGAGGGAAAAAATTTCACACGAACGAAAACCACTCGAGCGGATTTTGGGTCCCGCTCGAGAAGATTTTTGGTGGATGTTCTAGGCAGCTCTCTGGAGCAATCCGCCCGTGAGAGGAAAATTTCAGCTCGTGCGGATTGGGAATTCCACTCGTGCGGAATTGAAACTGCTTGGGCGGATTTCGGAGCGTCTATCTCGATTTTCGTGCTCTTTTCCCCAAAACTGATGCCAAGAGTGTTTTTGGCTCAGATTTTTTTTCTCTCTCTATATATCCATCTATTCTCTCTTTTCTCTCTAAAAACACACAAGAAATCTAACTTCTCTCTAAGATTTAGCTCAAATCTTCAAGAATTCGAGGGGGGTTCTTACACCAAATCGAAGAGGGCGACGAGGACTACATTTATAACCAGTTGGATCGTGTTTTTGTCGACTTTGATTTCTAGGGTTTCATCCTCCTCATCTCTAAAGCTTGAGGTAGGGATAATCTTTGAGTTATATATATATATATATATATATGCAAGTTTATACATGTTTTGAGTATTTCATCATATTTTGAGTTATGATTTTCGATTGTTGAACCCTAGACGATGTTAGAAGTTGACTTCATCTACTTTTCCCCAACCTTTTGAGCATATGAGTATGTTTTAAGGTGTGGGTGTTGTTTTGGAGAAATCTTTTCAAAAATAAAACAAAAACTTTGTTTTGGTGAAAACCCTAGAATTTGGAAGTTTTGGGAAAAAGTTGTGAGATTGGCAAATTAATGCTTGATAATTTACCATATGAGTAAATGATGAAGGAAATTCTATAGTTTTATCAAATAAGTAGATTTCATGAGAAAATGAGGAAATTGTAAAATTTGAAAAGCTTGAGCTTGTTGTCATTATTTTGGAAGAACAAATGTTAAAAATGATGCTTAACATGTGGGGAATTCATGAATGTTGTTATTGTTATATTGTCTCTTGGAAAAATATACTATGATGTTATATTGATAAGAGATGTAGAATTTGATCACAATGAAGGGTTGTATGGATGAATTGAGAAATTGAAAATTTTCAAGGCATTTGATATAGAAATTTATTGAATTGGCACTTGATTTAATTGTTGTCACCTTTCGAATTGGCATTGTTGAGATGTTTAAATGGAATCTTATTATTGCATTGGGCATTTGCATAGTTATTCCATTTTGTCATTGATACAATGATTTTGAATATTGAATTGGAAAGAGGTATTGTTTTGAGAAATGAAATTATTTTTTGAAACAAAATCATATTGATTTGTTTTGGGGGTAAATATGGTGAAAAATCATGTTAGAAAGTATAGTTGAGAATTAAGTTGGCCTGAGTGCCCTTAGTGTAAGACCAAAAACATGCGCCTACAGGTGCTTAATGTTAGAAATTTTGAATTAAAATTTACTCCAATGGTTGTGTCTCTTGAAATGGAAGAGTGTGTCCTTTTGAAGGGTCACAACCTTTCTGAAAAGTCACAAAGGAATCTAAAAATTTCATCTCTTCACTTTAATTTAGACAGAGATTTTGTCATTTCTTCTTCATCTTTGCATTTATTCTTCATATTTTCCTAAGTCTAATTTTTCTATAATCAGAGTACATACACAACGAAATTCGCTAGGCTTGCAATAGTAGTGCTGCTAGTGCAAGACATTGATCATTATATCCTGGGAGATAGACGTCCATTGAATCCTGAGCACCGGTAAGAGGACGAATCTGTCTTAAGGAAAGAGTGTCACACACTTGACTCGATCAGGTTTTTTCTATTCATGTACTGTAAGTTTTGTCACGTTATTATGTCGATTTATTTCAATTTTAGTTTTGCCGAAAATCCGTTTACATATTTTTAAATTATATTTTCCATATAGTTTGGTACTATTTTTTTTAACAATCTTAAGACAGACTTATAATTCTGTTTATGGTTTTTGGGAAAATATAATTGATTTATTATTTGTATATGGTGAATTGCATGAGCCGGTGGCACTGCAATATGTTGGACCATCATTTTTTCTTTCTTTCTTCTTCAATATTCAAATTTATTGATTGATGGTTGTTAATAGTTTATATGCAATTATTATTGTTGTATAACTAGAAACTTGCAGCGTGAATAGAACTTACCATGATAAATATTTGTTTATGTGATGTTAGTCATCATTCGAATATATGGTATTAAAAAATGATTTGTTCAAATCAATTATTTTTGTGCATTATTTATTTGGAGATAGAACGGTGCAACTTTGAATTTTACTACGTGATTACGGTATACTTTCGTGTACTATCAGTGTATAGAGAGAGGAACAGAGAGAGACAGAGAGGTGCATAATCCGACCAAACATCAGATTGCATGAGTTCAACAGCCATCTCTCTCTCTTTCTTCACTCTGCTCTTTGTGGCATTTCGAAAGACTTTCTATAGCACCAGATTTCTCTGTTTATGTGCCTTGTGTTAATTGTCTTCCATCTGTACTTTGCTTGGTATTTACCATGATGGCAATGATGGTCTATAAAAAAAACCTTTTATATATAAAAGTTTTTTATTTTTTAATTTAGTTTATTTATTAAAGATTTGGTTTTTTGGTTGAATCAGAACAATCTGGAAATAATTTTCTGTTTTATTTAAAAACTGTTTTGTTTATATAATCAGTTCTTCTTAAACGGTGCTGGAAAGAGTTTTTTTTTTTAAAATTGCTTTTCTGTATTTCCAGTTCTGGAAAAAAGAATTTAAATTTGTTTTTTGATTTTCAATTCTGAAATTGTTTTTAGAAACTGTTTTTAACAGTTTTGACTGGTTTTCAGTGCTGGAAATTTTAATTTATTTGTGTCTATGCCTAAATATGTTATAAAGTTGATAATTAATTCTTTGTGATATGATGTCATTAATTGATATATATGATATATCGATTTGGTATGTGGTGTATTATAAATAGATGTCAATTATTTATCAAAGTGTTGATATGTAAACTTATGTGTTTTGACATAAGAGGAATTCTAACTATTCTTTGGAATAATGATTGTGAAATTGGTGTGGTGACCGATAACTCCGTAATGAAATTTTATATGAGTTAAAATATTTCATGGGTGAAAGACATTTTGGTAATTGTCGACGTAGTTACCAATGCTGGATAAGACAAATAAGAAGTAAATGTAATTATATAGTGATTTTTATATTTCATGTTGAGATTGGAATTAAGGGTTGCAGTAAACAAAAAGAAATAATACATGACCAAAAAAATGTTATTTGACAAAGTGTTGTGGCCACAACCGGTATTAGCCATTTTTTCTTTGTACTGCAAAAGAAAGTTATGAAGTCTAGTTATATTTTAGACAAATTAGTATCGTGATTATATTCACAAAGCAATTTACATCTTGTTATTTAGTTCAAGCATTCCAATTAATGATATATTCTGATTTACCTCAAAATTATCGGGGTGTATTAGTATTTTTGTGTAATTATATATCAACAAAAGAAATTAAGTTTTCTTAGAATGCTTAAAATGTGGGGGTGCTTGGAGGATTTTACCAAAGTAACGGTAAAAGTTGGAGTAGAAGCAAAAATGATTTCATTAACTCCTAAGAAACAACTCCATGTTTATTATTTAAATTTGAAAATGGGAGTGACATAAAGTAACGGTAATTCTCGATGTAATCAAAGATTTAATACCGTAGGACATTTGCTTTCAGTTGTGAATATTGTCTAAGGATAATATAATGGATCCAGTAACTACTCAATGATATACAACTGAGAAGGTCAAACGAAAAATAGTGGCCACTAAACAAAAAGTTTGACCAGAGAGCAAATGAGGGAAAGTTCATCGAGGGGAATGTGATTAAAGCCTATTACATCAAAGTCATCATAATGGTAACCCTACTTAGATGATTGGAGATCCCAAGAACTAAGTTCAAAGGGACAACTAAGTTATGTGTGGCTCGTCAGAAATCACTAAAGGAGTTTATCTCCTATCCATTCCTATGATGAGAATGATATCTGTAACATACGGCCTCGTTTGGGAACAGGCTATTTTAGTAACTTTTTGGCTTTTTACGAAAAGATGTGCAGAAAAGTAGAGAGGTGATGTGACAACTTTTAGTAACTTTTTGACTTTTTGGCTAAAATAGCCACTCCCCAAACGAGGCCGCTTTTAATGATCACTTATATCTTGAAAACCCTAGAGAGGTATCTTTCAAGAGGAGTATTTAATAGACTCGAAATAAAGATCACCTATATGAGTGTAAAGAGGCCGCTTTTATGAGAATTGATAAGGCTAAATTTTCGAAAGCACTCATGAAACATCAGGACATGCCCAAGGCCAAAACGGGCACAACTGTGAGAACTAAGCTGTGTTTGGAGATATTCTATGTGAATTCTATTGTCTTGGCTTACACAAACAGCTGAATAGTTCAAGGCATCACGTTCACTGATTAGCTAGTAAGTCCGATAGGCTTTCACTAGGGAAGGTTCAAAGTCAAAAGCTACCTATACTGATGCAGGGTATTTCTTTAATGTACTCTCTCTTTGTCTGCATGTTATTGTATGTCATTTCCGTAAATTTCATTTATGTGGGGGATTGTTGGAAAATTTGAATTAAAATTCACTCCAATGGTTGTGTCTCTTGAGATGGAAGAGTGTGTCTTTTTGAAGGGTCACAACCTTTCTAAAGAGTCACAGAGGAATCTAAAAATTTCATCTCCCTCACTTCAATTTAGACAGAGATTTTGTCATTTCTTCTTCATCTTTGCATTTATTCTTCATATTTTCTTGAGTCTAATTTTTCTATAAAGAGAGTGCATGCACAACGAAGTTCACTAGGCTTGTAATAGTAGTGCTGCTAGTGCAAGACATTGATCGTTGTATCCTGGGAGATAAACGTCCATTGTATCCTTAGCACCAATGGAAGGACGAATCTGTCTTAAGGAAAAAGTGTCACACACTCGACTTGATCAGATTTTATCTATTTATGTACTGTAAGTTTTGTTACGTTATTATGTCGATTTATTTCAGTTTTGATTTTTCCCAAAAACCGTTTACATATTTTTAAATTATATTTTCCATATAGTTTGGTACTATTTTTTCTAACACCTAAGCCCTCCGGCTAAAAGCCAGTAAGGTAGGATTTGGTAGTGCCTAAGAAGCCTACTTGCAGACACTAGCCCTGGGGATTTGCTTGAGTCGTATTTACCGCTCCTTTGAATAACATTGAAATTATCAAATCGTTAAATTCTAAAGATTGCATTGTGCACAAAAGTTATCAAAAGGTAGAGATGTATGTTTTTTAACATGGCATGGCATATGCATTCATCCCATGAAATTGTATAAAATGTATATACTTTGTGAAAATTTTTCCTAGTGGGCTTTATGC
This sequence comes from Camellia japonica, assembly GCA_030407325.1. Classification (NCBI taxonomy): domain Eukaryota; kingdom Viridiplantae; phylum Streptophyta; class Magnoliopsida; order Ericales; family Theaceae; genus Camellia; species Camellia japonica. Next base: position 105,739,604 of record JAPPVO010000010.1, on the reverse strand, counting down.
TCACCCTTATAGGATTTTGTACAGGAAAGGATGTGATGATCCCACCGAGTTAGAGGTGTGGAATATATTTTAAAAGCACAAGGCTCTTTTCTTTTGCTATAATTATTTTGACAAGCCAAGGGTTTTATATGTATAGGTTCAAAAATCACTTTTGTATAGCCAGGCTTATGCCTTGGAAATTGTAACCCTTGAAGACATTTATTTGCACTTGACTTATATGCCACATGCTATAGATTCATATACTAGAGATGTTGAATATATAATCGCATGTGGAACATCTTTTGTAAATCTCTTGATGGTTAATGAATACAGATATTGGAGATTTAATGATGATGTTAATACTGAGACATACTTATGTTTACATTAAATAATGGAAGTTGATGAATCTTTATTGCGTAAAATTTTTGGGGCGTGACGACTTGGTATCAGAGCTTCCGGATTTGAATACTTGAGACTCGCAGGAAGTGGTTATTTATCCACAATGGGTTCATTTCACTTAATTAGGAGATGTTCCATGTATTACGTGTTATGTGATAACATGCTTATGTGACTAGATGGGTATGGGATTGAACTTTTAGGATGTGGTTTGCGCCTATTAAATTTCTTGAGGTCTTATTAGAAGGGTACATGATCAATACTCATTCTACTAAGAATTCTTAGTATTTCATGTGACAAATTTCATCGTAAAGGAGTAATCCGTATGTATTTATGTGATTAAATGCTTATGTGGGGTGAAACTAAGTGTTTTTGTGATATGGAAATTGTTAAATATTATTTAATCGTAAAGGAGTAATCCGTATGTATTTATGTGATTTAATTTTGATGATGTCTAAAATACATTATTTAATATACATATTATTTGACACAAAATATTATCTTTTTAAAATATATATATTTGTTAAATATTATTTAAATAAATAATATTATCTTTTTAAAATATATATTTGTTAAATATTATTTAAATAAAAATATTTTCAAAAGCTTTACTATTCACTTTTTGAAAAATAGGGTTAATTACTATTCATCTTTTGACAAATCGATTAGTTTAAAATATATATTTGTTAAATATTATTTAAATAAAAATATTTTCAAAAGCTTTACTATTCACTTTTTGAAAAATAGGGTTAATTACTATTCATCTTTTGACAAATCGATTAGTTATATAATTTTGATAAAAATGATTGATTGGTTGTATTATTTTGACAAATTTGATATTTATGGGTTGTCTTGTTTTGACAAAATTGATATGGAGTGGTAAAATATATTTAGTTTAAAATCTCTACAACTTGTACAATATTTTAAAGAGAGCATATATTTTCAGATCCATCATAAATATTATTTAAAGAGATTCTTCTGTGTATGCAAATATTTGATTAGAACATATATAACATTATATGCAGAATTCATCACGTGCGCTATTAAATTTTTTACATTACATTGATTATATCATATTATAATCAAGCAAGAAGAAAAAGATGGAGTTATATATATGTATATATATATATATATATTATAAACAAGATGGAGAAAATTATTTGTTTGTTTGAAAGTTGTGAACTTTGTATTAAATTGTCTACAAAAATGGTGATTCCATGTTTGAAAAAAATCAGTCTTATTTTTATTCTTATCATTTGCTGACTTTTTAAAATTAAGGAGTGTGCTTATGTAAGCGATGACATCAAGAGCCTGCTTATGTAAGCCATGACATCAGGAGCGTGCTTATGTAAGCGATGACGTCAGGAGCGCGCTTATGTAAGCCATGACGTCAGCAAGGAGCATCCAACGGGTATATTTTTGTGTATAAATAGAGGTGTTGGATGTGGAGAAGAACCAAGAACTTGAAGAGAAAAATTTTCTGTGAGCTCCAAAATTCTGAGTATTCTGCTCTTTCACTTTCAGATCTAAATCTAGCCTTTGTTCTTACACTTTCATATCTACTCTTTGTGAGAGAATTATTGTAAAAAGGGTTTAAATTACCCTTATTCTTCTTCCTTATTTTTTAGAGAGATTTTGTAAGGGTAAGGCTTTTATTGTTGAGTGAGGCTCAATAGATAAGAGTAAGTCCTGTGCCAAATCCACAAGTTTGGTGGTGTATTTATTCAATTGATAGTAAAGAAATTCTCAAGGAGGTTCCTTGGGGAGTGGACGTAGGCCGGCGTGCCGAACCACTATAAATTGCGGTGTTTGATTTTCTCTCCCTATCTCTCTTACATTTATATTGATAATTATTATTCTGTTTGTTTTATTTATTAAAGTTTTGAATATTGTGTTAATTTTAATACTGTGAAATTTTTTAAGAACCCAATTCACCCCCCTCTTGGGTTGCCTATCTGGGATAACATTATCCATCTGGGCAAGAGCGATACCGATACCAAAACCGAGTAGGCCAAACTTTGAGGGCCTTTGGCGGTCGAACTTTTATCCTCAAAGTAAGGATATGTGTGAGTGTTTCAAGTGTGACCAGTTGGGTTACGTTTGTATCTCTTGTCCTTGGTGTCAGAATTCTGGGAGTGTTCCGGGGGTTGAAAATGACTAGTCTTGACAATCTGGTTAGCAATGTGATAGTGGATGGATGGCTGTTTTGGGTAGTTAGTTATGGCTACCTTGTTTTGTGACTGGAGGGTAGACAGTCGTAATTATTATATGATTGTTTTGTTTTGTAATCGGTATGGTGTAGAACGTTGTAATATTATGACTTTTGTTTATGTACGTTTATGTGGTGGGTTGTTTATGTTTTATGAATTGGATATGTTGTGATTTTGAGTTTTCCTTAATGTGATGAGTTGCTGTAGAATTTGGAAATCTTCATATTGACGCGTATGAACTGTTGTATTTTGACTTGGGAATGTGATGGTCGGAAGGCCTTATTTTGACTTAGGGATTGCCTGCTATTGATTTAGAATAGGTGGACAGTGGAGTTGGTAAAAGATGGGTTTTTTGAGGGTCATTATGATTCATTAGAATATTGCGAGGGCGGAATTATACCAGGCAGTATATCTAGTTGGGTTGATGCTGGCTATCGACTTAGGATAGAAGTGTAGTTTTGATTTATTGTAGTGGAGACTTCGTGGGAGAATAACAGGGTTGTGTTTTGTAGTGACAAGAGTAGTGTTATGATTGTTGTTGGGTGCAGGTAGATTGGTGTAGGTAGTGAGCCTATCATAGACCTCATCAGTCTCTAGTGTAGTGTAGTTGTATGTGATTTGAGTTGGGGGTGTATATTGTTCTGCGACGGGAATTGTGGGTTTTGGCCTCGAAAAGCCCGCCTTGGACTTGAAAGGGTGTGGGAAAGGTTGTAAAACCCCACATAAGAGTGTTTGGTGTTGGAATATTGTCGTTTTGGTGCTAAGAAAGGAGAGTGGTTGAATGGATGAAGTGTTTGAGTCTAATGGGCCGGTGTAGGTTTAAGGTGTTGTTGTTATCATACCAAGAAGTAAGTTAGATGAATCGATGTCCTTAGTACATCTTAAATAATTCCTTATCAGGTCATTAGGAGTGATTGTGTTGGTGTTTGGGATAATTGAGAGCGGTTGACGTGAAGGTGATTTGAGTTTCGTTTATGGAAATTTCTCCCTAGTCTACTGAGGGTAGTTAGTTTTGTTTTGTGGTGGTTATTATAATAATAGATTCACATTTCAATTTGGATTGGCGGTATGCGAGAGTGTGTTGATGTGGTTGGTTGTGTGTTTCTTGTACTGAAGGTAGGGGTCCTTTTTGTAAGCTTTGTCTGCGGAATAGGAGCACTTTGTGTCTATGCGGTAAGGGTTGGGAACCCGTGGTGTTGCTAGGGCGGTGCATTTCATAGATATATTTTGAGTCAGGTGGCAGTGAGGCGTTAAGAGAGTTAATGAGAAGTTTTGGAAGTAATTATAGAGCCGAATATGTGTTAAGTTGACCTTTTGTCCTAGGTTAACGGGATCTGTTGTAAGTTCTAGATTCAGTACAGATTAATTCCTTTGGCGTGAGCATGTAAATGGTTTGTTAGTATTTACGCTGTTTAGACCTCTTCTTGATTAATTAAGTTTGGAAAGTGTGATTTTAGACTCACGAGGTGAGGAGACGTTGTAATTGAAGGAAAGCAGGAATGGAGTTAGTAATGGTTAGAGTTTCAAGGGTGTTATTAATTGAGGAGGTCAATGTAGTGACCACTTTCTGGGTGAGAATTCTGTGAGTGACATTGCAAACATTGTCTTTCTTGGTACTCTCGTAAAGCGGGGCAAGTTAATCTTTGGATGTTTTAAATCTTGTGTATATCTTAAGACCATTTGTTAGAGTGTTATCTGGGTATGCGTTTTGATCTGTGTTATTATTCCCTAGATAAGGACAATTGTGGTGGTTTGTTTTATTTAAAAAAGTGTAGTAACGGGTGGTTGGCGAATATCATAGTTGTGGTAATGAAATGCAATTTTCGGGTGATTTTTAGCTGTTGGTTGAACTTCTTGTTACCATTTTTGACATATTCTATTTCTATGTCGTAACAGGATTACCATCCTATTAGTAACGATTGTGTCATTGGTCGAGTGACGATTGGAAGCGTTATCAATTGAAGTATTTTGGAACGGAAATTGGGAACTAAAACTTTGTCTTGTTAGGAATTTGGTTGTTTCAAAATGGTGGTGGGTATTTGTGGACACCCCATTTTGACTGCTTGTAAGACTTAGACACCTTAATTCGAACGCTCGATGATGAATTATTCCGCTGTACAAGTCGTTCAATTTCTTCAGCAAAAGGCTTTGGTTTCAAGCTTTAAAACCAAAACCTTGCACCCCCTTTGGACCAAAACCTAATTTTTTTCTAGCCTGACCACTCAGAGACCTACTGGCCAGCCAATGACCGGCAGGCCATTTTTTGTTGGCCGGCCATCCCCCTTCATAGCCACCGGCCATGTTTCTCGACAAACAGACATTTTTGGCTACTAGTTGTCCCCATGTGCATGTCTTGCACCAGCTGTCTCATTACAGATATTTCCGATGTGAGGACCTGTTTTTCTATAAATACATGACCTCTATTCATAGTTTGGGGTTAGAAAAATTCTCCAAGTGCTTATAGCTTGCTCAATACACTATTTCTCTCTCTTGCAATATACATACACTATACATACACTTCCTAAGCCTAAATTTGAGACCTCTTGCTGAGATTCTTGAGCACAAAATTCAGCTCCTGAAAATGTTCAACTTGTGATTTGTGAAATAAAGAGCATCCTCTCTTTGAAAGAGGTATATTTTGAGCTTTTATATCATTTTTTCTATCTCTTTTCCTTGCTTTTTCATACTGTTTTTTAGAGTGTTTTTAAGCTTAAAAATGTGATTTTTAAGTCACAACAAAAAGGAGGGGTTAGCCATCCTTGCTTAGGCTTGTTGGTTGTTTGAAACCTCTTAGCTTTAGCCCACTTTTGCTCATTTTTTACACCTCAAAACTCAATTTTCAGCATTGTTTTTGTGTTGTTTCAGTGTTGTTTTGTGTGTTAAATTATGCTTTGAATACTATAGATGTGTTGTTGTAAGTCCTCATGGATATAGCTTTCAATCCATTTGAGTTGATAGTCTTTTCTTGCACTTTTTTATAGCTTTCATACATGTTCATACCATTGTAATCACCTTTGCATAATCATCTCTGCAACCTCCCTCCATTCTTTGTTTATTTTGATAAAGAGTTGAATCAAACAAAAGATTGATGTTCAAGGCATAAGAAAGAGACCTCTCATGCTTAATGGTTTAATTTCTTCGGAGGTTTATTACCAATACATTACATCTTTCTTATGCTAAGTATAATCTCTTGTTTGATACCTCTCTTTATCGCTTTTGGATTTAGTGGGCGTAATCTACACTTTTGGACAAAAATGAAAAAAAGTTAAGAAATGGAAAGCCAATGTAAAAGAGGCTAATAAAATTGGGGTAAAAGAGGTAAAAATGTAATAAAATTGAGTTGAGTTCAATCAAACGTTATATTGAACCCATTACGTCGTGGACCATTGCATACTTTTTAATGATGTTCAATGATTCATGAAGCAATGTCCACCCATTTCCTTGAGGTAACTCCATGATAGGGAGAAGATGTTATTCGTCTTTTGTTTCATTTTATTGAGCTTTTGTCCTATCGATTGTAAGATCATCACGCAACAAATTTGTGACAATTAATGATTTGTGAATCGAATCTACTCCTCCATTGATCATCTTCATGATAGGGAAGGGTAGAGAAGATAAACATCTCTTGGAAACACTCTATTTTTGCTTTGTTTCAATTCTGTGGTAGCAGGGTCTCCCTCAAAAACAGTGGCCAGCCGGCCACCACTCTGTACGACTGACCATTTTCCAAGGTCGGCCTGCCATCAATTTTGTACAGGCAATGGCATTTTCACCGCAGAACCTAAGGTCAAAACAGAATAATTTTCTAACTATGAACAGAGCAGATTCTGGCAGCAAACAGAGAGGTTTCCAAGAGGATGTTCTCAGTTGTATGCATGTAGTTCCTCGCCTCCCATTCAAGTCCATTAAATTAATGTTTTAATATTAGTATGTGTATAATTAATTAGTTAGCTTCATTTGAATTTGTAATAGCTAGTTAATTTAGTTAATTCATTCGGTGTTGTAATAATTTGTTTAATTAGGACATTCATTCGAACCCTCTTGTGCAAGGGCAAATTTGTAACACTTGTAAATATTTTGTATGTCTTTTAACCCCCATTCTTTCTCCATTTTATTTACTTTCTTACTATGGTTGCATGTAGTATCATATTTTTGGTTTCATATCATTACCATGACTTGCACCCATTTTTGCATACATTAGGATTTGGTTCATCATACTTGATAAACATCGATTATTTCTTGCTTGAACACTACCAGATGCCTTGAATTGATCCATATGTCATGTTAAGAAGCCGAATCCAATAGTTGCATTTTGTATGTGTTGCATTAGTCACTTTGCATATTAGAGCATGCATTTTTCTAATTATTTCTTTTCCTGTGGCTTGCCTTAGTTAAATACTAGGTGAGCATTTTTTGCTTTAACATATTGCATGTGTGTTCGTGTTGCCATATTAAGCATGTTACCATAAGGCTAAGTGCTTATTTGATATACCTCTTTGAATGCCTGTGGATGAAGGCTATGTCGCTTAAATTGGGATGATTTTGATCAATGTACATATGAGTTTGCTTTTTCAATAACACATATTCAAAAGTCTTTTCAAACAAACATGAAATCAAAGCATTCCAAAGTAAGTGACGTAGTCTATATTTGTGTGCCTTACGTAATAAAGTTAACAGTAATAATCAGAATAAAAGCATATAATGTACATAAAAATCACATCATGATTAGTAGAGGCCGATCTTTGATCGGGTGAGTAGGGTGCTCAATTCATGACCTACCCCTCTCATACCTAAGTTTCCGAGTCAAGACACTTTGGTTATAATGGACAAGTGGTCTTTGGCGCAAGTTAGGGGCTTCCTAAATTTTTCAAAAATATTTAGGTGGCGACTCTAAAATCTGGTAATGCAGTCTATTTCTGGCATTTCTAATGATAAATGAATTTTCTAAGATTTGCTAGATTTGGACTCTCATTTTGTGTTTTTTTGTTTCACATTGCACATATGAAACCAGATTTAGAACCACAAGAGTCCGAACTGTAGGACTATCGTATCCGAGGAGACTAAACCCCTCCGAAGAGCACAAAAAACTGGCTACAATATTTAATAATAGCCGAGTGGAAATGGGACCGTGTTACCACGGACCTTATAGTTGGGCTTCCTAGAACACAACAGGGCAATGATGTCATTTGGGTGATTGTTGATAGGTTGACTAAGTCTACACACTTCATGACGATGGGCACTGGCGACTCAGTTGAGCATTTGACAAACTTGTACATTAGAGAGATAGTTCGACTTTTTGGGGTCCTTGTGACCGTGGTCTCAAATAGATATTCTCGTTTTACGGCCTGGGTGTAGCAAAGCCTTCAAGAGGCGTCAAGAACTAAGTTGACCTTTAACACCACTTATTATCCTTAAATCGATGGGCAGTCAAAGCGTACCATTCAGATTTTGGAGGACATGCTTAGAGCTTGTGTCCTTGATTTCAAAGGGCCTTGGGAGAGACACTAACCGTTGATTGAATTCGCCTATAACAACAGTTATTAGGATAGTATTGAGATAGCACCGTTTAAGGCCTTGTATGGTCGGACTTGTGGATCACCAGTTTGTTGGGCTGATGTGGGTGATGCACCGTTGTTGGGTCTAGAGATTGTTAAAGAGACGACCAAGAAAGTTACCCTCATTCGAAAAAGGTTAGCTACGGCTCAAAGCCGACAGAAGAGTTATGCCGATAAGATAAGACAATCTCTATATTTCGAGGTTGATGACCGTGTGTTTTTTAAAATCTCACCGAGACAGGGTTTGATGAGATTTGGTAAGAGTGGTAAGTTATATCCAAGGTTTATTGGACCTTTTGAGATTTTAGATCAGATTGAAGAAGTGGCATACCGTTTGGCCTTACCGCCACAGCTTTCAGGGGTTCACAACCCTTTCCATGTATCTATGCTTAGGAAGTATGAACCCGACCCTTTACATATACTTGATTGGGTTGATTTGGAGGTAGATGAGGATGCCTTATACGAAGAGTGACCAGTTTAAATTTTAGATACCCGAGAACAAGTATTAAGGGGCAAGACCATACCGTTAGTAAAGGTGTTGCAAAGGCACCATGGGGTTGAGGAAACAACTTGGGAACAGGAAGCAGAAGTCCACTCTAAGTATCCGAATTTGTTTGAGAATACTTAGTTTGTTTTAAATTGTTATTTCTCTTATGTTTGAGAATAAATCGTTGAAATTGTAAACCACTTGTTCTTATGATTGTTGTTGTCTTTTGAGCATGAGAATTATTGTAGGATTGTTACAGTTGTTGTTGAACTCGTGCTTATGATTATCATATTAGTGGTTGTTGGATTGTGGCCTTTGCCCATGGAAAGATTTTGATAATGATAGTTGAATGTTGTTGAGATTAAGGTCTCCATGTTACAATTAAATTGTTGTTATTGTGGATTCATATTGTCATTTGTGTGGTTGTTACCACTTGGGGCCTTGTTGTTGTTTTGTTCTTGTTCTTTGGACATGTTGGTGAGAGGTGTAACCAAATTTCGGGGACGAAATTTCCTAAGGGGCGGAGGTTGTGATGTCTCAAGTTTTCGGCTTGAATAGTATTGTGTAATGGAGTAGTATGTATTTCTTTCGGTGTTTTGTTCATCGTTTTGAGTTGAAATTTCTTTATACTCTTACTTAAACTCTCATAACTTTTTCGGGTTATAAACTTTGAGTGTTGGGCATAAACCTTGCCTTGGTTTGCAAAATTATTTTCTAAATTTCTAGGCAAAACCGTTCATGCAGAATTGACAACCGCCCGAACGGATCCTCAAAGTTTTCTGGGCAGAAAATCGTTCGAGTGGATTTTGGGTGGATTTTCTGGGCAGCTCTCTGAAGCAATCCGCCCGTGAGGGGAAAATTTCCACACAAGTGGAAACCACTCGAGCGGATTTTGGGTCCTACTCGAGCAGATTCTGGGTGGATTTTCTAGACAGCTCTCTAGAGCAATCCGCCCGTGAGGGGAAAATTTCTGCTCGTGCGGATTGCGAATTCCGCTCATACTGAATTGAAACTGCTCGAGCAGATTTCGGTGCATCTGTCTCGATTTTTGTACTCTTTTCCTCAAAACTGATGCCAAGAATGTTTTTGGCTCAAATTTTCTTCTCTCTCTCTCTCTCTCTCTATATCCATCTATTCTCTCCATTTTCTCTAAAAACACACCAAAAATCTAACTTCTCTCTAAGATTTAGCTCAAATCTTTAAGAGTTTGAGGAGGGTTCTTACACCAAATCAAAGAGGGCGACGAGGGCTATGTTTATAACCGGTTGGATTTTGTTTTTGTTGACTTTGATTTCTGGGATTTCATCCTCTTCATCTCCAAAGCTTACGGTAGAGATAATCTTTAAGTTATATATATATATTTGCAAGTTTATACATGTTTTAAGTATTTCATCATATTTTGAGTTTTGATTTTGGGTTATTGAACCCTAGATAATGTTAGAAGTTGATTTCATCTACTTTTCCCAAAGCTTTTTGAGCATATGAGTATATTTTAAGGTGTGGGTGTTGTTTTAGAAAAATCTTTTAAAAAATGAAACAAAAACCTTGTTTTGGTAAAATTCCTAGAATTTAGAAATTTTGGAAAAAAGTTGTAAGAATGGCAAATTGATATGGGTTCAAAAACCAATTTTGTATAGTTAGGCTTAAACCTTGAAAATTGTAGCCTTCGAGGGCATTTATTTACACTTGACTTATATGTCACATGCCATAGATTCATATATTAAGAATTTGAATGTAAAACCGCATGTGGAACATTATTTTGTAAATCTCTTAATAGTTAATCAATACAAATGTTAAAGATTTAATGACGATATTAATATTGAGATATACTTATGTTTATATTAAATAATGAAATTTGATGAATCTTACGTAAATTTTTTGAGGCGTAAAAACAGCCTTGAGAATGATGAGTAACACCTTAAGTCACAGAAATAACTGCAGGTTTTTTTTTCCTATATTTTTTTTCTCCCAGTGAGATAACAGTAATTTGCAAAACGTAAAATGGGTGCACATAATTTTTTTAATATTATTATTTTATAAAAAAATTAAAATAGAATAATCTTACAATAACATTTTTAGTTTTAATTTCCAAGGTCAGTTTGATAAAGCTAAAATATAAATACACTACTTTTTTTAGTATTGAATTTCTAACGCTAAAATATTTGAGTCCCGAATTTTAAATTATAAAAGTTTTCAGATAGATACAATTATTTTGAATAAAAAATGAAAACTAATAATCAGAGATAACTTGAGTCATTACTTAAAATTAGGGCTAATTTCTTTTTCTTTCGGGCACAGCTTCTCTCCAGTCCAAATCTGGACTGGACGGTGCTATCCGGCCCTTGGAGGCCCACTACGGGTCGTGTTTCGATAATCTAAACCGTTCAATGTGTAGAACTCGTCGAGTACTATATGCCTGTAAAAAATCACGTTGATCGGATATCGATAGTTATATGATCAAATCAGTTTTTTGTAAGCCGTTTATTTTTCGCCGTCCATTTTTTTCATAAAAAACTGATTTGATCATATAACTATCGATATCCGACCAACGTAATTTTTTACAGGCATATAGTACTCGACGAGTTCTACACATTACACGGTTTAGATTATCAAAACACGACCCGTAGTGAGCCCCCAAGGGCCGGACAGCACCGTCCAGTCCAGATTTGGACTGGAGAGAAGCTGTGGCCTTTTCTTTTTTTAATTAGTTTTCATATTCAAGTGGTAGGTGATTATATATGCTATCAAACACAATTGATTATCAACTAAAGGGAAACAATTATCCCAAATTTGGAAACTATTTAAATTCATCTATAATTATTTTTTCCTTGGTAGGTGTTTTTTGTATAATTTTAAATAGTACACAACATTTTGTGAAGCTAAATTTAACCTTTTAATGACCTGACTAACAAACTTCCATATGGTTTTCCTACCTACCCAATAACATCCAGCTAACAAGTTTGAAGAAAATGAATTTTTTTTTCAAGAAACCAAAAAAAAAAAACAGAAAATGGAGAACCAAAATGAAAATGAAAATGAAAAATGACAACAACATTATAATATAGCCTGTTGTAGCGACAAAACTCAAGAATTGTCCACTGAAATCACCGGTAGCTTCGATAATTAGGGCTATACATGCAGCTCTCTGCATATGCAACCAGATTTTCTGGTTGCGGGAGATGAGTAGCCAAACCTATCCATACATAGTTAAAGATGTTAGTATTATGCAAGTAATGATCGGAAAAAGTTTACATGTGCTTATGTTTTATGACAGGAATGTAAAAAAGGGTCTCACCGAGTTCATAAGCTTTAGCAGCCACCCTGGCGGCAATGTGAGCGGAAATCTTTCTGATGTTGGTGAATGGCGGGAATATGAGCCCCTTGTCGAAGTTCTCCTGAGTTACCTGAGCTGCTAGAGCTTCCGCTGTGTCCCAAAGAAACAATACCAAAACGATACCACGATAAATTATGATGGAAACTTTAGGAATACTTGTGTTACGAACACAAACTAAGACCTCGTTTGACAACATCACTTTTTAGCATAAAAGTCAAAAAATCAAATAAAAAAATTAAAAAGTAAACAACCTATATTAAAAAGTCCAAGATTCTCTTTTTTTTCTACTTTTTGAACACTTTTTCGTAAAAACCAAAAAGTCATTCCAAATATACTAGTTTTTTTTACATTATATTTTAGTCAAAAAGTCAAAAAGTTATTAAAACAACATGTTTCCAAATGAGGCCTAAATAATAGAAAGAAACACACAACACAACACATATATGTTATGTGTGATCGGGTTTTGTGTTCCTAGACTTATAAATCAGTGCAATCCTCTTCGGTATAAAACTCCAATTTATCTTAAGTCTGGCAAATTTAGAGAGAGAGATCCTCCTCAATTTTTGGAATTTGAAGAACACCGCCAGTTGAAACTCCTGTTTTGCCATAGGAATTTGTTTTCTCCGGAATTGTTTTCCAAAGGAATAGATATTGATCGATAAAGGGTTTATAGAAGTAACCATTAAGAATTTTTAAAAATTAAATAAAAAAATCCAACAAATATGCATTGAGAAGAAATCACAATCTTGCATTTGGTAATTGGATGATATGGCTATATAGAAGATTCCGTCACTGTTTTTCATTTTAATTTTTTTCATTTATAATATTTATCACTATTGCATGTTTAAGGATAATTTGAATTTCAAAATTTCGGTGCACTTACAAGCTGCAAGAAGCATGTCATCGTGAACACGGATTGCACCAGAGATTATCAAACCCAAACCAAGCCCAGGGAAAATATATGCATTATTCGCCTGATTGTAAAAGAAATGTTGTACAAAAGTCAGTCCTTGAGGTTTCATCTAACAATAATATGGACATGGTAGGTTGAAATAAGTCATTACCTGGCCAGACAAATAAACTTTCCCATCATATTCAACCGGGCCAAATGGGCTCCCACTTGCAAAAATGGCACGGCCCTGAAGGCAAAAAACAGAAAAGAAAAGAAAAGAAAAGAAAAGGGATTAATAAAATGAAAACAATTTCTCCATTTGTTTCATTTTTATAATCAAACACACTCATCATCTTCATTTTTTTGTGTGCGCAAAAGTAGGTTTTGAAAATTCAGAAACATCTTTTCAGTTTTAGTATTTTTTTAAAAACTGATTCTGAAAATGAAACCAAACATCTCAAATTTTAGAGAAGAGGATTATCATCTCAATGATAGAAGCCGGCATATTTGTATCACCTTGCTCCATGTATAAGCTTCTTCGGCAGTACATTCAGATTGTGAAGTCGGATTGGAGAGAGCAAGAATAACCGGTTTCTGCATAACACTCATTCACAACAACGTCAGGGTCTTCGGATTGATAGTTAGGTTTTCACCAACTAATAAGTAGTAGACTGGAAAACTAACAAATATGAATGCAATACCTCATTTAAGGATGTCATGGTCTCAACTACTTCTTTAGTAAATGTACTTCCTGCTCCTGATGATCCTATCAACACTGTTGGCTTGATTGCCTGGCAAAGCACGACAAGTGAGTGAAGAGACTGGGAGCCCTTTGGCATTATAAGAAAAAACGCAGGGGCAGAAGAGGGAATTCACACCTTAATAGCGTCAATAAGTTCTTTAACAGGTTCGTGTTCGTGGGCCCAGGGTTTCTTGAAATGTTGAAGCGATTCCATGCGGGAGCTAACAATTAACCCCTACAAGAAAACAATAGACATTTGCAGTTGATGTCAATTGCCACGAAAACTCAAAGGGACGCTGGTGAGAGACACTGCATAGACGGGGGCACAAAAAGGCCCCGAGTTCTCTAAGCCGACTCTCTTTCTTTAGAGAGGAAGCAAAACAAGAACTTACCAACTAACAAGAGATGGAGAAAATGACATAGCAATTTTCTTATTACCTTTGAGTCAACAAGCCAAACCTTCTTTCTGCTTTCTTCTAACGGGACACCAGTCTGTATAGAAAATAAGGTATAAACTCTCACAATGTTTTTTTAGTTTTACAACCCGCTTGCAAGAAACAGAAAAATAAAATATGTTAAAAAAACGAAAACACCATAGTTCTTGCCTGTTTTGAGATCTCAAGCGCTATAAGTTCTGCAATCCCAGTGCCAGCCTGCATCAACCGACGGATGAAGTGAGAGAAAAACATGACCAGACCCGACCCCACAGTGAGTGAATATATAAGAAAAATGGGTAATATACACCTAACTCTTAGTCAATTATTATTGCAATTAGAAAATTTATTAAACAAGTTCATTTCTTCATTATAAGAATCAAGAAGATGAAATCTTCAGATAAGGATAGTAAGGGCACACCTCTCCGGCTCCAAGGAATAGAAATCTATGATCAGCTAAGGATCCCCCAACAACCTTTAGCGCCGAGATAAGCCCTGCAAGGACCACAGATGCTGTCCCCTGAAACAAAATAAATAACGCAAATATTATAAATACTTTACCAATGCCCAAACACACCCTCACACAAAAAGCAAAACAAAAAAACAAGGTTCTATATATCACTAAGCCTCCATCAATTACCTGTATGTCATCATTAAAAACAAGATGTGTACTGCCATACTTCGCAAGCAGGTCAAAAGCATTATGGTTCGCAAAGTCTTCAAACTGAATAATATAGATCAAAGTAGAGAATTTGATAACTATCCAACGAATTGATAAATATCTAAGTCGAAGACTTAGGGGAAGGTGACTAACCTGAACAAGAACTTTCTCACCATAGATCTGCTTGACTGCACTCATAAATTCATGAAGAAGTTCAGCATATTCCTATAGAGGAGAAAATGAAAATACTTCATATTGTATAAACCTGCTTCATTATACAAACTGTATTGGATTGGTGCAGTTAAGAATAGGGCATGTCATGAAACCAAATCTCAGACCTGCCCAGTTGCCCTCCTTTGTCTGAGTCCAATGTAAAACTCATCGTTTAACAAGTTCTCATTGTTTGTTCCCACATCAATGGTTATAGGCAAGCACTGAAAATGACAACAGCTCTCATCAACAATTTTTCTTCCATAAAAACAAGTAGCAAAAGCATACAAAAAAGAACTGATGACATATTGATTCCTGACTGACTAATAAAATGTATGCCTTGGTTGTCTAGGGTTCTGATCCTCTATCTATAGTTCTCTGATCCTCTCTCTATAGATCAAAGAGCAGCATGATGTCACTCCAACCCAAAAGTGGACATGATGAATGTAGGGTTCTGATGCTCATTTTTTTCTTCTTCTTTGTTTCACCTCTATTTTTGGGAGTGGTGCAAGAACTATTTGGGCTATGATGGCATCCTATTGTTCAGGCTTGCTAAAACTACAAAATATAAGTTTGGCACAGTTTCTTGCAAGCTAAAAGTTGATAATAAAAAACAATACCTAATAGCAACCCTCTCCCAACTTTCCAATAATAAACTTTTTTTAGCTTATTAAAGTTATTTTTGCCTCATAAGCTATAAACAGAACAGAAGCCACACACCAGACTCCCAAAATTTAAAATCAAAAATCAAAAATGCTAAAAACAAAAAGCACCAAACCAAACATGTTTAAAGCTATGTGGAAGTTAGCATTAGAGGAGTGGAAGCTGATTTTGCAACCATGGTTTTAGTAGGTTAGCCAATCAAAGATACTTCATCATGTGAAATTTTAGAGATGTTTTGACTTTAGCCATATCAGGAAACAATAATAGTGTTGCCATAAAAGGATACTTACGGCTGATGGACGAATCCCTCCAAGTGCTGTATACAAAGAAAGCTTCCCGACAGGTATCCCCATCCCCTGATAACATTCCAAAAGTAGTCAAAATCAAGTCAATCTTAGTCTCACAGACACACACAGACAAAAAAAAGCTTCCTATAGGTATCCCGAACCTTGATAACATTCCAAGAAAACTGAAAATCAAGTCAGTTTTAGTTACACACAAACACAGAAAAAGATTATAATGTTCATAATTCATTCACAAGAATTTATCGAAACTGAATCCATGTACCAGTTACCTGACAGCCAAGATCCCCAAGACCCAAAATCCTCTCCCCGTCAGTGACAACAATAACCTGAATTTTCCTCTGAGGCCAATTCTTCAGTACTTCAAGAATTTTCCCTCTACAAAAGACTTATCATCAGTTAAGTTTCAACATTATAATATGAAAGTATTACAATCACTCAAATGACGAACTAACAAGGAACTGCAACAAAACATACTTTTCTTTCAAACTAATAAAAAGACCCTGAGGACGCCTGAAGATGCTCCCGTATTTTTGACATGCTTCACCAACGGTGGGAGTGTAGACAACTGGGAGCAGCTCCTCAACATTTTCGATGAGGAGCTTGTAGAACAGCCTTTCATTCATCTCCTGAAGACCAGGATAAGAATGACATTAAAAATAATTGAAGAGACAATTTGAGTGGCATCAGTGGCATTATTAGCATCAATTTTTTTAAATAATTGAAGTTAGCATCAGCTTCATAGTCCAGAAGTTCACTGAATAGCATGAATGGCGTACCTGGATATCCATCATGGCCATGTACCTCTGCAGTGGGACTTGATACTGGCGGATATTGTGCATCAATTTCTTGATCTGGTAGGTAAAGTAGCAAGAAAAATATCCATAATTAGTCTTTTTTTTTATAAGATGAGGAAAATTTAAAAACACACAAAAATGAAAATGGAGAATCCAAAAGCTGAGGCGGTGTATTTTTGATAACCTGAAGATTTTGGGCAACGACGACTGGGGGAAGAAGACCACGCAGGTAATGGGCATCCCTCTCTTTCTCGGAGAAGGCGAGCCCTTTGTTGTGGTGTGGATCCCGCAATAATGAATACCCACTGCAGCACAGTTATAATGCACAGATCAAAACAATTTGACATGGACTTGAGGAATTCAAAGGTAATGGACTATGGAGGCCATAATTTCCCAGAAAGAAAGGATAATAGTCATCGCAATGAATCAACAAGATTGTAGATATTCTGAACCCAATAAGGTCACAAAGTAACAGAGAAGCAATATTAATAATTTCCAGCCAATCAAGGAATGTAGAACCTGGAATTTGAAAAGAATTACTAGATAAATTTTTTTTTTCTTTTTTATTAAAAAAAGAAAAAGAAAAAGAAAAAGAAACTCACTCAAGAAATTAATTAAGAAAGAGTGAGTACAGCTGTATAAGAGCAACAGAAATCTATTTGAGTAAATTCGGAAATAAGAGAAATTTAGATTAGCAACAAAATTAACTTTCAGAATTATAAACAACAAAGTTGTTTAAGGAAATAAAGACGCTATAAATTAAAAATAAAATCAAATTTGGTAGAAAAATGATATATCATTCTAGCAAACAAAGTCATTTTGTTACTCCATCATCAATTTGACAGAAGAGATGACAAATAATAAAACAAAAAGCTAAAATCCTTACTAGAACTGCATGAACCAAATAAACAAAGGAAAAAAAAAACAAAAAATCAATCAATCAATGGCTTCCTCACATAACATTCCAAAGCATTCAATACAAGTCCCAAACTTGCATTAAAAAAATATAGAAATACAAAACCCAACTAGAATCAACCAAACAATTTAAAACACATCAGAGTTATAAACTTTTCGCATTAATCAAGGACACACTTTGTAACAAATGGGATGTACTAAATAATTATTAGAATTTCTTTATAAGCAAACAAATTCAAGACATTGAAAAACATTATAGCAAGTGATTTAAATAACCAAACCAACAAATAATTGCAAAGTGGAGCTAATATAAAATCAAGAACACCCCACAATCACTTTTACACAAATCTTTAGAAAGGAAATCACGAGCAAGAATACAATAATGAAAAGTGTAGGATACAAAATATATATATATATATATATATATATGTTTTTTAAAAACAGATCACAAAAACATATGTAAAATTTTCATCTCAAAATAGCATAAAGCATAGAAAACACCAAAAAATTGGGAATCATCGATCTCTCTCACCTAGCAACTGAGACAGTCCAAGGTGTGATAGACTGATCCTCGGTGGCTCTATCCTCGCCGTACACGTCATCAACTCCACCGCCGACGGTGGATTTGGGGTCCACCTCGATCGCCGAAGACCCATCTCTCATCTCCTTCAGAGTAGTCTCCATCAACAGGGTCGCGTTTCTCTCTCCTGGTCGGCCATTGGAGCTCAAAGCCGCCACAACCACAGGTACATGGACTCGTCTCTGTGAACGAGATAAACTTCTCGAGACTCCAGAGAGCGAGTTGTTCTGTGTTCAATCAACAAATAAATAACTCAATTTAAACAAATCTGAGTTCAAAATCACACAAAACTAAATGAAAAAATTGATCTTTTTAATGCCCAGAACCAGATTCATAGCTGATTCAATGATTTTGAAAACAAAATGAAGAAGAGATTGATTTTTTCAATGCTCGGAAGCAGAACAGAGGAGGCCAACAGATGGATATCTGATTCGACGATTTTGAAAACAATTTTTTTTTTTTTTTTTTTTTTTGAAATGGGTATGCTTGAAATCGATGAAGATGAAGTGGGTTTGGCTTGTTCAAAGATTTTGAAAAGAAGAAACTGAATTGGTCGAAAATTTAGGACTCGAAAAAGGGAAAACAGGGGAGACACGAAAATGGAAAGGTGATTCGACGAAATTGAACAAATCTGCTTCAGAAATATAGAGTTGAAGAGATGGGTTTGGATTACATTACCATAAAACTGGTTCCATTCAACGAGATCATGGCTAAACAGGTCTGGAAATCACTGAATCTTTCGATTTGCCCCTGTTCCAGCCCTGCGTGTGTAGAGAGAGAGAGAGGAAATAAAGAGAAAGAGTCTTGGGGCAGCTGTCCTTTATAGTCTCTCCCACCCTCCTCTCCTCTCTGTTTCCTCCTAGTCGCGTCTACCAGAGAGAGAGAGAGAGAGAGATGGCAGCGAAGGAGCAAAAGTTTTTTTTCTCTCTCTAAAGTGTGACTAGAGTTTTGTTATTGTATTCCTAAGGATGATTAGGATGATTTAAATAAATGTATTTTTTAATTTTTTTATAAAATATAGTCATTTCCTGCAGTGGCTAGGCCTCATTTTCTCATTTTTAAAGTGGCGTGGTGAGGAGGTAATGTAACTTTTTAAATAATATGATGTGATTTAAATAGAATAGTGACTTTTTAATTCTTTTAGAATACCCCAAACAAGGCCTAAAATATCCCTCAAGTTAGGAGCGTAAAAATGGTTTGAGGTGGATCCGACCCATTTAGACCCGATTAGGTTTGGGTTCGAGTCTAGCTTGGGACTTTAGGTTGATCATTTTGAAGCTTGGTCCGTGGCTCAGCCTATCGGCCTGTTCAAGACCCACTCAAAACCTGGCATGCCGTAGGTCCAATGTCATTTTTAGTTAAAAAAATAAAATTTTTGTAGAAAAAATAAATAAAGGAAATATTCATACCCGCCTAAAGCTCGAATACACCATGAGCCTGGGTTTTGACCTAATTTTTTGACCCGTAGGCCAACCGGACCTAGCTCAAATTTGGCAAGTGCCCATGGACCAGGCCCAATTTATACCCCTACCTCGAGCTAAGTTCCTAGGGGCATTTCCCTAAATAAGCCAAAATAATAAAGGAATTCACAAACTAAGCTTAGTTTTGAAAGAGTTCCCAAAATAAGCTAACTCGCGGTTCACAATCGCGAGTTCAACAAATTTCTCCCGTTTCACGTGATGTTGGTAAATTTTAAATTCATGGTTGCGAAAAGCGATTTTGATTAAGAACTCGCGGTTACAAAACGCGATTTTAATTAATTTTTTTTTCTTTTGAACTCGCTGTTACAAACCACGATTTCATCAACAAAAAAAAATTCTTTTAAACTCGCTGTTACAAACCACGATTTTATCAAAAAAAAAATTTTCTTCTGAATTCGTTGTTATAAATCACGATTTTATTCAAAAACTTTTAATATATATTAAAATCTGATCAATGCAAGACATAACTTCTTGGTAGCTCAAATGGTAGACCGATGTTAAGCTTTGGCAGGGGGGCGTGGGGTCAAATCTCACGCCAGGTTTCTCCTTTTTTTTTTTTTTTTTTTTTTTTCACTCACTCACTCTATACTTTATATATTTATTACGTAATTTTTTTATCAAAAAAAAAGTAAAATATTTGTTTGGTTAACTAAAATTTTTTTCTATAAAACACAATTTTTTTCAAAATGTCAACATAATTGTTTAAAAAATATTCAGTGTATTTGGTTTCAGTTTTTTGGATTTAGTTGTTTGAAAATTGAGTTTTTTGATTTTCGTATTTTTTTGTTTTTCGTGAATATTTTTTAAATTTTAAACATTTTTTTTTTTACTTTTTTAGATGTACCTTACTTAGATATATCTAAAAAGTAAAAAAATTTGTTAAAAAATATTTTTCAAAATTAATAAATACATAAAAATACAAAAATGTACAGAAAAAATATTTTAGTATTTTTTCAGAAAAATATTTTTTTAAATTTTGAACATTTTTTTTTACTTTTTTAGATGCACCTTAGTTATTTGTATCTAAAAATTAAAAAATTTGTGAAAAAATATTTTAAAAAATTAATAAATACATAAAAATACAAAAAATGTATTGAAAAAATATTTTTGTATTTTTAATATTTTTCAGAAAAATATTAATTTTTTCAGCAAAATGTACTCAAAAAATGTACGCTTTTAAAATATTTTAGTACATTTTAAAAGCGTACATTTTGCTGAAAAAATATTTTTTGAGTACGCTTTCACTGTGCATATTTTTTTGAGTATATTTTTCTGAAAAAATACTAAAAATACTAAAATATTTTTTCTGTATATTTTTTGTATTTTTATGTATTTATTAATTTTTAAAAATATTTTTTAATAAATTTTTTACTTTTTAGATATATCTAAGGTGCATCTAAAAAAGTAAAAAAAAAAATGTTTAAATTTTTTTAAAAATATTCACTAAAAACAAAAAAATACGAAAATAAAAAAACTCAATTTTCAAACAACTAAATCCAAAAAACTGAAACCAAATACACTGAATATTTTTTAAACAATTATGTTGACATTTTGAAAAAAAATTATGTTTTATAGAAAAAAATTTTAGTTAACCAAACAAATATTTTACTTTTTTTTGATAAAAAAAATTACGTAATAAATATATAAAGTATAGAGTGAGTGAGTGAAAAAACAAAAGAAAAAAAGGAAAACCTGGCGTGAGATTTGAACCCACGCCCCCTGCCGAAGCTTAACATCGGTCTACCATTTGAGCTACCAAGAAGTTATGTCTTGCATTGATCAGATTTTAATATATATTAAAAGTTTTTGAATAAAATCGTGATTTATAACAGCGAATTCAGAAGAAATTTTTTTTTTTTGATAAAATCGTGGTTTGTAACAGCGAGTTCAAACGAATTTTTTTTTTTTATGAAATCGTGGTTTGTAACAGCGAGTTCAAAAGAAATTTTTTTTTTTGAACTCGTGGTTTGTAACAGCGAGTTCAAAAGAAACTTTTTTTTTGGGATGAAATCGTGGTTTGTAACAGCGAGTTCAAAAGAAAAAAAAATTAATTAAAATCGCGTTTTGTAACCGCGAGTTCTTAATCAAAATCGCTTTTCGTAACCACGAATTTAAAATTTACCAACATCACGTGAAACGGGAGAAATTTGTTGAACTCGCGATTGTGAACCGCGAGTTAGCTTATTTTGAGAATACTTTCAAAACTAGGCTTAGTTTGGGAATTCTTTTATTATTTTGGCTTATTTAGGGAAATGCCCCAAGTTCCTAAGTACATTCATACCGGGTCCCATTGTATTTGATTTCAATTTTCTAAAAATTAAGTTTTTCATTTTTCATTTTTTTTTGGTGAATATTTTTAAAATTTTAAACAATTTTTTTACTTTTTTAGATGCACTTATTTAGATATATCTAAAAAGTAAAATATTTAAAAAATCAATAAATATACAAGAATATAAAAAATATATTGAATTTTTATTTTTATTTTCATATTTTTGGTAAAAAAAATTCACAAATATTATATTTTTATAGTATATTTATGTTAGTTGTATCTAAAAAAAAATTAAAAAAATTAATTAAAATATTTAAAAATTTTAATAAAAATGAATCCCGAGTTTCAAACAAGTTCATTCACTCATACCCACAGGAAAAAAAAATAATAATAATAAAATAAAATAAAATTTTGTGGGCCATTGTAATTTGTGATTGTGATCTTAGGCCAATGTGGGGTATAAATTAAGGGTGGGTTATTTTTTTTCATGTTGATATTTTAATATGAAAAAATTTAAGAGGCGTAGGATTCACTATATATCTTATTTCGATAATTTAAATTGTTTATTTTTTGAAATTCGTTAGGTAAAATATTCATATAAAAAATAAAATGATTGAATATTGGTAACTCTATATTTGAATCAAATTTATATTACAAAAAATAAATGATTATTCTTAAAATTATATTTATCGTTCATTTTTTTAAAACAAATATGATTCAAATATATAACTATCGATGTCTAAGAGCATCTTCAATGGTGGTTGCTATATTGCTATTGCTATTGCTATAATTTGTCAATGAATAGTGTTATTTTGTCAAATTATAGCAATGGTGTTCCAATGGTCATTTGTTATTTTTGGCAAATCTTAACCAACTTTCCCTCCAAGTTTGTAAGTGTTGTTTGGATATAGGTTTTTTGTGATTTTATTTTTGTTTATTTTTTATCTTTTGTGACATTTTTTTACCTGTTTGTTAAAAAAATTATATATTTATATTATTCTCAACTAGACAAATATAAAAAATAAAAAAATTGAAAAATTGAAAAAATTGAAAAAAATTATATATTTATATTATAATGCCTTTTTATTGTAATAAAATTATCTTCATTTAATATCAGCTAATGTATTTTATCTTTTTATTGCCTTCATTTGAAAAAATATATTTATTTTTTTGCATTATACTTTATTGAAAATATTAAATTATAATACAAATTAGTGAACATTATACATTGAAAAAATAATATTACATTGTGAAGTACAAAATACTCAAAAATAAAAAAAAACAACATGAAATTTCATTACAAAATAAAAATTACATTGCAAATAAAGATTAACAATTACATCAAAAAATAAATGATATTGCAAAAATAAAGACTAACATTTATCCCATAATTAAAAATTTGGGCTGCTCACATTTAAGGACCACTTGGCGAAAATCTCATTTTTTCGCATTGTGTAATACGCTTTCATCTGAGGATCCAAATGAGAAATGTCCGTAATCATTATCATATGTTCTTCCTTTTTCATCTCATGTTCTTGTCTTCTAATCTCAAGGTCATGTTTTTTCATCTCAAGTTCTTTCATCTCCTGCAGTACTTGAATCCTTTTTTCTTCTCTTTCATCTTTTTTCTTTTCCTTCTCAGCAAGGTATTGGTTAAATGTGTCCAATTGTGTGCTCATATTTTGAACTTCAGCTTGAACGACTTGATTTTTCCGAAATAATTCTTTTGCAGATTTCCTACCAATCGGCCTTTTACCCCTTGCAGAGACGCTGCCCTCACCGACAGCTGGATTGTTACCAACACTTGGACTGGTGTCATCTTCAAGAGAAATGCAGTTATCCATAGGGGAATCGGAGGTTGAATTAGGGGAAAACGGTGTATGTATTCTTGACTTCACCATGTTCGTAGGAGTTACATCTTGCCACCTGATATTGTTTTGCAAGATTGGCTAACAATGTTCAAAAAGAAAATGTTTGTTTTCATCTTGATGGTATAACAGTTTTGCTTGAAGCATCTATATCAATAAAATATTAAATTAATTAATCAGTTAATTTTTATGTAAGACAAAATAAAAAAACTAACATAATAAATGGAAATGAAATCTTACTATATCAACTTGTGACGCCCCACTTGGATGTAGAATTTCGACTTGCGCTAGACACCCACGAAATTTGTTACAACATTTCATGATTACACCTCATCGAGATGAGATAGACACTTATGTTCTTGAGTGATCATTCTGCAATGAACAATAATTTTCAAAAATTCTTCCCAAAAAATGAGCATGAGATTGTGAATTCCCAACAATTGGGTCTTCAGTAATGTGACACCAAGCTCTACAAATTGCCACATCTTCTTGAGTGGTAAATGATTTTTCTCTCTTTATTTTTGATGAACCTTCCATAGTGATTGTGTGAAAAAACAAAGAAGAAAATAATTTGGGAAGTTTGGTGTGAAATAAAATTCAGATAAAGATAAGAGAAAAGAAAAATGAAATTTAAAATGTTTGGTGTGAAATGAAATTGAGATTAAGAGTTTTTATTTATATAAATACAAAATATGACCGTTTGTAAAAAATGCCCGTTAATTTATAGCTATTGTTTGAAAGAGGAAGAAAAAGAGCCGTTGCTAAAACCCATGTGCATTCCTTTTACAAAATAGCACCGTTGGATTATATAATCCAACGGCTCATCCATCTATCTATCTAGAACAATCCGTGCATTCCAATATCTATCTATCTATATACCCTCATGTTGAGTCGTATCTATCTATGACACCAAGCTCTCTCTCTCTCTCTCTCTCTCTATATATATATATATATATATATCTCTGCTCTCTCTTCATTGCCCTTATCGATCTTCATCTCTCTCTCCTCTTTTCTCATCTCCTCTCCTCAAATCTTCCAAATCAAACCCTAACCAAGCCGATCTCTCTCCACTGATCTCGGTCTCCATCGATGAAGCCAAAGCTGGTTTCAGTCACCGTTTTTCCAGCAGAGTAGTGCGAATTCGGTCCCGATTTCGAGAAATGCAAGCCCTCGTTGATCCATTATGCCCCTCATCTCTACCCCGATCTTCTCAAAGGTTTTCATTTCATTCCTCTAATCTATTTCTATCTAATGCAATTTCATCTTCAATTTTTGCTTTATTTATTTTTTATATTTGGGTATGTTTCAGAGGCAAATGCAAATGAAGCTGATCAAGTCTCCGAATGATTAATTAATCAGTTTTTTTTTTTTTCTGTGAATCTGTTTGATGAATCTGTGAATCTGTAATTTTTTTGGATTTGTTTTTTTTCTGTGAATCTGTTTGATGAATCAAATTGAGAAACAGATAATAATTTTTTTTCTGTGAATCTGTTTGATGAATTGGCTGAGTTGGCATGAAGGAAGGGAGGGAAACCGTTGGTTTTAGCTGAGTTGGCATGAATGGCAGCTGCCAAAGCTTGTGTCAAATTTGACACAAGCTTTGGCATTTCTCAAAGTTGGCAGTTGCTATGTTTTGCCATTGGAGCATCAAAATTCAACACAACTGCTATATTATAGCAATGGCAGCTCCAATGGCAAACCATTAGAGATGCTCTAATTATCTTATTTTTTGCATGAATATTCTACTCAATGAGTTCCAAAAAAAAAAAATTTTCAAATCACCGATATCAGGTCTAAAATAGGTCTACCAAGTACAAACACACCCTCAAGTTGAGACATCAATTTGAGAGAAGCCAAACCCTTAAATTAATAGGGAAATACAAAAGTAAATTTTCATTTTAGTGATACATTTTTTTATAAATCTACAAATATTTTGTGAAAGTATCATCATGTTTGTTTCTAATTTTTTGAAAACACTTTTCAGAAAATTCTACTTTTTTATTTTTCGTATTTTTTTTGTTTTTACTGAATTTTTTTAATATTTTAAGAATTTTTTTTAAAATTTTTAGACACACATAACATAAATACACCTAAGAAGTATCATTTTCGTGAAAAAAATCTTTAAAAAATTCACTAAATACCAAAAATATAAAAAAAATACGAAAATTCAGTATATTCTTTATATTTTGTGTATTTATTAATTTTTAAAAATATTTTTTCACAAATATTTTACATTTTAGATACATTTAAGTAAGATGCATCTAAAAAATTAAAAAAAAATATTTAAAATTTAAAAAATATTAACTAAAAACAAAAAAATACAAAAAATAAAAAAATTTAATTTTCAAAAAACTGAATTCAAAAAATTAAAATCAAATACACTGGATGTGCAGTCTTTTCAATTACAAAACATATAAACATTGCAACTTTTTAATAAACAAATTTTTACTTTCCATTGTCTTGTAAGTTTTTTTGAATTAATATGTGTACAAAATTTATGTTGGTATGTTAACAACAATGTGATTCAGATTCAACCTGTGTAGGATGAAACTCACATATTAAATGAATTTGAATTATTTATTAATTATTTTGAGTATTTTTTAATACAAAGTATGATCCAAATAAAAGAAGCAGTTTGTAAGTAAAAAATACAAAAAAAAAAAGGGGGGAAGGGATTTCTAATTTAGTTCAAACAATGTTTGGTAACGATTAAATAAGGGAGAATTACATTCAGTTGTGATAGAATTTTTTTTTTTACATAAATATGGAGAGGGTGTAAGTCGCATTTGTATTCCCACAACATTTTAGTTGCACCTTATTATAAATTTACTTATACCTCATATATTTTTGTAATTTTTTTCTATCTCACTGTGATATAATTCTCAGATTAAATAATACTAAAAAAATTTAATACACAATTTATATATTTTATATATATATATATATATTATTTATTTTTTTTTAAAATGAGATTATATATGATTGATTTGTATGTAAAAATAGTGAAAGCAAAATCATTATGGGAGAAGGTGGAAAACGTGGACGATGGTGCTGGTGACAGGGATATGTTTCTATTTAAGGAGAAAAAATTATTAAAGTATTCATAAAGTATTATGGTGTTAAACACATCATACAGTATTTTTAAAAATTTTAATATAAAAGTGAATAAAAAATCAATACTAAATATTATTTAAAAACCAAATTATTCATTTTTTCAAGAAGATAAATGCAATAAATTAACATGACTACAATGATTTGAACAATTTGATTTTTTATATAGATGGTCTAAGAGCATTCTCATCAGTCTCTTCAAAATTTTAGTCAAATTATAACTTAAAAAGTCATTTTTCTATTTTAGTCACCTCACTGCATCAAACTCTTTATTTTAACTCAATCCTATTAAAATACAAAAATGTTTCATGCCCCATTTTCCTCCCACCCCCTTTGACCCTCTCTCTCTTTCATTGGTTACATTTTCTTTTTCTTTTTTCTTTTTTTCCTGCTCCTCCAATCACCACCCGCCACGTGTGTGTGGGGGTTGTGGGGTGGTAATTGGAGGGAGTCTCTATCATGACTCATTAAAATATTTATTATTCTTTTTTTCTAATTAAATTGATGAGCTATCAACCAAACAATTCTTATGTTTAACAAAAGGTAAAAAATAAAAAATAAAAAAATAAAATTAATAAATTGTTGTTGGCCGGTTACACAACTTTATATGTTATAGCGATGAACAGTACCTCGTTTGTTGTAACGAGATACTGTAGCAGTAACAAAATAACTGAATCTATACAGAGTTTGATGAAGCCCATATTGTTAATGTTTGCTCTCTACAATAACTTTAAAGCTATTGTAGAGAGCCTGATGCTCTAAACATTGTGGTTTAAAAAATTAACTCTTTGGATTATTTCCAAATAACATTGTTTAATCTATTTTGTGGACGGGAAAAAATCCATTTCCTTTGAGAAACACCTAATAATTTTTCTAAGCAATTATGGTTACCTACGAAAATGACAATCAACGAACGGAGGACAAAAGGTTTGAAGATCTGTGAGGCTATGAAATAAGGAAAGAAAAATTACAATTCAGTGTAAATTTAAAATAAAATAAAAAATTACATATCAGTAGTAGATTTTATAAATATTAATAATTAAAACTCTTTTTTTTTTTTTTTTTTTTATGTACGTGTAAATATTTTTTCAAAATATCACTGAATTGTAAATACCCAATAAAAAAAACTAGGATGTGGTAACCATCACAGGGATGTTTTGAAAAGATAGTAAAAAGAGATTTTTTTGACTTTTAACTAAGTTTTTGATTTTTTTAGACAAGTGATTTGAAAAGTTGATAAAAAGTTACTTTTAACTTTTTTTTATTAATATTTATTTATGATATCAAATTACAATAAAATGACCAAACTACTCTTATTCAATTTAAAATATTTACAATTTTACTTATGTAGCACATTTTAACCCATGAGGAGTAAAATTGTAATTTCACCAATAGCTGAAAACTAACTTTTCAAATGTCTTTAAATATAAAAAAATTAACTTTTAACTTTATTACAAACGCACAAACGTGATTAAAAATCAAGTATCCAAAAGAGACCACAGGAACTTAACGTGTTGAGAGTTCTATTTGGTTGGAATTTCTTGTTATGAGCGTCCAAAGTTGTCATTTGGGCACACATCTATTGAGGTGTACTCCATCACCAAAGTTCGCTATTTTGGTGTCATAGTCGTTTCTCTTTATGCTTGGGTTTTGTTTGGATTGAAAACACAATTTAATAAAGGGAAAGTAGTTCATGTTAGTTTACCTAAACTAGTCCAATCCTAGGACAAATTAATCTCATCTCTTTGAGATTTAAAAAATATTTGTTAAGTTCTATAAATTTAATATAATTACAATGTGTGTAGAATTTCTCTTATTTAAATGACTGAAATATACTCTCTTCTCTTCTCTTCTTTTCAAAACTTAGCTAATCTCATCGACAATTAGTACAAATCCTCCCCGCTCTTCGCATGCTTCATTTAGGCTTTCTTTGTTAAAAGGTCAGTTTATAAACTAAAAATACTTGTTTTGCTATAAAATAAAATAACACAAAAAATTTAAGGCATTCGACATTTTTTTTTCTGTCAAAATATCAATTTTAGTCACTTTAAAAAATTTAGAAATATGTCAAACAAATTAAAATTTTCTAACATTGATTTTATTGTTAACTTGTCTTTAGTCAATAAATTAGTTTTTTTAATTACCTACAACAGGAGGTCTTTGAAAAAATATTGATTATACCAACAATACTACATCATTAATTAATAAAAAATCTTGTATTGCATTAGTGAGAATTGTGGTCATATTTTGTACAATTTATTGTAAATTAAAAATTAATAATCAAAAAACAAAGACTAAAAACAAAAACTAAAAGTATTAATTTTTGGAAAAATTATTGGTAAATCCCAAATTATGGAATGATACCCCATTTAGTCCTATGTTTTTTTTGGGGGTACTTACCAATTAGTCCTATTCACTAGACTTATTTACCTACAGGTCCTAATTAATAAATTTAACACTATAAAAATAAGAGAGTGATAAATTTATCACTAAAAAATTATTCATAAAAAAAGAGACTGATAAATTTATCACTATAAAATTATTCATAAAAAAAAAATACTGATAAAATTTGTCTTTATCACTTAATAAATTATATCAAATAGGACTTAATGGGTAATAAGTCTCAAAGTAGGACCTATTGGGTAATAAGTCTCCTAAGTAGGACCTATTGGTAGTTTACCCTTTTTTTTGTCCTATTTTGATTATAAAGAATATTTTAAATTGATAGGGTGTGGATGGAGTTTACATCTTTACCCATTGTGGCAAATTTTGGGGATTCTGTTAAATGATGTTTAGGTGTCAATGTGGAAGGCAAGTTTTAACATTTCCATTTTATATTGATGTGGGTAGATTTTTGAGAATTCTGTTAAATGATGTTTGTGTATCAATTTGGAAGGCAATTTTTTACATTTCCATTTGGTATTTGTTGATGTTGGGTTTATGTAAATTGTGGAACCAATTGGGCGTTAATGGGAGGGTGTTGGTGATGCGTTGATTTTCTGGCTCCGGTGTTGCATTACACAACATTTCATCCTTGTTTCATTCCGTGAAACGATAATAATATTACAACAACAAAGAATGCATAACGGGTTACCACAACTAATGTATGCTGTTACAATCACTTACTGACATTAACATCGAGCACAAGCCCCCATCCAATTCATACCCTCAACCTTTTTCTCACGTTGCACTCAAACACCAACATGCACATCAAAATAATAAAATTCCGCATCACAAATTTTAAATACAACACACAATTTCTTCAAACACCTAGCACACAACCACTATATGCTACACAACACCACACCCATCACACCCACATTCAATGTTTCTTATATTAATATATACACAAAATCAAGCCATGTCAACATCGCATACTACCCCACCCAACCTCAACCAAACATCGCTGCTTTCATACATTACCTCCATATCAACATCACGCTGCATTCATACATTTACACTCCAACATATACACAAAAATACATGTTTATCCATACTACCAACATCGCCGCATACATCATTTACCCCAAAAACAAATACAAAAAAACTCAAAAACACACACAGACAAACACATTTTGGTAAAAAATTTCCTTGTCAATCAAACGAACCCCATACCTGATGCCATTACAAAACAAATCCAACACTGACTTCCAAACACTGATGAACTAGACTCGCCGGAAACCCGTCGCCAACGTCAATCAATTCGATTACACCAAAACACAATTCGCATTCCTAGGGTTTCAGCGACCCAACTACCAAATTAGAAAAACATAATGACGAGTTAACATTACCAAGATTAGCAACATCACATAAAATCTATTTCACTGCATTAACATTGGGAATACTCTTTTCCATACTCATCTCTTCCGTGAAGATCGTAACTGTGGGGATATATTTTCTGAGTACTAACACGTGGCCAAGGTGACGCCAACGAGTCAGCCGAGGTGCCACGTGTCCTGTTCATGACGCCGAGGTGATCTCGGCTAGGCCGATGTTATCTCCGAAGATATCAGAATCCGAGATAAGCGGATAAGGCACAAGAGTCCTAGAATGAGGAAGGACTTCAGCATGGATAAGGATAACACTCTTAGGGAGTTTATCTTTATCTCTTGGAGAGTCCAGGATAAGCATTGAGCAGAAGTCCATTGAAGCTTGGCTTCTATAGGGACCATGATTGAATTAACTATAAAAGAAAGGCACCCCCGATGGGTCTAAGGTACGCAATTTATATTCAGAACAGTGAGTTTAGCACTATTGATTATCTTTGAGAGATATACTGACTTGATCGTCGGAGTGCCCCCAGGTGGACGAACCACCGCCAGAATCTTCTCTTTCTGTTGCAGGTCAGCTAGGTGTCATCTATTCTGCCAGTGTTCTCCAGCTGAATACCGAGGTGGCAGTGTGATCAGAAATTCACTCACACAATTTGGCGCCGTCTGTGGGAAAGAAAGGAGAATAGATGGCCAGTGACGGACAGAAAGATAAGGTTAGGGACGAAATCCCTGTGGGAACGGTAAGCACGTTGACCTTGACATAGAGGAAGATGGTTGCAATGAGAAGACTCAGGGTCAGAATCATGGCAAGAAAGACGTCGGCCAGGAGGGCGACGTAACAAAGAAATCGGATCAAAGCAGGTATTACAACGAAGACAACCTCTAGGTATGAAAGGATATATGCCGGCGGAGGGATGAAGAGGTAAAAGAGATGGTGATCAAATTGGCCGACCTGCAATCGGTCGTTAATTTCATGATGCAAAACAACGTCATGCAACCACCATTCCCGTTGTAGGACACGCCGATTCCAGCGGCCAATGCCCAGAAAGGAGGGCAGAAAACAATCCCTGTAGCCCCCCAGCACACCAGGAGCGAAAAACACTCACACCGGCCTTCAAGGGAGGTCGGGCGAGGTGAGTTGAGAAGGGAAGAATCCCGAAGGATGCATCGCGCCAAGAAAGCAAACCCCAGAGAACATCGGCATGTTCAAAGGCAGGAGCTGTGCTTCGACACAACTCATGGAAAAAGGTCGAAAAGGGCTCACAACGAAGCTGAGAGCAGTGCACCGAAAAGACTGAAGTCAGGAGATAGCCAAGCTCCTGGTCGGACTAAAGAGAACTTGAGAGATTACCTCAAGAGGAAGCAAGATCATGTCGATGTAACTTCCCCTGTTAAACCGAGAACACCATTCTCGGTAGAGTTAGACAAAGTAGAGGTCCCAAAGAGATTCAATATGCCAAGGTTCCAGATATACGATGGGAAGTTGGACCCCAACTTTCACATCGGATTATACCTGAACTCAATGGCATTGTACACTAGAAACGAGCCGTTGCTCTGCAAAGTGTTCCCCTTATCATTTGGGGAGATCGCATCAGATTGGTTTCACAAACTGCCGAAGGGAAGTGTGAAGACTTGGGAAGGCCTGGCCGAGATGTTTGTAGCCAAGTTCGTGACAAACAAACTACAGCCCTTGAGGGTAGACGCCCTAATGGCTTTGAAGATTGGCGAGGACGAAAGCCTGAGGGCCTACGCCAAGAGGTATTACGAGGTGTTCAACCGAATACCAGAATGCAACCAAGTAGTGGCCGTCGTGTCTTTTAAAAACGGCCTGAAAGATAGCTGCCTACTTCGAAAATCACTGGCAAAGACATTGCCAAAAAGCATGGAGGAGCTCATGGCCAGAATTGAGAAGTATGCCAGAGTCGAGGAAGACACGTCAGGAGCCAAGGAGACAAAGCAAGAGAAAGGGAACGAATCGCCGAAGCGAGGCCGAGGTAACAATGGATCTAACAAGCAAGAGGTAGGACTGAGGGCTGCGCAGGCAGTCACAACAGTGTTCCGAATCCCAATTCACAAAGTGCTGGACAAAATCCGCACCCAACCCTGTTTCAGAGCACCAGCAAGGGTGCCAGGAGAGTTTATGAGAAGAAGCCTTGATAAGCATTGTGCTTACCATAACGAAGATGGGCATATGACTCAGGGTTGCAGAGCCCTGAAAGCGCACTTGGAAGACCTAGCAAGGCAAGGCCATTTGAGGGACCTTGTAGATGAGGCCAGGACAAGGGAAGAGCAGGCAAGACTGCCTCATGCGCCAGCAGCTTTGCCTCCCCAGCACAGCAACCTCAGGCAGGAGGACCTCGGATAATTAATGTAATTCACTTGAAGGTCAACGAAAACGAAATACGGGGGGAGACCCAGAAGGTAGAGCACTTGCAGCACGTATACCAGGTCGGGAAGAAACGACATCAGGCCGAGGAGTGTCAGGGACCAGTAGTGTCCTTTACTGAAGCCGACCTTAAGATGGTCCAGCATCCGCACAACGATGCCTTGGTAGTATCCCTCCAGGTTGGAGAGTGCCAAGTGAAGCGCATCCTGATTGACCAAGGCAGCTCTTGTGACATCATGTATGTCAGATATTACAAAGAGCTTGGCCTTCACCCAGACGATATGGAGCAAAGCAATGGCCCAATGGTCGGGTTCAATGGAACGCCAACATGGCCACTGGGAGCAGTAAGCTTAGATGTGCAGGCTGGCACGAAGAATGTAATGACCCCGGAATACACGTCATAATTATCAGTAATTAATGACGCATTAATATGAATTAATTGGGAATTTTCTGTTTGAATTAGAAAAAAATATATGTTGGAACTACAGCTTCGGGACTGAAATTGATGACCGTAACGGGTTCAGAAAATGAAATTGAGCACACCTATGTGTTACCGGGAATTTTTAGAACCATTCGAAACGATAAATTGAGGACTGAATTTCGTCTGAATCGTTAGGCCATGTTTGGCTCATATGTTTGGCACAATTTGAGTTATGTGATAGATATGACTATAGATAAGGATTTGTTGACTCTTGTTTGACTCAAACCATTGAAAGAAAATATCTAAAAGAGGGAGAGAGAGAGAATACGGGAAGAAGAGGAGAAAAAGGGGTACAAGCTTAATTCTCTCCAATTAGCCATTTAAGGTAAGAATTTCTCTCTACTTTCTTGGACATAAGGTTGATTCATCCATGTTTTCATGATAAATAGATGGATTTGAGGGAAAATTATGTTTAATTGAGAGGATGGTGTGGTATTTTAACCTAGATTGCATCCATGGAATAATATTTTGAGATTTATGGTTTTAATCATGTTTTCTTTGCATGGTTTTCATATTTGAGGAAGGAAACCCCATGGTTTTGAAAAGTGTAGTTTTTGGGTGCATGTTTATAGTTTTCCATCTTGATTCAAGTTTGATTCTTGTAAATGTTGTATGTGGGTTTATTTTAAAGTTGTTATGTTTACTTTAAATTGTTTTCCAAATGGTTTTGGCCTTGGTTTGGTAGATTGGAAGTGGTTTTCAAATGTTATGGTTTGTTTTCATAAAAATTGGAAGTTGATTTTGGTAAAGAGGAAGCCCACGGTTTTGCTGAAAATTTGGGTTGGTTTTTACTGTTATTTGTATTATTTAACATCTCAGATTATGAAATAAAGTTATGAAATAAAGTAGAGAAAATAGAATGCATGAACGATATGTTTTGATAATAGTTTGTAATAAGGTAAAGAATAATCTAGCATGAACAGTTGATTTTATGAAATGAATTATGGAGAGGAAGACTAATTTAGCAGAAAGAACATCATGACATGAAGGGAATGTAAGAATTATGAGATGTATGAGATGTAATGAGAAAATGTACTAAAGTAGAGTAAGAATGAAATGCATGAATCACTTGCTTAATGATGTGTATTATGGAAGGAAAGATTAGAAGGGCATGAATTCAATTAAGGAAAGAATGAAATGTATGATTTTAATGTTAATTGTATTAAGGCATGGTATGTGATAATGTTAATGTTACAGGACAAACCTCGAAGACCGTGCAACCGGTTTCGGAAACCCACTGTAAGTAACATTTCTGTAAAGTTATGTTCTTATAACGTATGTTTTGAAAATGCTATGCTATGTCATGATTGAAATGATAATGTTTTCTGTGAACGAATGTTCTGGTTTGCGAATCTATTATGGCATCCATAGATAGTTTAGTCGTGGGGGCGAGAACATGCAGGCCCATGCGCTTTAGTCATGGGGGACGGCATGGAAGGACAAGCCCACGACCAGTTTACGAGATCTCGGTATGTGTTTAATCGGTGTCCGGGACCGGTTACTCTAGTTGTTAGTCGACACATGTTATGTTCTATGGAGTATGACATTATGTATGTTCTGATTATGATTATGATTATGAATGGTTTTATTTACGGATATATGGAATGTTTGGAATTCGTTCACCACCCCTTTACTTTAATGTTACTTGCTGAGCTTTAGCTCATTGTTTGTATTTATGTATTTATAGGTGAGCATGCTGGGAGTCAAGCCTAGGCGGAGTTTAGCTGAGCCGCCGTTTTGAAGCCTAACCAGATGTTTTGTGTGCCTCCGAGTTGGGGCTAGGCCTGGAAGGCCGTTTAGTGAGCTTTGTTTTGATTTTGTATCAGTGGCATGTAACTATGTTTTGTAAATGAATTTTTGATCATATGTATCGATAGTGGGTAAATTAACTCATTTTTGGCATGTAATGTATGTTCATGTAAATGCACAGCTCTTTGGACTATTAGGTTCTTTATTTCGCTTCCGCGAGCCCCGTTTATTTATGTTATGTACAGGAAGGCCTGTGGTAATCGAGGATTACTGGCCGGTCTCGTTGCCAAACTTTTCGGGGCGAGTTTGGGGCGTGACAAAGAAGATAAAGACAGAGTTCACCGTAATCGATACACCCTCCCCTTACAATATTATCTTGGAAGGCTATGGTTGCATGCAATAGGGGCTGTTCCCTCAACATTGCATCAACTATTGAGGTTCCCAATAGAGTATGGGATAGAGGAGGTCAGAGGAGATCAGCTATAGGTAAAGAATTGCTCCATGGCAGCAATGAAATCCACCTGCAGCATACGGGAACCAGAGAGGGCAAAGATCGAAGACGAGGACGTGGAAGTCCTAGATGATGTTGGCAAGGAGCCAGCCGAAAAGAGCGAAAAAGCACTGAAGAAAATCCTTGTCTAGGAGGGGGATGAAGAATGCTTCTTTCTTCTTTGCTCGGGCTTAGTTGAAGAAGAGGAAAAAGAGTTGGAAGCTTTCTTAAGAGCAAATATTGAGGTGTTTGCTTGGACGCCTTACGAAATGCCTGGCATTGACCCCGAGGTCACTTGCCATAAACTGAACGTTGACAGGTCGGCCAAACCTGTAACCCAACGAGCAAGAAGACCGACGTTGATGCACGTCGAAGCAGTAGAAGAGGAAGTAGACAGACTTCTGGAGGCCAGGGCCATTCGAGAGGTAAATTACCCGACATGGCTATCAAATACAGTGGTGATGAAGAAAAAGAATGGTAAATTGAAGGTCTGCATGGACTTTACTAGCCTGAACAAAGCCTGTCCCAAAGACAGTTTTCCTCTACCCAAGATTGACAAACTAGTAAATGCCACTTTAGGGTATGGAAGGATGAGCTTCCTGGATGCCTACAGGGGGTACCATCAGATAGCCATGTACCCCCCTGATGAAGAGAAGACTGCGTTTATCACCTCAAAAGGGCTGTATTGCTACAGAGTGATGCCTTTTGGGTTGAAAAACGCAGGAGCAACTTACCAAAGATTGGTAACCAAGATGTTCAAACACCTGATTGGCGAAACGGTGGAAGTTTACATCGATGACATGGTCGTGAAGACCAAGGAACCGAAGGGTCATCTGGCCGACCTAAAAGCAGTCTTTGAAATCCTAAAAACATATCGGCTCTGACTCAATGCATCAAAGTGTGCATTTGGAGTTGGATCTGGTAAGTTCTTAGGATACCTGGTAACCAGAAGGGGCATTGAGGCCAGCCCAGATCAAATCAGGGCCATCCTAGAGTTGAAAAGCCCGACGTCGGCAAAACAGGTGCAAACGCTGACTGGAAGGGCCGCAGCCCTAAATAGGTTCATAAGCAGAAGCTCAGACAAGTGCAAACCTTTCTTCAACTTAGTGAAGAAAGCCACAGACTTCTTATGGACCGAGGAGTGCGAAGCCGCCTTGGCCGACTTGAAGAAGTATTTGACCACGGCTCTAGTCCTCTCAAATCCAGAACCTGGAGATGATCTGTTTTTATACTTAGCAGTTTCAGAACATGCGGTAAGCGCAGTGGTAATCCGAGAAGAAAAAGGGGAACAAAGGGCTGTTTACTATGTAAGCAAAACCCTGGCTGATGCAGAAACCAGGTATTTACCCCTAGAAAAGTTGGCGCTGGCTTTAGTAATGGCTTCAAAGAAGCTGAACCATTACTTTCAAGCCCATAAAATTATGGTGCTCACTGAACATCCATTGAAGTCCCTGTTGCAGCAGGAAGACCTGACAGGGAGAATAGCCAGATAGGCAGTGACCTTGGGCCAATATGACCTGGAGTTCAAACCCAGAACAGCAATCAAAGGCCAAGTTTTGGCCGACTTCGTACACCAGAATCCATCGTATATCGGGCTCCGCCGAGCCGAGGTGAACAATGTCAAAGCAAGCAATGAGAAGCCCTGATGGGGGCATCGAAACAAAGGAAGAAAGAAAAACTCAGACCCTACAGCATTTACATCGGCGACTCCTTTCGACTGTTTGTCGATGGGAGTTCAAATCGACAAGGAATGGGGGTAGGAGTAGTACTGGTATCTCTAGATGGACAACTATTGGAACAGTCCATTCGTTTGGGGTTTAAGGCCTCAAACAATGAAGCAGAATATGAAGCATTGATTGCAGGACTAAAACTGGCAGCAGCAGCAGAAGCAGACGAGGTCATAGTCTTCTGTAACTCCCAGCTCATAGTCAACCAGACAACGGGCGAGTTTGCAGCAAGAGATGAAAAGATGTCGGCCTACGCAAAAGAGGTCAACAGGTTGGTAGCCTTGTTTTAGAATTGCCGACTACATCAGGTAAGCCGAGATGATAACAATCACGTTGATGCACTAGCCAACCTAGCTAGCGCAATACAACCTGGAAAAGCAAGGACGATAATGGTCGACTACTTATCGAGCCCGAGCATAGAACCACTGACCACAGAGCATGAAACAATTTGCATGGACATAGGACCAAGCTGGATGGATGCAATAGTAGCATTCCTGAAAGAAGGAAAATTGCCAGATGACCACAAAGAGGCACACAAGATCAGATTGAAGTCGGCAAGATTCAGTCTGACAGCAGAGGGGCATCTCTACAGAAGATCCTTCACTGGACCACTTTTAAGGTGTGTACACCATTCACAAGTTGAAGATTTTTTATATGAAATACATGAAGGAATTTGTGGAAGCCACGCTGGGGGCAGATCACTAGCTCATAAGGCCTTTACCCAGGGGTATTGGTGGCCCTACATGCAGAAAGATGCAGAAGCATATGTCAAGAAGTGCGAAAAATGCCAAAGGTTTGCACCTTTAATACACCAACCAGCAGCAGACTTGAACCCAGTATCCAGTCCTTGGCCGTTTGCCCAATGGGGCATGGATCTCGTCGGGCAATTGCCCCAAGCAACTGGGCAAATGAAGTACTTGCTGGTAGCAACAGACTACTTCACCAAATGGATAGAAGCTGAACCCCTTGCCAAGATTCGAGATGTGGATATAAAAAGCTTCATATGGAAGAACATCATCACCCAATTTGGGATTCCAAGAGCAATAGTGGCCGACAATGGAACACAATTTGACAGTAAGCTCATCAAGAGCTTTTGTGCAAAATTCAAGATCAATAATTATTTTTCAACCCCAAGCTTTCCTCAAAGCAATGGACAAGCAGAAGCATCCAACAAAGTCATCTTGGATGGGATTAAGAAGAGGCTGCAAACAGCGAAGGGGAAGTGGGTAGATGAACTGCCAAGCGTACTCTAGGCATATCGGACTACGCCGAGAAGATCAACTGGGGAATCCCTATTTGCCATGGCTTATGGCACAGAAGCTGTCATTCCGCTGGAGGTCGGCATCCCAGGGATCAGAACCCAAGGAGTAGAGAGCGGAACTAATGATGTACTCTTAGCCCGAGATTTGGACCTTCTAGAAGAAAGAAGGGAGAAAGCTACAATTCAGCTAGCGGCATACCAGCAGCAACTTGCTAGGGCTTATAATAAGAAGGTTAACCCAAGGGAGTTCCAAGTCGGCGACCTAGTCTTGAGAAAGTCGTCGGCAATAAGAAGGATCCCAGGGAGGGCAAGCTTGGCCCAAATTGGGAGGGACCTTATAGAATCATCTCGGTATTGGGCAATGGGGCATATCGACTCGAAGATAATGAAGGCAAAGAGTTGCCAAGACCCTGGAACACTTGCAATTTGAAATTTTTCTATCATTAGACTTCTTCTTGTTCTTTGTTATTTGCCGAAGTAAATAAATAAAGTTTTAGCTTCATTTCTTACACTTATGACTAATACGATACTTGCCGATGTTTCTGGCATACATGCATAATGAGAACCCAAGTGAAACTTCAGTTCACATTAGGGGGCAAAGAGTTGCAAAATGGTTCCTGGAAAGATAGAATCAAGTTTAACACTTGTTGAAATTTGTGAAAAATTTACAAGTTGAAATTAAACCGAAATCATGTTTAACACTTGTTGAAATTTATGAAAAATTTACAAGTTGAAGTTAAACTGAGGCTATGTTTAACACTTGTTGAAACTTGAGAAAAGTTTACAAGTTGAAGTTTAATCGAGATCATGTTTAACACTTGTTGAAATTTATGAAAAATTTACAAGTTGAAGTTAAACTGAGGCTATGTTTAACACTTGTTGAAACTTGAGAAAAAGTTTACAAGTTGAAGTTAAACCGAGATCATGTTTAACACTTGTTGAAATTTGTGAAAAATTTACAAGTTGAAACACTTGTTAAAATTTGAGAAAAATTTACAAGTTGAAATTAAACTGAGGCTATGTTTAACACTTGTTGAAACTTGAGAAAAGTTTACAAGTTGAAGTTAAACCGAGATCATGTTTAACACTTGTTGAAATTTGTGAAAAAATTTACAAGTTGAAGTTAAACTGAGGCTATGTTTGACACTTGTTGAAACTTGAGGAAAGTTTACAAGTTGAAGTTAAACCGAGATCATGTTTAACACTTGTTGAAATTTGTGAAAAATTTACAAGTTGAAGTTAAATTGAGGCTATGTTTAACACTTGTTGAAACTTGAGAAAAGTTTACAAGTTGAAGTTAAACCGAGATCACGTTTAACACTTGTTGAACTTAAGAAAAGTTTACAAGTTGAAGTTAAACTAAGATTATGTCTAACACTTGTTGAAATTTGAGAAAAATTTACAAGATGAATTAGGCCGAGATCACGTTTAGCACTTGTTGAAACTTGAGAAAAGTTTGCAAGTTAAAGTTAAACTAAGGTTATGTCTGACACTTGTTGAAATTTGTGAAAAATTTACAAGTTAAGGCCAAGACTGTACTAAACTAAGTACTTATAGCCGAGGTATGTCACCCCGAGAAAATTACACCGATAAAGTGTGCATTGAAGATATGCAAAATATTCCAAGTATGGAATCATATAAGAGCAGTAAGGAGAAGACAAAAATGCAAGCATTCAGGAAAGAAAGTTGCATTTATGTACAAAAGAGGGCACCTTGGCCTACCAAAAGAGTAATTGTTCAGAGATTACAAAAGAAGGCACGTCGGCCATGTGAAGAGCTTGCATTGTTTCAAAAGAAAACCAAAATGCAAAGTACAGAAGCAAAAGAAAAAACATCGAAACTAAGACTCTTCGGCACCACTAGCAGGTTAGGTTTGAAGTTCAGAAGACTGCTGGGAGGACATCTCAGCAGCCTTCTCAGCCGCGAGCTCGACATCTATTTCTTGAAGGGTTTGATCGAGGCTCTTATCGGCAAGAGGCACGTCCGAAGATGCCTTCTCAGGCATAGCGTCCTTGGGAACCTCCTCACCCTCCTCGTCTTGAGTCAAGTCCAGGACTTGCTCAATTGGAGTAGGGGACTTGACCCCAGCAGTTTCCTTGGACTTCCTCACCAAAACCTCCTCCTCAGACTCGGACTCGTCGTCGGATTGGCTTGGAGTTGGGGGGAATGGAAGAGGAAAGACGTCGGTGTTCCTGAGGGGGGAGTCCTCGGCGATTTCTAGCTTTTTCAGCAAAGACATCCAACCAAGGGTGAAACCCTTGTCGCATGCCTGCTTCACTTGTTTTTCATAATCCGTCGTAACGTCGGCTACTCCCTCATTATATCCCTTCTCGTCGGCGGCCTTGACTTCGGCCTCTTTTGTGGCCAGGGCATCTTGAAGTTCTTTCTGGGCCTGGGACATCTTTTCCTCGACCTCTCTTTTTTGGGCCTCGAGAACCTTCCTGATGGCCTCAGCAAATTCCGCTTTTTCTTCGGCGTCATTTTGAGCCTTGATAGCAGCCT
The DNA here is from genome assembly GCA_030407325.1 of Camellia japonica. NCBI lineage: Eukaryota > Viridiplantae > Streptophyta > Magnoliopsida > Ericales > Theaceae > Camellia > Camellia japonica. The sequence continues at coordinate 105,698,349 of JAPPVO010000010.1, read as the reverse complement.
CGGCTTGATCCTCCAAGGTTTTCATCTTTGATTGCAAGTTTTTATTAGTCTTCTGCAGCTGGAGACCTCCCTCTTCTTGTCGGCCAGTTCCTTCCGGTTCTCGAAAGATTGTAGTAAGAAGAAATGAGCATGCTGGATTGCCTGAGAAAAAAAAAAAATAATAATAATAACAGAGCAAAAGTTATTACAAAATTTTCTAAAGTATAAAAAAGAGAAAGAAGGAAAAATTACCGAATAAAGACACTTACTTGTACAGAGCGCTGGAGCATCAGAGCATAGTTTTCATATTCGCTCAACTCGGCGTTTCGGTTGAGATCGCCGGGAAGAAGCAGAGCGGTACTAAGGGCGACGCCGACATTAATGTCATCAGCGCTATCGCTAGCCCTAACTGGCTTGTCCTCCAGTGTAATTTTGGGGGCCTAGGGGGAATCGTGCTTTAGAGACCCCGAGGTGGTTGTAGCAGATGACCTCGACCTCTTCGATCGGGTAGACTCGGATGGTTGGGCCTCGGCAGGCCTCTTCTCGGCAGCAGACTGAGACTTATCGCTTTAAGCCAATTTGGAGATTGGCAAGGTGTTCTCAGTGTCAACCTGAGTCACAGTTGCCTTGGGCTGAGCCTTCTTTGTCCTTTTTTGTTTTGGCTTTGGAGGCTGTGTTGGTACTTCCTAAGTGTCTATGGTGGCTGGAATGTTGGTTAGGAGGTCTTTGGCGACTGCTTTTTGGCGGCCCATCTCGGTAGAAAAAACAGTTCATTGCCGACGTTGGCGCTAGGATATTGGGATAAGATATGGAGCTGAAGTTGACGGATGCTCTGCTGGATCAGAAGTCGATCCTTGATCTGGCCGAGATGTGGAGGCGGCTTGAGGAGTCGTGGCAAAAGGAGGAGACAGACTCTTCTTCTTCTCCTTCTTTAGAACGTCAGGAAGAACCGACTTGTAGGTGGGAATGAAATTAAGTACCAAAGCGGCTCTCCGCTTGTGGATTGGCAGATCCAATAGTTTCCTCAAGTCTTTGTTGGGAAAGAAAGACTGGCGGAAACCCTTTGGTGGCTGAGGAAGAGCTGTAAGAGAAAACAGACATTAGAATGAATAAAGTATTGAAGACTTTAAAAACAAGTTAGTATGAACACAGGGCTCTTACCATTGCCCTCTACAAAAACTGATCGAGGAAGAGGGTAGAGGTGGATGTCCTTGTCTGGAGCGAACTCCCAGTTCCCCGAGGTAATGAAATAATCATCCCCAGCTCCCTTGTTGGAGTCAGGGAGGTCGGCAACAATTTTGTACTCCGTAGACCTCGGCTTGAAGTAGTAAACGTAGCCCGTATCTTTTTTGAGGCCACACATGGTGTAGCAGTATTGGATATCGGCTAAAGTAACTCTAGCGTTTTCCTGTTTGGCTAAGGCTATTATGCCATTGATGACTCGATAGGAGTTGATGGCAAGCTGCATCGGGTTCAACTTATAATAATGAAGTATCTCGCGGAAAAGGATATTTAGTGGGAGTCGAAGTTCGCACTTGATAAAAGCTACAATAGGGAAAGGCATAGAAACATTTGTAGGCATGATAGAGTCATTCTCCCCAGCCAACCTCAGATGGACGTCGGCCGGGATGTCAAACTCTCGCCTAAAATGCTCTAATTTGGTTGGGGTATCTACCCTATGCTTCCACATACCCATGATGTCGGCTTAAATTGTGGGAGTTGGATGTCAGAAAAAAGGTGTTTTGTAAGAGTTATATAGACCTCGGCGAAAACCTAAAAGTAAGCTGCGGTAAGAATTTGTGGGGATCGTTTCAGTTTTTCCTAAAGATTTGTGGGTTCTACAAACAAATCCCAAACCTAGATCTGTGGAAACGGAGATTGAAGGCACGAATCTGGCAAAGCCACAGAAAACAGAAAAGCAAGAATGTGTTTTAGAATCAAGAACAATGATGGACTATCAAGACTACTGTGCCAGAGTGGGTGCGGGGGTGTAAAGCCAAGAACAGTGGCAAAAGTACAAGAAGATTGTGAGCAGTGTGTGTATTCAAGACATGGGTAAAAGCAAAGTCATGAAATAAACACACTCCGATACATGATTCATAGATTGAATACTTGAGCAAAACAACAATGACAACAAATAATGAAGCGGAACTTCTTGAAGAGCAACAAGAAATAAAACCAGGAGGAACAGTGGCTTACCAGAAAAAGCGAGGCTGATATAGGGATTGCTGAAGTCTGACGACGGTTGCAAAAGCGGGAAATCGGTGAAAATCACGTCGGAAGTGGTGAACAGTGCGAGTTGCAGAGTTAAGCAAGCTTGAACAATGGCGGACTTGGGAGAAAAAGTAAGAGAGAGGAAAAGCTTCAGAAACGATGGTAAAAAGTGAAAAGATGGAACGAGGAAGGAAGTTTTGTTAAAACTCAAAACGGCGGCAAAAAGGCAATCAATGCGCCTAAAACAACGTATGTGTCAGGCGGCGCACGAAAGAGAAATTCGACTTACAGACGCGTACCAAGTACGATCCAGTAAGGTTGAGACGCGTGGCTAAAAACGGTTGAGTTATTATGCATAACAGCTCATACGCGTGAAGGAGCTCGTGGAATTCTTACTCTGAAAAAGACATGTCGAGCTGTATGATGATCTCGGCTGAGACACTTTAAACCGAGGTACTGGCATAAAGTGCCAATATAGGTTCCATCACCTCAGAATGCCGAGGTAATAGAACCTAGGGGGCAGTTGTGGGGATATATTTTATGAGTACCAACACGTGGCCAAGGTGACGCCGACGAGTCAGCTGAGGTGCCACGTGTCCTGTTCATGACGCCGAGGTGATCTCGGCTAGATCGATGTTACCTCCGAAGATATCGGAATCCGAGATAAGCGGATAAGGCACAAGAGTCCTAGAATGAGGAAGGATTTCAGTATGGATAAGGATAACACTCTTAGGGAGTTTATCTTTATCTCTTGGAGAGTCTAGGATAAGCATTGAGTAGAAGTCCATTGAAGCTAAGCTTCTATGGGGACCATGATTGAATTAACTATAAAAGAAAGGCACCCCCGATGGGTCTAAGGTACGCAATTTATATTCAGAACAGTGAGTTTAGCACTATTGATTATCTTTAAGAGATATACTAACTTGATCGTCGGAGTGCCCCCTGGTGGACGAACCACCGTCGGAATCTTCTTTTTCTATTGCAGGTCAGCTAGGTGTCATTTATTCTGCCAGTGCTCTCCAGCTGAATACCGAGGTGGCAGTGTGATCAGAAATTCACTCACACAGTAACAGCTGAAAAACTAAAACAGGCTACAATAAGGTTTTGGGGTACTAACGTAATTGAAGCATTGTTCAATCCTTAAATTACTCACATATTACACATTTCACGCTCTAACATTAAGGTCAAATATGTACTTTTATATAAAACAGGACTTATCAGTCTATAAGATAAAACACAGGATTAAATGGTTCACAAGTTCCTATTTTAAAATTTATTGGTGCATTATCCTTAATTTTTTCAAGATAATTAATTTTTTAAAATTATTACTACATAATAAAATTATAAATAAAAGCTCCTTAAAACAATAAACAAGTCATTTAAACGGTAACAAATGTCCTGCATGACTCAATCAATAGGAGACAGAGAATATGTACCTAAAATAAATATTGATTATTTATGATATTTCATCAAATCATGAAAGCGTACAAAATAGGGGAGAAGGGGTATTGCTATGTCTTCGGACACAATAATTACTGTTGTGTTTCTTGTAGGAGATTGTTACAAGTGTTTTTTTGATAATTTGAATTTTTTATATTTTAGAGTTCGTCGAGTAGATTATCTATATAAAAAAATTAAGTTAATTAGATATCTATAGCCCTATAATCAAAACACATTTGTTTCTATAAAAATTGATTATTAACATAATTTTTATAAATTTTTGAAAACAATTGAAACTTAATCATACAGTTATGAATATCCAATTAATTTAATTTTTTACACGAATAATATTCTAAACAAATCTTATAATATGTAAGATTCAAATTATTAAAAAACACTACCAAAAAAAATAAAATAAATAATAGCAATAACTATGGTACCTTAAGTTACAGCAATACCCCTCCACCAAATAGTGTCAACGCTCAATATTTTTCACAGGCTCCTTTCAAAGTAACTCTCAATAGATCCAACACCACAACTGCGCAGCGATGCCATCACAGAAGCAGCCAACTGTTGGGAACAGTGACATGACACATCACCCAGATGGCCTTGTTTTGATATAATTTAAAAAATCAAAAAAAAATTAAAAAAATTTAAAAAAATTAAAAACTCACTATCTTGTTTAAGTCATATCATTTTTCTATCTCATCACTTTAAACTTAATCCATACTCAATTTATATTTCATAAAAAGTCAAAAAATATATTTATTTTAGTGCCAGTCGACTATGTCCGCCACTCTCATGTTTCTCATATTTGTGTGGTATATTTTAAGTTCGTTTCAAAATTGTTTTAATAAACAAAATTAATTCAAATTAAGCTTTAAATTTTATCAAATGGATTCAATTGTATGAATTATTATTCTTCACTTGATTTTATGTAAGGTCATTTTATTAATCAAATTAAGAAAATTTATATCTCTATTTATTATATTAATCTACATCAATTTAGATCTACCCCTTCTCTTAACATTATCATCTACAGCCACTGTATCGCATCTCTTCCTACTCGTTCTCGAATATACTCATTCATAATTTTGTCTTTTCTAGTCTTGCCACACATCTACCTTAGTATCCTCATCTCAGCAACACTCATTTTATTTACATGTTATTTCTTATTTGTCCAACATTCCATCATCGCTGGTCTAATTGTCATTCTAAAAATTATTTCATGCCTTTTTTAATAGCATAATAAATGACTTGTTTTATTAAAAAATTATCAAGTATAGTAGTTAAAAATTTTATTTTTTCTATTAATTCTATTAAATAAAATTTTTAAAAATTAGATATTTATAATTTCTTGAATCACAAGGGATATATATTTGCAATTTACATTTTAATCTGTTTAATATTCGTATTATTATGTGGTCACATTTTTAATTTGTATTTAATTCATGTCGTGTTAACCTATTATATGAAAAAAAAATTAGTTAAAAATATTAAATATATGACAAATTAAAAATATTTTTTCATAAGTTAAATTTTATAAAATTAATCTCTATTGAACAAAATTATTTGTAAAAATAATTAATTTCAACTCAATTGTATTTCATCAATTTACAAAAAATTATACCATATTATCATTTTGTCTATTAAATTGATTCTAAAATAATGGATAAAAAATTAATTATAGCATTAAAGTCTTACTTTACATACTTTTTAATTTATCTGGATATATGAATTCAAAAATGTCATGGCACCTTTTAATGAAAATAATTTTAAAATATATAATTAATTTCTCATTAGAGTGGTTATTTGTGTCAATATGATATTATGCAAGGTTAGACATAGACTTAATCAGTTTAATATTTATATTACTGAGTCATATCATATTAGTATTCATGTCGAAAATTGATCAATCCTAACCTTTTTTTATTTTATTTATTTTATTTATTTTTTTTGTATGTACAACGGAAAGTATCAATCCTTACCCATTCAAGTCATGTTATCAAGCCAGGTCGAAAATTTTCAAGCTTAATAGTGCAATGCTACTATAGTAATTATAATTAGGTTATGTTTAAGCCAACAAAAAATTTGTATAAATATAATTTCACGTGGTTATTTTATTTTAAATTAAAACATAAGTTATTGGCTTATAATTAAAATAAAATAAAATAACCACTATCAAAATATTCTGAATAAATTTTTTAACTTTTTTAATTCTTATAGTTTGACTTAAATGTCACTTTAATTTATATTGTTTCAATTTGAATAATTTAGTCCCTATAATTTAAATCTAGTTTCAATTTGGACTCTATTGCTTTAATTTGAATAATTTGGTCTCTATACTTTAAATCTAATATTAATTTGATCATTCTATCCAAATAACTATCAATTTTTTTTCCTTCTTGGGAACATGCTGTTTCAGTAACTTTTTGGCTTTTTGGCTAAAATATGATGTAAAAAAAACTAGTATGTTTGTGATGACTTTTTGATTTTTTACGAAAAGATATACAAAAAGTAGAGAGAAAATGAAATTTTTGACTTTTTGATATAAGTTGTTTTTTTTTTATTTTTTGATTTTTTTGTGACTTTTTGACTTTTAAACTAAAAAGTGATATTGCTAAATGAGACGTAAGTGTACACTTTAGGACATTGACACTTGTTATAAAATTGTTAATTTTAATGTCAAATTTGGACAAATATAGATCGAAGTAAAATTTGAATCAAAATTATGTGAATGAAAATTGTGATTTATCCAATTTTTTATTAAAAAAAATGTGGTTTGTTAATTAGTAAAACTCCCCGTAAAATTCTTTATGAATAACATGAATCTTAATAAAAATATATTTTTATATGATTTGGGGTATAGTTTGACATAGCACACTAGATTGTGCCTCATAAAACACATAAGTACTAATGAGGAAGTAGCTGCCTAGGGTAGGTGGCATGCCCATTTGGTCATGACCATTTATGTCACAATCAAAGACGGTAGTTGAAACTTGAAGGTAAGCCATGATAGCTAAACAATTTAACATGTTACATTTTTTAATTTTTTATTTTTATATCTCATCAGTTTGTGCGTGTTTCGATTAATTATTGAGTCTTAGAGTTAATTTTGGAGTCTTAAAATTAACAACTGTACAAATCTCTAGTAGTCCCTTACGATAACTCGAATCCAAAACCTTAAATCCTATCCTCAAATTTTTTTCGTTCAACAAACTCTTAAAATTAATTCACCTTGTTACATTAATCATATTTTTATGTCATTTTTGGTATATCACTTCATATATTAGCACTATATTAAAAACATACATAATTGGTAGAATTCATTACACCAATAATATATTGACACATGAATTAATACACTAAATGTTTGTATAAAAATATGATTAATATTGCATTATTGTGCTACAAAATGTTAGGGGTTTTGCAAGTGTGGATGTGGTTGGCACTAAATATAATTAGCCACAATTATTGGTTAGGCACTTCAACAATGTGCATGTAAACTAACCTCAGCCTTTTGTTCTTTGCTTGCATATAATAGCCTCTATTATTGGTAGGGCTCAGTGTTTTTGGAATTTATGATTCAAAAATATTTTCAATAAAAAAATTTCTCCAAAATCAAATGGACAATAATTTATGATGCACCACCAAATTGGCAAATAGGATTGACATTCTCCAATTGATGAGAGCCTCTCAATGACATAATGAAAATTATAGATTTTGATATGGGAGGTTTGGAACACAAAACAAGTCACTTTTTATTTTATTTTATTTTTTTTTCCCCATCTTTTGTCTTTAATGATTTTTTTAAATTATGTCAAAATTTTTTATTTCTCCAGTAGGTTTTGTGTAGACAAATTTAAAAAGTAAATTTTCTTTGAAAAATTTAAAAAACTACAAGTCCCAAAAAAGTATAGCCTACTTTTTTTGGCTTATTTTTGTTTTTTCTAGACTTTTTTTTTAAAAATTTTGAAATTTATTTTAATTTTTTAATTCGCTTCATCGAGTAGAATATAGAAGCCTAAAACTTTTTAAATTTTTTTTAAAGTTTACTAAAGATAAAAATAAGCTAACAAAAAAGTCAAAAAAAAAAAAAAATCTCAAACACTCAGTGCCAAAAAAGATTCACATCAATATATTTTTATTTTAAATTAAAAATTATTAAGAAAAAATTTTAAATTTAAAATGATAAGGTAATATAAGGTGTTGATTTGGATTTGATGGTGTTTTAAACATTATAAAATGAACGACAATGCTACGTAACTCAAATTTTGTGGCTCAAAAGTGGCTCAAATGGCCAAAACGACGTCGTTTTGAGTACAGAACAACATAAAAATGGCCAAAACGACGTCGTTTTGGCCATTTGAGCCACAAATTTTGAGCTACGAGACATTTTCCTAAAACGAAATAGAAATTAAAAGAAAGGATCAGAATCTGACATGATACAGCATATGGGTTTCCATCTCAACTCCAATATATAATTTTGCAAAATGCTTCCTACCCCCAGTAAACATTACACCCAGTGACCCTCAGTGCCACGTGGCACTGTGGGATTGGAGGAAAGAAAAAAAAAACAGAAAACTGACCAGTGGGGGCGCCCCACGTCACTGGGGGTCGACCCCCACTGGGTGTATCCAGCGGGGTTGTATAATTTTATGGTTCCAAACACATAATTATTAGAATAGTTTTGTGAATTGAGCTTATTTATTTAAAAAATTTACCTCCACTTTTAATAATAAATTTATCATTATAAAAATATTTTTTTAAAAAATATAAATTAACTAGTTACACTTCCTAAATTATATTTTAATATAAACTAATACAAATAAAATATCAATCAAAACTCACAAACAAAAGTCAAAATGCCTCAACCATTTATCACTTTGATGAATTTGTCAGTATCATTTGTGAGAACCCGAATATACAAATCAAATAAATAATTAAGTAATAATAATTTTACAAATCTCAAATATTTTATTGTGAATCTTTTAAGTACAAATTAAATATTTGGAGGATCTTTTAATTAATTTTAAACCTAAAATAAATTTTTTTATGGATGTCCACAATTTTAAAAGATAATAATAATAATAATAATAATAATAATAATAATAGAAGATAATAAATAAGAGGGGTTGTTAATTATATATATAAACAAAACAAAACCCTACCTTCTTATTTGAGTTAGCAGCAGCAGCCATGAGGAAGAGAGAGAGAGAAAAGAGAGTTTTGAGAGAAACTTTTAGCAATATTGGTGGTCAATAACTCTAAGGTATTGTCTTATTTTATTATATCTATATATTGTGATGGTTCATGTGTGTAGTCTGTTTGTTGTTGGAAAGGAATAGGATTTGTTTGGGTGCCAAGTCAATGGTTGGTGATAAGAAAAAATAGGTATAATTCTTAGTTAAAAAAAAAAAAATTTCTGCACAGAATCACAAACTTTAAAAATCAAGAAACCATATCAAACAAATGAATTTTGAACTGAAATTTTTACAGTAGTTTAATTACATATTGAATTGCATATATGAATTTTCTCATAATTTTTGGGAGTCAAAATCTATATTAACTAGTGCGTTCAAATCTGTCCAGAAAACTAGTGTTAAACAATAAATTTCGGAAGTGTTGTTCTCTTTGGGTATAAATCCGAAAATTATCAAATCAGCATCATTAAAACTGGTTACGAGTCTAGTTTCTTACATTTTTGGCTTTGCGTTGATTGCTTGTGTATACTAAGAGAACCATCAATTTCTTTAAAGTGCTGCAGAAAATAACCTGTTTGGATATAATTAATTGTAGATAATTATTTTGACAAGCAAATCAAGTAAAACCAATTGGGTTTAAAACTTATGACATATTCGCTGATATCTGGAGGGTTTTGAAATTTTTCAAACAGCATGGAATGGGTTTTGTAATTTTCAAAGTTAGCGATTAGATTGAGAAAGTTTGTTTAAAATTCCGTTTTATATCAAAGTTACTTCTAATTAAGTTTCGATTTGAACCCATGTCTTGGGTGATTTTAGACCTTGAAGAACATGAGCTTAGGTAATATTTAAGGGTAACTGTGAGTTGGGTTGAGCTATATTAGTGTGCTTTAGTGTGGAGTACTTAGTTTATTATTCTCTTTAGTATTTTTAAATTAGTAGTGACGTGTAGTCTTCATACTTGATTCAGGGCACTAGTTGGACTTTCATACTATATTCGATGATTATATTATTTCGTTTCAGGTGAGTAGTTTCATGCTACATATTTTTATAAATATTCCCCTACCCTAAACTGTTAGAAAATTAAATTGTTATTTTAGAGCTAAACTGTTTTGATGAATTATTATATTATCAATGGAATCAAATTATTTCTGAAACATGTCTGAACTTGGTATACTGTAAACTATTTGTTTTTATCTCATGTTTATAATGGTGAACTACCATGTTTTGCGAAACTGGTATGTATTGATTAGTAGGACCATCTGTATATTTCAGTCCAGGGAAATTATTTCACTGTGTGTGATGACTCTGGCCATTAGAGAACAAATTCGGGTTAGGCCGTGGTGACTCTAGTGCTCAACGATTGTTAGGAAAAGGTCTAGGTTAGGCTAGGTGACCTTCAATCGGATCGTCTTAGAGAAAAGGTCTAGGTTAGGCTAGGTGACCTTCAATCGGATCGTCTTAGAGAAAAGGCCCAGGTTGCCATCCTAAGGATGACTCTTAGTTCGGTATTGGATCCAATGGGTTTATAGCCTTGAGAACTGTGTGGTATGTTGTTACTTGTTATTTCTTGGTACCCAGAAAATTATTAGTGTTCATGTTGTAATCTGTTTTAAGGGGAAAATGTCATTTATCATGTTCTTAAGAGACATGAGTATTTTAAATGTTGAACTGTAGAACCTTCTTTTTGAAACAGATTATCTTATCAAAATTGTATACCAATCTAGTTTCTGTGATATATATCTTATTTTGGAATCGAACCCTATTTTCAAAACTGTATTTACTATCCATTTTGCTACTCACTGAGCTATCGGCTGATTTAATTGTTTATCATTTTCAGGTGTTAGAAGGACTTAGAGTGGACTCATGGCGTAACGGGGACTCAATTGCATGGACCTCTAGGACATTCATTTATTTTGTTTTAGCTTGTTATATCGGGTTTTGTGTATACATTGTGGTTGGATTTTTTTTATTATTTAGATTTATTTTATTTTGTAGGCGGTTTGTGTTCCATTTAGTATATATTTTTGGAAGTTAGTTTTGGTTGGTTTTACCTTTTATACTTGTGACTTGTCACTGGATTGAGTTTTGATTTATTTATTTATGGGCTATCATCACATTTATTCTTCGAGATTTTGGGTTTATGTTTAGGCTTACGTGTGCCTTGGACTGAGTCCCTGTGGGCCACGGCCGGTCATGCCCGAATTTGGGGTGTGACATCATTACTATTACTAGATAATCATTCAACAAACACCAAATACATGTAAAAAGTTTCAAAATTTTCTTATTATTAAAATAAGGGAGATTTATTAGAAAATTCATTTTTAAGTTTTTGTATCCCAATTAGTTTATAAGATATTCTTATATTCCAATAAATTCTATTATTTGAACATTTGATCTACCAAATCATAATTCTTATATTTAAAGTATTTTATGGACATTTCTATCATTTACAAATATTTTTTGAATGGTTAGCAATTTGGTGATGTGAACATTCATATTTTACAATGTGAATATTCACAAATGTTAACATTTACACTGATGGTATGAACATTTACATCACGGCACATTCATACTGTAAATATGAATATTATTAGGGACATTTTGGTAACTTTGTCACCCATAGGACTTATTGGAATATAAGAAAATAATGTGAATTAAATTGAACATAAGTAGGTGAAAAGAGATTTATAAAAAAGTGTCCCAAAAAATAAGGGGCAAATGTATAAAAAAATATTCACTCAAAATCAAAATTTATAAATAAGGGTAAATTACAAATACACCCCATGAGGTTTAATTCAAATACAAATCGCTCTCTGTGGTTTTCAAAAATAACATTCCACTCTTTGAGATTTTTAATTTCATAACAAATCGTCCGTTTTATTAATAAATTATTAAGTCAATTAATAGTTTTTAATGATGTTAGAAATATGTTTCAATTAATAATTTAGGAGATTTATGAGCTGGAATGGGCCATGGTAAAGGCCGGGCAAAATGAGGGGCCAAACATGCTTGGGCCGTGAAAGCTTGGGCTCTTCCAGATAAAGTTTTACTCGGTTAAGGCCCAGGACCATGTTGGGACCGAGCTGCGTGGGCTTGTCTTTGAGAAGGCCAAGCTACTTGAGTTGCTCGGCCGAGATGATTGCCTGCCATTCTGGATTCCACGGTTCACGCGTTCAGCGCGGCAGGAAGGCCTTCGGTTTGCTGGCTCGACCTATCTTGAACTCGGCTTTGCCGGAATGCAACCGAGCTCAGTCGTTCTGGAGCTCGGCGAGTGGGACACTCGGATGCGCTGAGTAGCGCGGTCGTGAAAGGCCGAGGTGGTTTTGCCGGTCTGCCGGGCTCTGCTAATTTAGCCTGACGGTTTGGTTAGGTGGTGATTGCAGGATTTGTGCTGACAGATGGGAGAGCAGCACCACGTGTTAAGAGACTAATGGGAGCAGATTTGGGCGCAGAAAGTATATAAGCATATCTGCGCCCCCCATGCTGGGCATGGAACATCATTTGGTGAGAACAACCTAAACACTCAACTCTCATCTCTCTCTGTCTGAGTGTATGTTGACTTGACCGTCGGAGGGGTTTTCCGGCCACACACCGCCGGGTAGCTCACCGCCGTTGTGTTCGTAGGTCGATCTGACAGACAAGGAGCTTGGTAGAAAAGAGTACGGGCTTTGCGGAATATTTGCTCCCCGTACAATTGGCGCCGTCTGTGGAAACTTGATAGACAAAACCTTGTCTTCCAAGCTCATCTGATCGCCTTCCATGGCGAACAACGACGAGATACCGTTGTCCGCCATCGATGGAGTTACCCCGGAGTCAGCCAGACGGAGAGACAGACTCCCCGCCATTCCACCCATGGCGGACCTAGAGACTTCCTCAGGAGGACATTCAGGAGACGCGCGGGAGAAGTTTTGGTAACTCTCGGAGTCTAGACGGGCACCGACGACGAAGAGAATCGTACGCTAGGTGTCTGGAGCATAAGTTAAGGGACCAAGACGCCGTCATCCGTAGAATGGCGGCGGAGATGGAAGATCTCAAATGGCATGTCAAAGGGAAGGATGTTGCTGGAGTGGGAGACCACAGTGAGCGCACCCAACCACGCCGTTCAGGCAGTCAAAGCCAGCGGCACACTCCCTCCATTTCTATCACCAGAAGCTACAGGGTTGGAGAATCCAACGCGCCTGTAGAGAAGTCTAGCGCGCAAGATAGTACCTATCAACCCTCACATCCGGCGACGACGTCGAGGTATTCCTATTCCGCTTGCTCAGAAGACTTGCGGGCAGTCTTGAAAGAGCGGGCATGCCGTCGGGAGACTCAAAGGGTGTCGGCGCTCTAACGGCTATCTTACGAGGGCCGCGCCAGTGAAGAGGTCATAATGCCACCACCCCGCCCAGCTGTGCCTCTCCCTCTAGACACAGATTTGGCGAGGCTAAGCGCCACCCCCTTCTCCCTTGAGATAGAAACCACTCCACTCCCCGCGGGCTTCCACTAGCCTAAGTTTACGCTTTATGACGGAAAAATCGATCCATACATGCATGTAAGTCACTTCCGGCAGGTCATAGCCGGACATAGGCGCAATGACGCTCTAATGTGCCTTATCTTTCCGTCGAGTTTAGGTGAGCTGGGCTTGAAATGGTTTGAGAGGCTGCCGGAGGGAAGCATCGGAAGATGGCAACAGTTGGCGGAAGCATTTGTGACTCGTTTCAAGACCAACACAAAAACGCCAAAGGAGGTGGACCACATTCTCAGTGTCAAAATGGAGCCGAGCGACACACTCAAGGAATACAACTCCAGATACTGGGAAACCTTCAATGAGATTCTAGATTGCCCGATCAACCTGACAATCACCCAATATAAGCGCGGTCTCCCGGTCGGACATAGGCTGCGGGACTCGCTTACCATGAACCAGTCGACATCCATGGGCCAACTCATGCAGCGCATCAATGAGCACATCCGAGTAGCAGATGATGCGGTGACATCTACCGCAAAAACAACTCCGGTGGCAACAGACAAGAGGTCGGCTGGCAAGGTACACGCGGTCGAACAGGAGACTAACCGTCCGAATGATCGCGCCGAGGAATCTGACCGAGGATCAAATTGTCGAAACCGGGGAAGGGGTCGTCGCAATGACCGAGATGAGTACCCCCGTAATGACATTGCTGATGCCAACAGAAGATTGAAGGCTCGGACAGGCATCACCACGGTCTTTAAGATTCTAATCTATCGCATACTTAGTGAAATCCGTGACGAGGATTATGTCCGGTTTCCTGCTAAGTTAGGCGACGCACAAAAAGGTTTCAATCCGCGGTACCGCTGCACATATCACCGGGAGCGAGGACACCGGACAGAGGACTATTTGCCTCTGAAGTAACACTTGGAGGAGTTAGTTGCAGCCGGACACTTGGATCTTTACATTGACGGGGGTGTTAAGGCCGCACATCCTACTCCGGCTGATCAGCATGGCTCGGATGACTTGAAGGTGCCTCCTCAAGGAGTGGTTAATGTGATCCACGGCATAGTGGAGCCGGCACGTGTATGTGAGCTCCGGGGGATGATTAAAAAGGCGGAACACATGAGGGAAGTGTTGTCGGTCCAGCCCGCGATCAAAAGGGGCAAGACCGAGGAGAAAGACATGATTAGTTTCTCCACAAGGGACCTAGAGCGCATTCAAACACCGCACAACGATGCCCTAGTGGTCACACTCCGCGTCAAAGAATTTGATGTCAAGCACATCTTGATCGACCAGGGAAGCTCGATCGAGATCATGTACTACGGCGCGTTCAAACAACTCAAACTCCAAGATACAGACTTGGCTCCGGCAACTTCTCCACTGGTTGGTTTCAACTCGCAACCGGAGTGGCCTTTGGGAAAGATTATTTTACCGGTCAAAGCCGTCTACATACAATCTTTCCCAGAACTCCGAGGTCAAGCAGGTGGAGTTCTGGGTATTGCAAGTGCCGTCTACATACAATCTGATCCTCGGTAGGGGATGGCTTCACGCTATGTAGGTTGTGGCGTCGACCTACCACCAGGTTATGAGATTCCCCTCGGCTATGGAGGAAGTTGAGGAAGTTTGGGGTGATCAAGTCATGTCGAAACAATGCTTCGTGGCAGTGAACGGGAGCTGAGCTGCCAAAGGTTTCGTCCAAATGATTGAGGGACCGGAAGACCATGGAGTCCTTGAAGATGTGGGCGCCAAGGCTGAGGACAAAGCTGTTGAGGAGTTGGTAGAAGTACGGATTGACACTGAAAGCCCGAACAAGTTCTTCTTGCTCGGCTCAAGCCTTACCACCCAAGAAAGGACCGAGATGGTAGAATTCCTGATGGCAAATATCGAAGTCTTCGCATGGTCGCCCTACGACATGCCTGGCATCGACCCTAGCTTTATTTGTCATCACCTCAATGTTTTCCTCGGTGCAAGACCGGTCATTCAGAGAACCAGGAGATCGGCGCTGTACCACGCCGAGGTAGTCGCAGAGGAGGTAAAGAACTTGCTTGAAGCTCGGGCTATTTAGGAAGTGCACTACCCTTGGTGGATTTCAAACACGGTCGTAGTACCCAAGAAGAATGGGAAGTGGCGAGTTTGCGTCGACTACAAGACCGTCAACCGAGCATGCCTTAAAGACAGCTTTCCCCTGTCCAAAATAGACTAGTTGGTGGATCTAACGGCCGGGCATAATAGGCTCAGTTTTTTGGATGCCTACTGCGGTTATCATTAGATTGCCATGCATGGCCCCGACCGTGAGATCACCTCTTTTACTACACCAAGGGGACTCTTCTGCTACCGAGTCATGCATTTTGGTTTAAAGAACGCCGGGGCAACTTTCCAAAGGATGGTGACCAAAATGTTTACTCCTCCGCTAGGCTGAACGATGGAGGCTTATATCGATGACATGGTGGTTAAAAGCCGGCATCAAGCAGACCACTTTTCACGACCCAAACCCGCCCCTATGGGTTTAGCACCGTAACCGGCCAGTAATCCGTAATTACCGAAGGCCTGCTTAATAGTAGAACAGTAAAACAGAGTACAGGGGCTGGCGGAAGCCAAAACAGTAATTTAAACAATGTCTAATGAGCTGTGAGAGTCTGTATGCAAAAAGACTTTTCATACGTATATACAATCAGTGCAGAACAGTATGTATAACATTTACAATTGTTCAGGACAGGGACTTAATCCCTGTTAAAACAGTACAGTAACAGTCGATACAGTCTATACAAAACAGAACAGAAAAGGGGGGAACTAAAACACCCCAAAGTCGTAGCTTGAACGGGCTCGGAACCTCGCAGTGAGGCACAGTAGTTGGCTTTGACAAAAGGGAGTCTAACCCACGCTCCTAGCTCTGGTCTGGTGCCTGAACACCTACATATATATATGAGCAGTGAGCTAAAGCCCAGTGAATAACATAATGCGTAAAGAGGTTAAGAATGAATGTCCTTACAGTAATGAAAACAGTTCATTAAATCAGTATTTCAGTCGTTCAGTCATAACAGTCATATGTGGTACATCCATTAGTATAGCAGTACAGTAAACAGTAGGTCTTAAAAGACCGAACAGTCAGTGATGGCCATCATAACAGTAAGCAGAGGTTCCAAGATAGGAACTGACAGAGATCTCTGTAACAGTAACAGTAACAGTAGTTGCTAAGGATGCCACAATACAGTTCAGAATAGAGGACATACATTCATTCAGTTAACAGTACAGTTTAACCATTCAGAAGATATTCGTATTTGAACATATCTTTACACAGTTGTTACTCACAGAGTTCTGGGCTACGGTTAAGCTAGAGCACGTCCTCAGATGCCAACCCTACACAGTTACAAATTGAACACACACTAAGCTACACAGTTGGGAAAATAATAACTTAATCCCTAATTTGCCTCGGTGTAGTTCTACATCTATATCCTCATTAAGATACTTAAACTAGGCCTAAGAATGCCTAGGATGGGATGAGGATGCAAAGATGCACTTTAAAAGCATTTTCAGAATTTCAAAAAACAGGGGTCCCGTTCGAGCGTAGGTTACTCCGCTCGAGCGGACATGCTGTAATAACCCTCAGCATTGATTACTGATTAAGCACTGATTACTGCTAAACCGAGACCGATTATGATTGATAATTGGATTGATTAAAATACTGAACTGACTGACTGAGATTCGAGACTGATTGATTGACTGTGACCGTTTAAATGCATAATCTATCTGTTTGACTGCCAAATTATCTGTTCTTGTCTTATGCATTAAACTGCAAATTGAAGGCCTTATCGGTGGCCAAATCGAAAATTTATTGATGTTCTGTAATCATC
This sequence comes from Camellia japonica, assembly GCA_030407325.1. Lineage (NCBI taxonomy): Eukaryota > Viridiplantae > Streptophyta > Magnoliopsida > Ericales > Theaceae > Camellia > Camellia japonica. The sequence continues at coordinate 105,681,211 of JAPPVO010000010.1, read as the reverse complement.
ATAATTTATGTGATTTTATGGTATATTTAATTGAAAATCGATTTGGTATGATTAAATTAGATTTAAATAAGCCAATTACAAGAGTTAGCTTAATTACCATAATGCCATTGTGAGTGGGCCCCTTTATTATAATATCCTTGAGCCTTATACACTCAAACAAAACAAATTCATCAACTCCTTTCTTTTGTTCCCACCGAATTTAGAGAGAGAGAAAAGGGAGAGAGTTAGTTTTCATCTCATTTGGCTTGATTTGGTTTGGAGATTGAAGGAAATTGAAGTGTGGATTGCTAAATTGAGCTTCTAGTCTTGTGATTGAGGATCTAAGGTAGAGTAATTACCTTCTTGTTTATGAATTGAATTACTCCTTGCATGGTTTAGAGGATTATTAAAGATTAGAGCCAAGATATGGCTTATAATGTTGAATTGAAGCTCATCTCTTGCATGCATGCTTGTATTGAGGAATTTAGAGTTGTTTTCATGGCAAATGTTACATGCATGCTCATATCTATGTTTAAGCCCATGATTTCACCATGTTTTAAGAAGAATTGACTCATCAAAGACATGTAATAGCTTCATATGTTGAGTTGAGTTAGAATTCATGCATGCATGTGTTTATCCTTGCATTGTGAGGCTTGATTTCATGGAAATCTTGCATGCATGTTCATATTCATGATAAAGACCATGATTTCATCTTGTTCTTGAAGAAATGAGCTCAGTTGAGCTAACATTTGAGGCTTTGAATTGATTGAATTCATGGATATTGCATGTTCATCATGTTTATGAAAATTGTTTCGAAAATGAGTTTAATTGAACTACCCTTGGGCTTTGATTTTATAAATTGAACTTGGAATCATGTAATATTATGAGTTTACAAGAGGTTTCCAGAAATTCAGCCCAAGAGGATCGTTTTTGATGCTTTGAAACTTGGTTTTGAACTTGGAGTTCAAATCTGAATTTTTCCAAATTTTGGTCGTCCGCTCGAGCGGGGAAAACGAGCTCCCAGCATCTCTCACTGTTTTACAGTCCGCTCGAGCGGGGTATTGTACGCTCGGGCGAAGGCTTGTGTCACACGCTCGAGCGGGGGAGTTTACGCTCGAGCGGGGACCTTTGTTGCATGTCCGCTCGAGCGGGGAAACCTGCGCTCGAGCGGGGAACTGTTTTTCTGAAAATTCTGAAACTGCTTTCTGAATGCATCTTTGCATCCTCATTCCATTCTAGGCATTCTTAGGCCTGGTATAAGATATCTTAATGAGGATATAGATGTAGAACCACACCAGGGCAATTAGGGGTTAAGTTATTGATCTTCCCCAACTGTATAGCTTAGTGTGTGTTCATCCTGTATACTGTGTAGGGTTGGCTTACCGAGGAGACGCTCTAGCTTACTGTAGCCCAGAACTCTGTGAGTAACAACTGTGTAAAGATATGTTCAAAAATGATTATTTACTAAACTGATACTGTTTACTGAATTGAACTGTTTACTGAATTGAACTGTTTACTGAACTGATACTGTTTACTGAATTGAACTGTTTACTGAATTGAACTGTTTACTGAACTGATACTGTTTACTGAACTGAATTGTTTACTGAACTGAACTGTTTACTGAATTGAACTGTTTACTGAATTGAACTGTTTACTGAACTGATACTGTTTACTGAATTGAACTGTTTACTGAACTGATACTGTTTACTGAATAAATGTATGTCCCTTATTTTGAAATGTACTGTGGCATCCTTAGCACCTACTGTTTCGGTTCCCAAGTTTGGAACCACTACTGTTTACTGTTCTGATGGTCATTCTGTATTTCTGATATGGAGCAACGTGCTGCACGGAGCTAAGTGCTACAGAGTGAGCCACCTCTAGAATCTGTGCGAGACACCTCTTGAATCCATAAGTACTGTACTGTTTTCTGAAATGGTACTGTTACTGCTACTGTACCGCTACTGATGGCCATCATCCACTGTTTGGTCTGTTAAGACCCGGTCTTTCAAGACCTACCGTTTACTGTACTGTATGCTAATGGATGTACCACATATCACTGTTTTGACTGAATGACTATTATGGCCTAAAATATGAGCCACAAACTGAATGACTGATAAACTGATTGAAATGACTGTTTTCAATACTGAAAGGATATTCACTCTTAACCTCTTTACGCATTGTGTTATTCACTGGGCTTTAGCTCACTGCTCATATATATATGTAGGTGTTCAAGCACCGGACCGTTGCTAGCAGCGTCAGGGTAAACTCCAGTTTTGTCAAGCCAACCACTGTGCCTCACTGCGAGGTTCCGAGCCTATCAAGCTATGGCTTAGGGGCTTAGGGGTGTTTTATTTCCCCCATCTGTCTCTGTACCTGTTTTGTATAACTGTATAGACTGATTGCACTATACTGTACCGTTTACTGTACTGTTTAATAGGGATTAAGCCCCTGTACTGAATGAGTGTATATATGATGCATACTGTTTTGCACTGAAAGTATAAATGTATGAAGAATCTTTTTGGCATACAGACTGTCACAGCTCATTGGACATTGTTTATTTACTGTATTGGCTTCCGCCATGCCCCTGTACTCTGTTATACTGTCTTACTGTTAAGCAGGCCTTCGGTAATCTCGGATTACTGGCCGGTTACGATGCTAAACCCATAGGGGCGGGTTTGGGTCGTGACACATGCAGACAAAGGTTTCCGCTCGAGCGTAGACTTACACGCTCGAGCGTACTGCAAAACAGTCAAAAGTGCTGGATAGGTGAAATTCACGCTTGATTGGGTGCTCGACACCCGCTCGATCGTAAGACACAATGTCTCGCTCGAGCGTCAATTATTCTGCTCGAGCGGACTTCAAAACAGTGCAAAGTGCTGGGAGCACGATTTTCACGCTCGAGCGCCAGTCACCCCGCTCGAGTGTGAGTTCAAAATCTGGAAGTTCCAGATTTGAACTTCAAGCTCAAAATCAAGTTTCAATGTACCAAATTCGATTCCTTTGGGCCCAATTCCTGGAAAACACTTGTAAATACATAGTATGACATGATTTAAAGCTTAATTTGTAAAATCAAGGCCCAAAGGTGAGGGAATTAAACCCAACTTCAAACAACACTTCAAGAACATGATGAATGTGTAACATGCAAGACTTTAAACCACTTTCAAGCTTTAAATACTTGCTCTACTGAGCCAATTCATCCAAAAACAAGATGAAATCATGGACTTTAACATAAACATGAACATGCACGTACCAAATTCCATGTATTCAACCTCAAAATGCTAGGATATAAGCATGCATGCATGATTTATGCTACAATTCAACATTATAAGCCATATCTTGGCTCTAATCTTCAACAATCCTCTAAATCATGCAAGAAGTAATTCAATTCATAAACAAGAAGGTAATTACTCTACCTTAAGTCTTGTATTCAAGTGTAGAAACTCAATTTGCACAAACCCTCTACAATTTCTTCAAGCCAATTCACAAAACCAAGTTGAAATCACTCTTATCCTCTCACTCTCTCACTCTAGTCGGTTGTGGCCTCTAGAATGGCTGACGGAAACAAAATGTTATGTGATCAAGTGTAAGGCTCAAATGTGCTAGGTAGTGGGCCACTAGGATAGCATGTTGGTAGTTAAGTCCAACTTATATAGTTAATCATTATTTAATCTAATTTAATCATACTAAATCACATTTTGGATAAATATGCCATAAAATCACATAAATTATAATTAACACAAAACATCAATCAATTTCGGATTCGGCCGCCGATAAGGCCTTCAATTCGCAATTTAAAACATAAAACATGGACAGATAAGTTTAACTGTCAACAGATAGATATGCATTTACACTAGTACATTCAATCAGTCAGTTCAGTATTTCAATCAATTCGCTTACTGATCATATTCAGTCTTAGTTTAGCAGTAATCAGTAGGGTTATCAGTGATCAGTGGTGAGGGTTATTACAGTCTCCCCTCCTTAAAAAGAGTTTGGTCCTCCAAACTCAAATTACCTTCGTTTTGGAAGAAAATAGGATTCAGTGGAAGCAGTTCAGGATATCTTTTAGCCATGTCATCTTCTCTTTCCCAAGTGGCATACACGCCACCATGGTTTTGCCAGTCAACTTTCACTAACGGGATCTCTTTGTTTCTCAACTTTTTGATCCGTCTATTTACAATCTGAATAGGCCGTTCTTCATAAGTGTAGTCATCACTTAGCACTACACGAGTCGGCTCTATCACATGGAAAGGATCCCGGAGGTAGTCCTTCAACATAGAAATGTGGAACACGTTATTCATATGCTCCATTTCAGGAGGAAGCGCTACTTGATACGCCACCGGATTGATTTTCTCGATAATCTCATACGGTCCGACATATCTCGGCGCTAGCTTGCCCTTGACTCCAAAACGAGTCTGGCCTTTCATCGGTGTCACTTTCACAAAAATGTGATCACCCACTTCATACTCTCTGTCTCGTCTTCTGACATCCGCATAACTTTTCTGTCGGCTCTGTGCGGTTTTCAGTCTCCGTTATATCAGTTTTACTTTCTCAGTCGTTTCATATACAATCTCGGGCCCAAGCAAAGGCCCATCTCCAACTTCTGCCCAGCAAATCGGAAATCTACATTTTCTGCCATACAATGCCTCAAAAGGTGCCATACCAATACTTGAATGATAACTGTTGTTGTAGGCGAATTCAGCTAAAGCAAATGGCTTTCCCAATTTCCTTGGAAATCAAGAACACACGCGCCCCACGGTGAAGTACTAGGCCTGATAAACTTTTTGTCTAACAGTTCTTGCAGCTGAACTTTCAGTTCTTTCAATTCGGTAGGTGCCATTCGGTATGGAGCTTTAGATACTGGCTGTGTACCCGGAATTACATCAACGGTGAACTCAATCTCCCTATCAATCAAATCCCCTGGCAGATCATCTGGAAAAACATTTGGGAATTCTCTGATTACAGGAATACTGTTCACATTAGCTTTATCATCAGTAGGTACAATCAATACATAACATAGATACCCTTTACACCCCTTCTTAATCAATTTACAGGCTTTCGTGGATGAAATCAAATACGGGGGAAGTACTACTCCAACCCCATTAAACACAAATTCGGGTAAACTAGGTGGACGGAAAATCACTTGTTTAGTTACACAGTCAATAGTAGCATGATATTTTTGTAACCAGTCCATCCCCAATATTACATCAAAATGGTCAATATTTAATGGCAGTAAGTCAATATACAGATGCATATCCCCAACAATAATTTCACATGCAGGGTACATATAAGCACAAGTCACAGATCTCCCGACAGGTGAAGATACAGCTAACAAGTAATTCATGGGTTCCAATGGTCTATTCAATTTTCGCGAAAAAGCATGCGACACATATGAATGTGTAGACCCCGAATCAATCAGAACATAAGCATTTTGAGTACAAATAGAGAGAATACCTGACACAACGGTCTCGGTATTCTGCACATCTCCCGGTACTAGTGCGAACACTCAGCCCGGCCTCATAGGCTCTTTCCCGGTAGTTTTAGGGTTAGGTTTTGGTGCGACAGTTGATGCCGCTATGCTAGGTGCAGCTTTATTATTGCCCTGTGAAGTGGAAGGGCAATCTTTGACCATGTGGCCCACCTTGCCACACCTGTAACAAGCACCAAAAATTTTATAACAAACTCCCTTATGGTTCTTACCACATTCAGAACAGGGCGGTATGGAACGGTTCCCTTGACTAGAAGTAGTCGTTGACCCTGTATTTTGTTTTTTGTTCAACGGGTTGTTTTTTCCTTTCTTGAATTTAAAACCCTGCCTTTTACCATGCCATTCAGACGCTGGTGTTTCAGTGCCTCGATGTTCGATTCAGCCATTAATGCTCGATCAAGAACATTTACATAGTTCGGTAGCTTTAAAACATTTATTCTGTCAAGGATTGCAACATTAAGGCCGCCGTCAAATTTCCTGGCCTTCTTGTAGTCAGTGTCCACCATATGTGGTGCATATCTAGCAAGTTTGGTGAACTTTGTTTCATACTTGGCTACCGACATGGTGCCTTGTCTCAGTTGTTCAAACTCAGTCACTTTTCTGTCCCTGACACACTGAGGGAAATACTTTTCGAAGAAGGCTCCTTTAAATTGAGCCCAAGTCATAACGGTGTTGGTGTCGCGGACTAACATCCACCACCTTCTCGCCTCTTCTTGCAAGGTAAAGGTGGCCAACAATACTTTATGTGCTTCAGAGCACGGGAACACTTCAAATAACTTTTCTGTTTCAAGAACCCAGGCTTCAGCTTTTAATGGTTCAAGGTCTCCTTGAAAGGATGGCGGTTTCATTTTGCTGAACTTCTGGGTGAGAGCAATTATATCCCCATCATTAACATTCGGTTCCGGCTGTACCGGAGGAGGAGGTGGGGGCTGTTGGTTTTGCTGTTGCTGTTGCCTTAAGGCTTCAGTTAATAGTTCAACAGTTCTTTCAAGTCTTGCCATTCTGACCTTGGATGATTCAGTTTCATTAGCAGTGCTTGCATTATCCATTTCACTATATGCAACATAGTAATAATAGACATAGGAAGTTGCATACTTTAAACATTTAAACATAAGCAGTTATATGTTTAAACACATTAACACATATTCATGTCATGTCCACACACACTTTTCATGCTCATGTGATGCCCTAATTGCTTTTCTAGGACACCCTATAGCTCATTTGGACACGTGTGTGCGGTATAACTCGTGGTTTAGTATCGCTCTGATACCACTCTGTCACGACCCAAACCTGCCCCTATGGGTTTAGCACCGTAACCGGCCAGTAATCCGTGATTACCGAAGGCCTGCTTAATAGTAGAACAGTAAAACAGAGTACAGGGGCTGGCGGAAGCCAAAACAGTAATTTAAACAATGTCCAATGAGCTGTGAGAGTCTGTATGCAAAAAGACTTTTCATACGTATATACAATAAGTGCAGAACAGTATGTATAACATTTACAATCGTTCAGGACAGGGACTTAATCCCTGTTAAAACTGTAATGACCCCAAAATGTATGTCACAATTACCAGTAATTAATTATGTGTTTAGACGAATTAATTGGAAAATATCTGTGTGAATTAGAAACATATCTGTTGGAATTACAACTTCGGGACTGAAATTGATGACCATAATGGGTTCAGAAAATGAAATTGAACACGCCTATGTGATACCGGGAATTTTTAGAACCATTTGGGACATTTAATTGAGGACTGAATTTCGTCTGATTCGCTAAGCCATGTTTGGCTCAAATTTTTGGTACAAATCTATTTATATGATATATATGACTTAAGATAAGGATTGTTGACTCATTGACTCAAAAACAAGAGAAGAAAAATCTGGAAGGAAGAGAGAAGAGAGAATTCGTGGAGAAGAAAGGAAAACAAGGGAAAAGAAGAGGAAAAAGGGGAATCAAGCTTAATTCTCTCCAACTAAGTGCTTAAGGTAAGAATTCCTCTTTAATTTCTTGAAATAAGGTTGATTTCTTCATGATCTCATGGCAAAGAAATGGAATGAAAGGAAAATCGTGAATAATGGAAAGTATTATGTTGTGTTTTGATCTATGGAACATCTATGAGCATATATGGCATATTATCATGAATTCATGTTTAAAATCATGGTTTTCTTGCATGATTTCCACATTTGAGGGAGACCTCCATGGATTTTAAGAATAAAGCTTTTATGTGCATGTTTATGGTTTTCCATCTTAATTCAAGGGTTGCTCTTTTATATGATGCATTTAGGTTTTGTTTAGAAGTTATGAAGTTTAATTCAAGTTGTTTTTCAAGTGTTTGGGCCTTAAGTTTCATGATTTTGAAGTTATTTTTGTAAAAGAAGAAGTCCCCTTTCAAAACAGAATTTTCGGGCTAGTTTGGCCAAAATGCATTCTGCAGTTCCACCGCTCGTGCGGCCAAGGCCACCGCATGAGTGGACATGTACCGCACGTGCGGCCAGGGCCACCGCACGTGCGGTCAAACAGTGTTTTTTTTCAATTTTGCTCTTTTGATGTTTTCCGACTCCCGGGACTTCATTTATTTGATTTTTACATGTCATTTGCATTATTTAGCATCTCATAAACATGAAATAAAGTAACGAAAGAAAGAATAGAATGGCATGAACTACTTGATTTAATGGCTATGTGTATTAAGGAATTGTGTTATAAATGTTGGTATTTGTAGGTCAAATCTCGAAGACCGCGCAACCGGTTTTGGAAACCCACTGTGAGTAACATTTCTGTAAAGTTATGTTGATATGTAATGTATTCGAAGTGTTATATGAAATGCTATATGATACGATATGTTTTTGAAATGTGATTTTAAACCCGTGAACGAATGTCCTGATTTGCGAATCTAGTATGGCATCCATAGATAGTCCTAAGTGGACCAGTTTACGAGATCTCGGTATGTGTTTAATCGGTGTTCGGGACCGGTTACTCTAGTCGGAAGACAATATATGTTATGTTCTATGGGGTATGCCATTATGTATGTTCTGATATGAGATGAGTATGTTTATGAATGATTTGATTTACGGATATATGATATGCGGAATTCGTTCACTACCCCCTTTACTTTAATGTTACTTGCTGAGCTTTAGCTCATTGTTTGTATGTATGTATTTATAGGTGAGCACTCTGGGAGTCAAGCCTAGGCGGGTCTTTCACCGAACCGCCATTTTGAAGCCTACCAGTGTTTTGAGTGCCTCCGAGTTGGGGCTAGGCCTGGAAGGCCGTACGAGCTTTGTTTTTGGTTGTATAGCTGTGGCGTGAGCCTATGTTTTGTATATGATCTTTTGGTTACATGTTATGTATTGTAAGTGGGTAAATTAACATTTTTGGCATGTAAATATTTGTTCATATAAATGCACAGCTCTTTGGACTATTTGTATTTAGTTTTTGCTTCCGCGAGCCCCGATTATTTATGTTTTGTACAGGAAGGCCTGTGGTAATCTAGGATTACTGGCCGGTTACGATGCCAAACTTTTAGGGGCGGGTTTGGGTCGTGACAAAAATAGTACAGTAACAGTCGATACAGTCGAGACAGTCTATACAAAACAGAACAGAAGGGGGGGGGGAACTAAAACACCCCAAAGTCGTAGCTTGAACGGGCTCGGAACCTCGCAGTGAGGCACAGTAGTTGGCTTTGACAAAAGGGAGTCTAACCCACGCTCCTAGCTCCGGTCTGGTGTCTGAACACCTACATATATATATGAGCAGTGAGCTAAAGCCCAGTGAATAACATAATGCGTAAAGAGATTAAGAATGAATGTCCTTACAGTAATGAAAACAGTTCATTAAATTAGTATTTCAGTCGTTCAGTCATAACAGTCATATGTGGTACATCCATTAGCATAGCAGTACAGTAAACAATAGGTCTTAAAAGACCGAACAATCAGTGATGGCCATCATAACAGTAAGCAGAAGTTCCAAGATAGGAACTACCAGAGATCTCTGTAACAGTAGTTGCTAAGGATGCCACAATACAGTTCAGAATAGAGGACATACATTCATTCAGTTAACAGTACAGTTTAACCATTCAGAAGATATTCGTATTTGAACATATCTTTACACAGTTGTTACTCACAGAGTTCTGGGCTACGGTTAAGCTAGAGCGCGTGCTCAGATGCCAACCCTACACAGTTACAGATTGAACACACACTAAGCTACACAGTTGGGAAAATAATAACTTAATCCTTAATTTGCCTCGGTGTGGTTCTACATCTATATCCTCATTAAGATGCTTAAACTAGGCCTAAGAATGCCTAGGATGGGATGAGGATGCAAAGATGCACTTTAAAAGCATTTTCAGAATTTCAGAAAACAGGGGTCCCGTTCGAGCATAGGTTACTCCGCTTGAGCGAACATGCAGACAAAGGTTTCCGCTCGAGCATAGACTTACACGCTCGAGCGTACTGCAAAACAGTCAAAAGTGCTGGATAGGTGAAATTCATGCTTGATTGGGCGCTCGACACCCGCTCGATCGTAAGACACAATGTCCCGCTTGAGCATCAATTATTCTGCTCGAGCGGACTTCAAAACAGTGCAAAGTGCTGGGAGCACGATTTTCACGCTTGAGCGCCAGTCACCCCGCTCGAGCGTGAGTTCAAAATCTGGAATTTCCAGATTTGAACTTCAAGCTCAAAATCAAGTTTCAATGTACCAAATTTGATTCCTTTGGGCCCAATTCCTGGAAAACACTTGTAAATACATAGTATGACATGATTTAAAGCTTAATTTGTAAAATCAAGGCCCAAAGGTGAGGGAATTAAACCCAACTTCAAACAACACTTCAAGAACATGATGAATGTGTAACATGCAAGACTTTAAACCACTTTCAAGCTTTAAATACTTGCTCTACTGAGCCAATTCATCCAAAAACAAGATGAAATCATGGACTTTAACATAAACATGAACATGCACGTACCAAATTCCACGTATTCAATCTCAAAATGCTAGGATATAAGCATGCATGCATGATTTATGCTACAATTCAACATTATAAGCCATATCTTGGCTCTAATCTTCAACAATCCTCTAAATCATGCAAGAAGTAATTCAATTCATAAACAAGAAGGTAATTACTCTACCTTAAGTCTTGTATTCAAGTGTAGAAACTCAATTTGCACAAACCCTCTACAATTTCTTCAAGCCAATTCACAAAACCAAGTTGAAATCACTCCTATCCTCTCACTCTCTCATTCTAGTCAGTTGTGGCCTCTAGAATGGCTGACGGAAACAAAATGTTATGTGATCAAGTGTAAGGCTCAAATGTGCTAGGTAGTGGGCCACTAGGATGGCATGTTGGTAGTTAAGTCCAACTTATATAGTTAATCATTATTTAATCTAATTTAATCATACTAAATCACATTTTGGATAAATATGCCATAAAATCACATAAATTATGATTAACACAAAACATCAATCAATTTCGGATTCGGCCGCCAATAAGGCCTTCAATTCGCAATTTAAAACATAAAACATGGACAGATAAGTTTAACTGTCGACAGATAGATATGCATTTACACTAGTACATTCAATTAGTCAGTTCAGTATTTCAATCAATTTGCTTACTGATCATATTCAGTCTTAGTTTAGCAGTAATCAGTAGCGTTATCAGTGATCAGTGGTGAGGGTTATTACACCACTTATCCGACCTAGCCGAGATGTTTGCCATCCTCAAACAGCACAAGCTACGCCTGAATGCGTCTAAATGTGCCTTTGGCGTGGGATCTGGAAAATTCTTGGGTTTCCTAGTCACAAACCGAGGCATCGAGGCAGACCCCATGCAAATCAGAGCCGTACAGGAATTGAAGCAATCCAACTCGGCGAAGGACGTGCAGCATCTGGCCGGGATGGCCGCCGCGCTTAACCGATTCATAAGCCGGTCATCAGATCGCTGCCGCCCTTTCTTTCGTACCTTGAAATCTAAGTTTTCGTGAGACGATGAGTGTGACCGGGCTTTGGCCGAACTCAAGGAGTATTTGTCTTCTGCACTACTATTGGTGACGCCCAAGCCCGGTGAAGAACTCTACCTTTATCTGGCCGTGTCCCAGCATGCAGTTAGCGCAGTGCTTATTCGGTCAGCAAGTATCCAGCATTTACCCATCTTTTATGTGAGCAAAACCTTACTACCAGCAGAGTCAAGATACTTGCCGCTGGAAAAGCTTTCCTTAGCATTGATGATGGCCTCTAGGAAATTGGCACACTATTTTCACGCTCACACAATTATCTTTTTGACCGAGTTTCCCCTCAAAGCCTTGTTCGAACGGACGAACTTCTCCGGTCGAATTCTAAAGTGGGCAGTCGAGTTGGGACAATTCGATGTTAAGTTTCAACCCCGAACGGCCATAAAAGCTCAAGCATTGGCAGATTTTATTGTCGAGTTCTCGCCCGGGATTCACCAAGCATGTCCGGTGGACCACACCAAGGTAGCTGAAGAGGCCAACGAAGATTCCACCGAAATTGTACCGCAGGGCGGTGTTGGCGACGCGGAACTTGCGCGCCCCACCATAGAACCTCCAGCTGGCATGACTCCGCTGCTCGGTGATGTGACGACGGACTTGGGCATAACCGACCAACCTGTTGGGTTCGGTGCTGCGTTACCGCGGGGGGAGGAAGTGGAACCGATCAGCATTGAACCTGAAGCCGAACAGCCGAGCAACCGTGATCCCATCAACCTTCAAGCTTCCCAAGACCCCTCAGATTGTTGGAAGCTCTTTGTTGGCGAAATGTGAAAACTTTTTGTAGATGGGGCCTCGAATCGTCACGGTACCGGGCTAGGCATAGTCTTGGTCTCGCCGGATGGTCTGACCATTGAGCATTCTATCACCCTCGGATTCCCTGCATCAAACAACGAGGCCGAGTACGAGGCGTTACTGGCCAGACTTAAGAGCGCGCTCTAGGTGCGCGCATCCGAGCTGATGGTCTATAGCGATTCCCAACTGGTTGTTAACCAAGTATCTGGGATTTACGAAGCTAAGGATGACAGAATGGCAAGGTACCAAGCTCTGGTAAGGGACCACATCAAGCAATTCCAGGCGATCAGGGTCCAACAAATTAGACGGGAAGACAACGGCCGCGCAGACGAGCTAGCCGGTCTAGCTTCCATGGTCGACCGAACCGCTCCCAGTCCTCTCCTGATTGAGTTTCTTCCAAGGCCTAGTATAGAGGAACCGGAGCAGACAGAAGTACTCTGCATTGAGCTTCGCCCTTCTTGGATGGACCCCATTATCCTTTTCTTGAAAGAGTGGACGCTTCCGGCCGATAAAAAAGAAGCGCATAAAGTCCGGGTGAAGTCAGAGCAGTTTTGGCTCTCTCCATCCGGCGCTTTATACAAAAAGTCTTTCACCGGTCCCTATCTCAAGTGTGTACACCCAAACCGCGTGGAAGCATTCCTGTACGAAATTCACGAAGGCATATGCGGTAGTCACATAGGGGGCCGATCTTTGGCCTATCGCACTATCTCGCAGGGATATTGGTGGCCGTGCATGCAAGCGGACGCTCAGAAATATGTTCGCAAATGTGAGAAGTGCCAGAAGTTCGTCCACCAAATTCACCAACCGGCCAGAGAACTCCTTTCCCTCACAAGCCCTTGGCTTTTTGCGATGTGGGGACTAGACATAGTGGGACCACTACCGACGGCACCGAGCAACCGGAAGTTCTTCATTGCCGCTACGGACTACTTCACCAAGTGGGTTGAAGCTGAGCCCCTAGCAACTATCAAGGAGAAGGACGTCAAACGGTTTGTCTGGTAGAATGTGGTAACACGGTTTGGCGTCCCCAATATTCTGATCTCTGATAATGGCACCCAATTTGACTGTCGATTATTCAGAGGATTTTGTGAAGAATTGAAGATTGAATTCTACAACTCCACCCCGGCTTACCCGCAGTCCAACGGCCAAGCCGAAGCATCAAATAAGACCATTCTTGACAGATTGAAGAAAAGACTTGAGAAGGCCAAAGGAAAATGGGCCGAGGAACTCCCAAGTGTCCTTTGGGCATACCGGACGACCCCGAGACGATCTACCAGGGAAACTCCTTTTGCCCTGGCGTACGGCATGGAGGCTGTCATCTCATTGGAAATTGGCATGCCCACCATTCGCAGTGAAAATTTTGAGCCCGAGCTGAATTCGGACGCAGTCGCCCTGGAATTGGACCTTGCTGAGGAGCGTCACGAAAAAGCTTTGATTCACGTGGCTGCATACCAACAAGAATTGTCCAGGAAGTACAACAAAACCGTGCACCCCAGACCGTTTAAAGTTGGCGACTGGGTTTTAAGGAAGGTCGTAGGCAACACCCTGGTACCAGGCGAAGGCAAGCTAGGGGCAAACTGGGAAGGACCCTACAGGGTAACCTGTTTGGCGGGCAAGGGGGCATACCACTTGGAAGATTTGGACGGCAAAAACATACCCCGGCCATGGAATGCAGCCAACCTCAAACTGTACTATTTTTAGTTTGAATAGTTTTTATGTTATTCTTTTTTAGCAAAGACTTGTTTGCCTGACATTTCAGAATTTAACACTCTTTTTGTCAATATAATAGCAGTGACTTACCTTCGTTGAAGCATTCTGTTGTTTTCGATGCTTATTTTGTGATTCAAACCGAGATGTTTTACTCCGGTTGAATTAGTTGATGATTTACTCAACTTTGCGATTTCAACCGAGATGTTTCACTCCAGTTGAATGAGTTGATGATTTACTCAACTGTGATCAAAACCGAGATGTCTTGTTCCGGTTATACGAGTTGATGATTTACTCAACTTTGGGATTTCACCCGAGATGTTTTATTCTGGTTGAATTAGTTGATGATTTACTCAACTTTGTGATTCAAACCGAGATGTTTTATTCCGGTTGAATTAGTTGATGATTTACTCAACTTTGCGATTTCAACCGAGATGTTTCACTCCGGTTGAATGAGTTGATGATTTACTCAACTATGATCAAAACCGAGATGTCTTGTTCCGGTTATACAAGTTGATGGGAATTTCAACCGAGATGTTTTATTCCGGTTGAATGAGTTGATGATTTATTCAACTTCTAGATTCCAACCGAGATGTTTATTCTAGTTGATTGAGTTGATGATTTACTCAAGTTTTAGATTTCAACCGAGATGTTTCGTTCCGGTTGAATAAATTGGTGTTTTACTCAGCTTTGTGCTTGCAACCGAGATGCCTTACTCTGGTTAAAAAATTTGATAATTTGGTCAAGGTGAGTTGATGGTTTAGCCGAGGTGGTTTGCCCGGCTGAAGTTGTTTAGCTTAAATACAGTGCAAACACTTGACGAAAATATAACTTTTCATTGATAAGGAATAGCATTACAAAAGGTGGAGCAGATGGCCCGGTTACATTCTCAAACAAGAAAGAAAGTCAAAGAAAACTAACCTAAAGAGGAAAGGTCTGTGAATTCATCCCCGGTCGCGGTCGCCTCCAGGTCGACCGTGGTTGTGGTCTCTTGGACACCGGTCTGCTCCTAGCCTGCCTGCATTGGGCGGTTGTCACCCTCGGCATCTTCCTCGGCGTCCTCCGCTTTTTCTTCCTCGGCCTCAGCCTACAACGCGCTGAAGACGTCGTTAGCATACGGCACAAGGTATGTCGGTAGGAAGACAGCTGGGGGAGAGGCAAACACGTCAGTCCCAGATCCTTGGTCGAGCTGTTCACAAGCAGTCTTCCAGCCCGCCTTGAAGAAGATGTCTTGGGTGGCATGGAATTGCTTCGTGTAGCTCTCCTCGGCCTCCTTGAAACCGGCGTTGTTGGCATCCTCCAGCTCCTTCTTCCTTGATTGGTTCAACACCTCCAGCTCGGCTCGGAGAGCGTCATTTTCTTGCTCGGCGGCTCCAAGCTGGCCGAGCAACCTGGAGTTGTCAGAATTTGCTATCTCCAGCGAAGCCTTAGATCGTCCGAGCTCGGCTTGAAGGTGTTCAACCTGGCTGGCAGCATCGGTTGCCTTCTGCCGGAGTCGGTGGATCCTTTCCATCACCAAGTGTTGTTTCTGGATGGTCTGCATGAAGAAAACTTTATCAGAGGAAGGAAACCGAGCAAACACTTGGAAAAATTTGAACAAAGTATGCAAAGTTCTTATCCGGGTCATGGACTTGACCGAGGACTTCACCAGTCGGGTGTCCGGTACGTGGTCGCTGTCGACCACGTCGCTCGGTAGCAGCAAGGCCTTGGTTAGGTCAAAGGCCAGTAGGTGCTCCTTGTCACCTTTGACTGAGGCAGTCGCCGGGATCTCCTTACCCCGGTGCTTGAGCTGCGGCTTCCATGGCGGTGTTGGGTTAGTTGTCACCGTTGGTTGCTCAGTGTTCAACTTCGCAACTAGCTCGGCAGAGGGGTCAGTGTATGGCCTTTTCCCAGCCTGGTGACTTTCCTTGCTTGCCTGCCTGGCGGCAGGAGACGCCAGTGCAACCACGGTCCCGCTTGATTGACCGGCAGTAGCTGTGCGGATTGGGATGCTCGGTAGCTCGGTGGAGGTAGCAATGATGAGGTTTTTGATACGGCTTCTTTTTGCCATCTCTTCTGCCTCAGTCCACCGGATAAGGGGCACGTCCGGCAAAATAGGATCGGGAGGCTGAGGCTGAGATGGAGCATGGAGAAAGTCTGTGACCTTACGCCGGCGTGGAGCAGAGTATCTGTATGTCGGCACGTAACCGAGGAGTTCGTGACAATCCCGGTTGCGGTAGCGAAGCACAGTCCTGATTGCTGCTTCGTTGGGGTAATGGTAGTTGGCCTGCAGAGCCTCAATTGCTGCAAAAGAAGAAAAGATATAAGTACAAAATGGTTAAGGAAAGTAATATAACCGAGCAGTTAGCGCGGCTTACATGTTTCGCCGAAATTTTTGCTGATAAACCAGCCCGGCACGTCGGCTGTTTCGTAGTTACCGGACACCCAGAAGAAGTCGTCATCATGTAAGTCCTTATCCGGGGTGCCGGTCACTATCTTCTCTTTGTCCAGTCTGATCTTTAAATAATAGGCAAGGCCGTCGCCGGTATACCCTAGGGTGTATTGGCGAAGTATTTCGGCTAATCCTAAGTTGGTTCCTAGCCGGTTGTTCAGCTCGTGGATCCCGTTAATTATTCTGTAAGTGTTGGTTGAGACTTGGGTTGGTGCTAGCCCGGTGCGCCGTAAGAACTCGCACAACAGGGGGTTGACCGGAAAATGGAGGCCACCTTCTATTATGGAGAGCACGGTGAAGGGGCACTGGTCTAATTTGCCCCATGGGGTCGTTTCCTCGGCACCGAGCTCGAGATGAACGTCGTCCGAGATACCATACTCTTCCCGGAACGCGGCTAGAGCAACTGGCGTGTCGACCAGGAAGCGATAGCGCCCCATGTGTAGCCGGCTGGTCTTAGTGCGGCTGAGGTGGTTTGGCACTCTTATTTGATGGCTGCTCGGTCTTTGAGAGTCTTGGTGTAGGTGTGTGGTCCCCTTGGACTCTGTAGGAAAAAGAGGGAAGTGTAAGCGAGAGCGCGATCGCACAAAACGAGCTTGACTTTAGCTCGGTCAGGTAGAGTGCCAGACCACCTCGGTCACAAGGGTAAACCTAGGAGCTTGGCCGCCCAAGCGGTCCAGATGTTAGCCCGGTCAAGCGGTCGAGTCCTCTGCCTACCTCGGTTTCTACAGGGGTTTTTGCAAACTTGTAATTTGCTCGGTTTAGATGATTTTTGGGATCAAAAGAAGACCTGGAGCCCGGTCCGTTCCAGATCTTCTTGTGTTCATCACTGGAATCGAAGAACAGCGAAAAGAATGGGGGCATGAGAGGGTTTTTGAATATATAAGAGGAAATGAAAGAGTATCAGTAAGGAGGAAATGGAAGGGGGGAGAGGCGTATATATAGGAGTGAAAAGGCCGCCCAAATTTGAATATGAAGGGATGGCTGGATTGGCTGCTCGAGGGCCAATAATTGATTAATGCGTGTCCCAATTGACGGCGGCGTCAGAGTTGAAGAGACAGGAAGGCGAGTCGAGGCGTCAGCCGAGCAAATTGATAAACCGAGCTCAGGGTTTAGCGCGGTTGAGGCTTTGCCAGATGAGGACCGAGGAAGAATCTATCCCGGTCAGGTCATGTAATCCCGGTCACGCTTTTGCGGACGGAATTAAGGGGCAATTAAGAGGGAGATTTATGAGTTGGAATGGGCCATGGTAAAGGTCGGGCAAAATGAGGGGCCAAACATGCTTGGGTCGTGAAAGCTTGGGCTCTTCCAGATAAGGTTTTGCTCGGTTAAGGCCCAGGACCATGTTGGGACCGAGCTGCGTGGGCTTGTCTTTGAGAAGGCCGAGCTGCTTGAGTTGCTCGGCCGAGATGATTGCCTGCCATTCTGGATTCCACGGTTCACGCGTTCAGCGCGGCATGAAGGCCTTCAGTTTGCTGGCTCGACTTATCTTGAACTCGGCTTTTCCGGAATGCAACCGAGCTCGGTCGTTCTGGAGCTCGGCGAGTGGGACACGCGGATGCGCTGAGCAGCGCGGTCGTGAAAGGCCGAGGTGGTTCTGCCGGTCTGCCGGGCTCCGCTAATTTAGCCTGACGGTTTGGTTAGGTGGTGATTGCAGGATTTGTGCTGACAGATGGGAGAGTAGCACCACGTGTCAAGAGACTAATGGGAGCAGATTTGGGCGCAGAAAGTATATAAGCATGTCTGCGCCCCCCATGCTGGGCATGGAACATCATTTGGTGAGAACAACCTAAACACTCAACTCTCCTCTGTCTCTATCTGAGTGTGTGCTGACTTGACCGTCGGAGGGGTTTTCCGGCCACACACCGCCGGGTAGCTCACCGCCGTTATGTTCGCAGGTCGATCGGACAGACAAGGAGCTTGGTAGAAAGGAGTACAGACTCTGCGGAATATTTGCTCCCCGTACAGAGAGCAATTATGAATTTTATTTTTTTAGTTAATTCTGTTAAATAAAAAATTCTAATAAGGGGTATTTGTAATTTTTCAAATCACATGGAACAATCTGTATTTTAAGCAAACCTCAGGAAATGTATGTGTAAGTTACCAATAAATAATATAAGTCCAATCAATTAAACTTATTGATAATTATCTATTATCAAAGTGTATCCTTTAACGTTGTGTTTGGTTAGGAAATTTAGGAAAAAATTTGAAAAGAGTAAGAGAAAAGGTACGTAAAATGTGAATAAAATATACTTATATTTCACTTAATTTTACACATATTTTTTTTTATTTCTAAATTCCTTTTTAAATTTTTCAATCAAACACAGCGTAGCGTGCATGCTTGCTTGTATTTTTTGTTTTGAAAAAAAAGAAGAGGGGGATAATGAATTTTGTGAGCAGTGTTGTCACCACCGAAAGCATGGTGGAAGGGCCATTGAATCCATTTCCCAGCAATTGCAAAAATCATGTGAAAATGACATCTATTTTATTTAATAACACTTGTTTGACATTGTTAAAAACGTTTAAAAAATTAGTCATTATCAAAACCTCACTCGGTTTCTCTATTAAATTAAACTTCTAGGTTATGTTCCGATCTAAAATTTGGCGTGAGGAAGAAAAAGGAAGCAAGAATATGTATACTTGCTCAATTTTTTTATTTATTTAATTTTTCTTCATTTTCTTTAGTCAAACCAAACAAAAAGGAAAAAAAATTGATTTTCTCTTTCATTTTCATATTATTTTCTAGTTCTTTGTCAAAGTCCAAATCCAAATATTCTTTGCTAATCTCATACTCAAGAAACATAACCTGTTTGGTGTTGTTTTAAATTTTTTATACTTCAGAAACATCATTTCCATGTGAACACAGTTTTTAAAAATTCTAAAAATAATTTAAAAGCATTTCTTAAAAAAATAGTGTTTCAAGAAATTTTTATTGGAAACGGTTTTACATTGGGTTGTTTAGGATGTTCTAAATAAGAGCACTTTTTGATTTTTTATAGAAATGTGTGTAGAAAAGTAGAGAAGAGATATTGATTGATGTGACCCAAAAAAGATAAAAAGATAAAAAGTATAAACTTCTCAAATCAGGCCTTAATTTTATCTACATAGTATTCTCAATAAATGAACAATCGTAATACATGTTAATAGAAACAGTTGTGATTCGGAGCTCGAATGAGCTGCCCCGAATCTGCCCCGAAACGAAAACGACGTCGTTTTCGTTGTTTTTTTTTTTAAAGAAGAGAGGAGGAAGAAAATCAGAGGAGGAAGAGAGGAGGAAGAGAGGAGGAGGGAGGAGGGAGGAGGGAGGAGGGGAGGGGAGGGAGGGGGCCCAATTATTAGGGCTGGAGGCGGAGGCGGGGGGCCGGAGGCACGATCGGGCGGGCGGGCGGAGGCGACGATCTGCGGGCTGCGACGGCGGGTGGAGGTGACGAACGAGCTGCAACGAGGACGGCGGGCGGAGGCGGCGGAGGCGACAAGCTCCTCTTCCCTCTCTTCTCTTTCTCTCCCTCTCCCTCTCCCTCTCCCTCCTCTGCAACTCAGAGGTCAAAAATGGAGGTCGAAAATGGCAAAAAAAAGAAAAAAAAAAAAAAAGCCTAATGCCCAAAACGATGTCGTTTTGGGCATTAGGGGCATTCGGGGCACGAAAAATTCGAGGCACAAATCTTTATTCTAATAGAAATTTTGTTTCGTAACTACTTAATAAATGTGAGTAATCACGTTTTATCTGTAAATAAAAAATAAAAAAAAAATTTGTTAGTACATGGGCTTCCAAGAGATGAACAAAATAAAATTTTGTAAATTAAAAATGGTTGTTTTCTTTTAAAGTCTAGTTTTTAAATTTAGCTTCAATTGAGAATCTCAAATTTTTTTTTTTAAACTTGGAAATTGAATGAAAATATTTAATATATGTATATATATATATTTTTTCCCACACAAAAAAAAAAAAGTCTCTTTGGATTCGAGAAAAAGAAGAAAGGTGAAGTCATTGGACTTGATCTTTATCCGTGGCACTTTGGCACGTGGAAATATGCACCTTCCCCGAATAAAAATTGCAGAGAGAGCACATCCGTCAATTTCAATGTTGCGTTCTCAAAATATATAGTCACAGTGTTTGAGAAAAAGATTTTATATTTATAGTTTAGCCCTAAAAAACTTGAACCGATCTCTCTAATTTGAGTGATTATTCGGTGTTCTTAGAGTATAATCGTGTAGTGTTTTAAGATGGTGTAATTGATAGAGAATGTAGGGCCCATAATTTTTGTATTGGGTGATTGAAAAATGAGAGGAGAATTTGTGACGAATAAATGATCTGAGCTAAACCAATACGGTCCATGATGTTGGGTAGAGTTAGACCGGACTGGTCTATTAGCATGAGCTGATGTGAGTTCGAATTGGAGTTGGACTCACGCCTTTATGGTGGGTCGAGCTAGGATGGGTCTAGGCCATAAGCATGGGTCGGGCTGTGCGCAAATCGAGCAATACTTTGAACCGTGCCTCGGTCACGAGCCAGGTCAATTTATGAATGAGCCCACCGCATATGACCGAGCTGAAGATCTTCGACTGAACTGAAGATTGGTACTATGACGGTTTTGACGGTATAAGGAAGCCGGTCGGCGTGGCCGATCTAAGTTAGCTCGGCAGGAGGATTTCTAGAGCTAGTATGCTTGAGGATAACAAACGTGACTACTCGACTAGAACATTCCACTTGGCCCAATGAATTATGGCAAGGAATCCTCCTGAAGTGCGTATCGATACCGTTTGGTGGTTTGGCCAATATTGTTTGGTAGTATTGATGCACACACGTGTAAAGAAAAGTGAGGACAGTACAACCACACTTCTAGCAAATGACAGCATAAGTAGTGCATGCACAAACTTAGGTTGCAAGCCTAGCCTAGATAAAATGCGTATGGTCAACCAAAGAAGGGTAAGCAACCTTTTGTAACTCTTTCTCTCTCGCTCTCTTGAGTGCTCTATTTTTTCTCTTTCTCAAGTAAACTAACTTGACTGTCGAAGGAATTTTTCGACAAATTACTCGCCGGGTAGCTCAACTTTGTTTTGTTCGCAGTAAATCAGAGTTCATTCAGAGCAAGACGAGATTGGTAACAAGGCGTATGAAAGGCGACAAATATTTCTCTCTTTCATACAATAAATATGAAGGGACATGATATATAATAATTATTAAAAAAATATAAACACATAATGTTTCATGAATATTAAATAATTTTTTCTCTAATTCATATTCGGAATAGAGAAAGTTCATCTTGTCTACTTTTTAACCAAGAAAGGAAAAAACATTTTAGAAGCCAAACCAGGTAGGTAGCTTATGTTTGGTTATTGACCGTCAAAGATTCAAAGCCTTCGTGTCTAAAAAACCGCGTGGCTCGCGACCATAGTTTATTTTGAGATTTAAGGAAAAAAAAAAAAAAAAATTATAAATATATCGCTTAATATTTGTTTAAAATAAAGATTATTTTTTATAATTTAAAAAATTATAAATATTTTCTTATTAGAATTTTTTTATTTAACAAAATTAATTAAGAAAATAAAATTTTTAACTACTTTTTTACATAGTAATAAAATTACTTAAATTCTTAATTGAAATAAATCTTAATAATTTATTATAAAATTAGAAATCTTAATGATTGAGATGTAATTTTTAAAATTACAAAAATAATTCATATTTTAAATAAATTTAAATAAACATATTTATAATATATTTAAAAGTAAATTGTGTACGGGTGGGCCCAGCTTTGGGTGAGTGCCGACCACACGCTAACTTGAACACAACGAGGATATGTCAAACTTCAGGCCAATCGTTCCCTCGCAACGTGTGATGTTTCCAACCTCAGCTGTTTATTGTTGGCAAATTTGAACTTACGTTTGGTAAAATTTTTTAAATATGATTTAAGAATAGAGTTATATTTTGAATTTGTGAGTTTTAAAATTATGATTTAAGTGTGAAAAATTTATTTAGTGAATGAGTTTTAAAAAGTTTTGAATTGAGTGAGAAATTTTTGATATGACATATAATATTTAATACAAAAATTTACAATTTATAACTAAACACATAACTCAAAATTCTATTAAAACTCATAAAATTTTTAAAAAAATTAAGAAAATATATTTTTTGAATATATAAAAATTAACATGTGTCAAGTGCAAAAAAAAAAAAAAAATTACACTGTTCCGGTCAACCAGGGCAACTGGTGGGATGTTCGGTAGAATGACCGGTTAGTCCAAATTTTTCCGCCTTCAACTAAGTTTTTAAAAGTGAGTGTGTAATTAATTTTTGAAAGCCATAACCAAACACCACATGCAAACTAAGAGCTGAAATAACAATTTCAAAACTCTTCCAATCAGAGCATGAGTTTTTAGTTAAAAATTTGAGGCTATTTTAAGAAGTAGGTTAAAAGTGAGTGTGTTTGGTTTGTTTTTTTAAACATGTTTTTGAAAAAAAAAATTTAAAAATATGTTTGGTTACAAATTTTTTCAAAAAAATTCCAAAATTACTTATTTCTCTATTACACATCAATTAATTAATTTTTTTTTCTCCTCTTTCATTTTCAATCATTTTTTCTCTTATACATATCTTGTCAATTACAACAAAATATCAAATCATCCCAATCTTTCAAACTCCAAAATTATTTTCAAAATATACAATCAAACAAACCAAAAAAATTCTAAACTCTCTCTCTAAATTTTCTTTTTGAAAATTTATCTCAAAACACAAACCAAATAGTGTTTTTGATTTTTTTTAAATGTACGAGAAGTAGATAGATGATATAATTTAAAATAAATTAAAAAAAAAAAAACTTTTAATCTGTTACCCAAAAGAGGTCTAAATAGTTATTACAAACTATCATACTCCCTCCGTCCCAAAATAATGGTCCCTTTTGGGGAATCTAACTTTTTTTCGTAGTACAATTATTGCATTTGAAAAAATTTTATTTTTCAAAATTATCCTTTTGATAGTACATTTTTTGGGAATATCAATGTCATAATTGTACTTTTTATATTGTTTATTAATTTAAAAGAAGGGCAAAATAGGAAATTTATATTATTTTTGTACTTGATTTTTGAAGAGGGACTAATATTTTGGGACAATGAAAAATGGAATAAGGGACTAATATTTTAGGACGGAGGGAGTATTATTTTATCTATTTTTTGTATGTTTCTTTTGTGAAAAATTAAAAAATCAATAATAATTAATTTCTAAATGAGCTTATTGTTTGCTAGTTTAAAAATTGATTTCTTTAAAATAATTTTACAAAAAAGATATATAAAAAAATAAAAAGAATAATTTGATAATTTATATATATATTTTGACTAAAAACTATTTTTCCTAAACAAGACCTAACCATGAAAAAACAGTAGTACAAAAAAGTCAAGTAGACCCAAAAAAAAAAAAAAAAAAAAAAATTCACAATTTGAAGGCAGGATATTAAAATAATTTCACTATAAACGACACCTTGCAAAATAGTTACAATCAAATGGAATATTTTATAAAATTACAATTTTATCCTTTATTTTATTTTATTTTTTTTTCTACTTCCTCCTCTTGTCTTCTCTACAGTTCCTTTCTACCGCCATCACTTCAACCTTTAGCCCCCTCTCGCAAGTCTCACTCTCTTTGTGTACTCGGGGGTTTCAAATCTAATCTATATCCGAGGTGGAAGAAGTTTGGGTATGGTAAAATGGGGTTAGGAGATGGTTGGGTGTGGCAATGTATGGGGGATGGGTGTTGCAAATCTTAGTAACATATACATAGACGAGAGAAAAAGAAGATGAGAAAGGCACCACCATCACGACAAAAGATGGAGGAGGCTTGCTAACAGTTGAATAGCATGGAAAAATGGTGACAGTGGAGAATGGAGGTTTGCAGTAGCAAGAAATGAGAAAATGAGGCCTAGCCAGTGCAGGGAATGGTATTGTCATGTGTTTTTTTTTTTTGGATCGGCAAATGTTAGTAGTTAGTTGTTAGATTAGCATCTGTGGGAGAAAATCTCATCACCCTTGGCAAAGCACCTAAGCGCTTGCACACCCTTAATTCAACGTCCTTAAGGGGAATTGAACCCATGACCTCCTTGGGACTAAACCCTAAGAAAGGCATGGTGGCCAATTAAATGGTATTGTCATGTGTTGGCAATTATTTTGGAATAAAATTCACTTTATCCTCTTATTATTTTGTAATTTATTGTTGTATAATATGATAGTTAAAATTTTTATTTTTTTTTGTTAGTTCTATTAAATGACAAATTTTAACAAGAAGATATTTATAATTTCTATAGTCATAGAGGGTAATTTATATTTTAAGTAAATCAAGGTCTATTTGTAATTTATTCTTAATTTTAAGCGATCTCTCATATTATGTAGATGATCCAACATAATTCACAAGAATCATAATGATCAATAAATTGAAAACTAACAGAGAAAGAAAATAAAACAAAACTAGAGGATTGTTTTGATGAGCCAATTTGGCAACTTAGCTAAAAATTAATTTTTAACTTTTTAATCTATTTTGAGTCACATTATATCTCTATTTAAATTTTTTTTTATTTTTATGTTTTCACAATAAAAATTCAAAAAAATGGTGAGTTAGAAATATAATTGCAAAGTAATAAATGTACAAGTTTTGTTTGCATAAGCTCGATTTATTTATTTATTTTTGATATTCCCCATAAAAAAATGATAAAAAGTTAGAAAACAATTGTAGAAAATTCACCAAAAAAAAAAAAAAAAAAACCCAATTTATAACCGTTAGCAGTTCTGTTGGTGGCTCTCCAAATCTAACTGTTGGATCGTTGGATTGTTTCTAGCGTCCAGAAAGCAATCATCAAAGCGCTTAAGGATTCCCCTAAACTCTGCATTCTTGAATTTTTTTTTTTTTCCCTTTCTTTCTTTCTTTTTTGATACATGGTTTTGGTGATCTTTCTATGATCTTGCATTATCAATTCTGGTGTTTGGGCTTGATTCAATGAGATGTAACATTTAATATTCCAATTGCAAAACCCAGTTCATTCTAAGATAAATTTGCTGTATATATGTGTTGTATGTTTTGTGCACATATACTGTTTGTAAAAATGCTTGTTAAACTCATTTGCTTATTTTCCTTTCATGTACTGCTATCAATTACTAGTGCTCATGAGGAAACAAATTTGGTTTTTGAGACCCACCCATTTGCTAGCAATTATATATGTGTGTTATGTGTTGGGTGCACATATATTGTTTGTAAAAATGCTTGCTAAACTCATTTGCATATTTTCCTTTCACATACTGCTAGCAATTACTAGTGCTCATGAGGAAACAAATTGGGTTTTTCAGACCTACCCATTTGGTTGTTTATGGTTTGAATTTGTGTAACTAAGACTTGATTTCCTTCAGAGGAATTTGGTTCAAATGAAGGTGCTGCAAAAATGATGGCTTACAGTTTAAGAAACGAAGATCGACAGTTGATTATAACTCAGCGAAAGCTTTGGGAAGTGGGTTAAAAGCCACTTCTCAGCTTTTAACCCACTTCCCCTCTCACAAAAAAAAGCCAAAAAAAGTCAAAAAATCAGTTTTTAATCATCTTCCCAAAACACCCAATGTTTGTTGATTGGGGGGTTTTAGATCCTAGTCTTAGCTTTGCCCATTAATATGAAGAACAACCACAAATTAATAGAAATGAGTGCTTTTACACGTCCCTCTCAGTTTTTAACAACCTCATATTCCTAGAAACATTGTACTCTTCTAAACCCATCAGATTAAGTCACTTTAAGTTCTACTTTGCTCAGACAAAGGTCTCTGCATTGTGCATCTTTTATATTCTTCTTCTTCACTATTCAACAAAAGGACTTGAGCCATTCACATTAGGTTGATAATCCAATAGGAGACCTCACCAAATTGGCTGGTGGTTGATATCTCTTGTTCACTAGTACTTGAAATTTAGTTTGTTTTCTTGATTCATCTTGATTGCAGATACTGGAAATCTCGTGAAGCTGGAGTTTTAAAGAAACTGTGTTACTACTATATACATGATATATATCCATTGATCTAAACAGGACATAAATTAGTAAATAAAACACTAAACAAGAAACAAAAACCATTTGACGATGTAGCTTGAAGTTGGCTGAGCTAATAAATATTTTAATGGTCCACAAAGAAAGCAATTTCTTCCCTTATATCAATAGGATCCAATGACTATACATATATATGATTCTCAAAACTTATCAATATATCCCTGATATCTACTAGGTGGTAAGTATACAACTTGCTAAACAACATTTTTTATCCTAAAATATGAATTCTGATATAATCCGATCTGCTACAAATTTCAAACCTTGGATGAATCCAAATACATATCCACAAGTGGCAATTTGACTCAATAGTATCTTCTACCTCATTTGGAAGTTCAAAGTTTTAATACAGTAGGCATACATGAAGGCAAAGAACACTGCAAAACCAACCAAGACTCCAGCAACTGGTCCAATGAAGTTTGGTTCATACCCGAAATGATTTTTCACGTACCATTGGACAGTAGTGGAATTTTTCATCCCAGGAACTGTAATGGGGTCCGTCACATCACCATACTGTGACACAATTAACCCGTAAACTGTCCATGCTACCGGGCAAATCCAGTAATACCATATCCACCACTTCGGAATTTTCTGAATTTTCAATACCAAAGGAAAAAAATAATTAAACTATGTTAAAATGTTTTTTTTTTAAATAAAAAAAAAAAAAACTGCTTCTGAGGAAAATGAAATTACCGGTCTGGGGATGAAGAAACCCGAGAAAAGATGACGAGTGCATAGAAAGCAGCTGCCAAAATAGATGCTACTTGGTGGTTTGGTGTGATGGAAACAGTCATCATTCCATAGTATGTGAAGTAGAGAAAAGAGATATAGGTGATGAAGAAGAACCAAAAGAATTTATGCACTGCCCATTTGAAGCCCACCATAGAATACACTATAAGACTGAAAAAGACGGTTTGAACAAGCACGAATGGTAATTCAGTGATTATCTGCATATCAGATAACAATTAACTCTAAGATTAGGATTGAAAAAAATTGCAAAAATTGATCCATACCCAAGCTCAGGTAGCCATTTGATGTATAGTGCTCATGAACAAAATTTTCAATCTAATGTGAAGATATAGCAATCTAATATCTAATTTAAAAGAAGTGAGCTCAGAGATGAAAAGATAGAATGCAAGCTTCACAATCTGCATTTTCAATCTCTCATTTGATGTTAAATTTGAAAATTCTCACTTGTGCCATGGCATATGGTAATGCAGAATACATCCTGGCAGCTTTTTCTCTATAAAATACGGTTCTTTCAATAGCTACTACCGGTTGTACCATCTGGCAGTTATTAATTCCAACAAACAGACAGCAGAATACATTGCCCCTATGATCGTTGTCAAATCACCTGTGTTATCCCTGAATCAAATAAATTATAGACAAGGAATTAGCAATGACTTTTGAGTCTTGTTACCAATGGACTGAGACGTAGATTTGAATTTTGTAAGAATCAGACGCATACCTTTTTTTGCCAACCTGCCAGAAAATTGTTCCAACCATAAGGGCTGCAGCTAAGGTGAAGAACATCCTCACAAGGTTGTAATCTGGGCTTCTCCAATAAGTCAACCACTGCTTCCATAGGCAGTATTGGAATTGCCCCAAATTGGGCTGAGAAAATTGTGATGTGAAATATAGGTCTTTTGTCCCTGGTGGAGGTACACTCAACTCTTTCACTAGAGCTTTGTTTCGTCTGTTCATACCCATGTATTAGTTTGAACCCTATTGATTTTAAAACCAATGAAACACTTTTATTGCTATAACTGAACTTTTAACTTACTGATGCAAGGATGATGATTTGTAGTGTTCGGCAAAATCAATTCCAAGCCGGACTTCTGCAGCAACTGAGCTCGCTTCTAGCATCCATGTTGCTGGATTGTATTTTTCTTTAATTTTGGGAATTCCAGGAATTGCCTGAAACAAGTATAAATGGTTGAATTATTTGTATTTGTCTTTTTATATGTTAAAAAAAGAAAAGAAATAGTTCAAGAATGTGAAATACCTCAAAATATTCAATAATCTTATGAGAATTCCGTCCCAGTGGTCCTGAGTAGATCACTTGTCCTCCTCTTTTCATCAGTAGCAGCTGATGCACAATATAATATGGTGCATTTAGGGAGATAGATAATATATATGTACTTAGAGAGTGAGAAAGAGAGAGCGTGTGCTATTACCTCATCAAATGCTTCAAAGAAATCAATACTAGGCTGATGGATTGTGCAAACAACAGTTCGCCCTGTATCCACTGTGTTTCTCACAGTTCTCATAACAATAGCTGCCGCTCTTGCATCAAGACTAGAAGTTGGTTCATCCATGAATATGATTGATGGATTAGCAACCAGCTCTACCGCTATTGTCAACCTCTTTCTCTGGTCTGTTGATAGACCTGTAACTCCTGGAAGCCCTACAATGGCATCTTTGAGATTGTCTAGTTCAATTAGATCCATCACTTCATCCACAAAAACCTAAAAAGGAAATACAGAAACAAACCATCTTAGTACTTGACCTTATATGTCTCAAAATCTTTTCAAAAAAAGCAATATGAATGATAGTTGTTACCATATTTTCCTCCTTGCTGACTTCCTTAGGGAGTCGAAGAAAAGCTGAGTAAATCAAAGATTCACGAATGGTGACTTGGGGTGAGTGGATGTCCGTTTGCTCACAGTATCCAGAAATTCTAGCGAATGTTTCTTGAATCTTGGGGAATCCAGAAATTCTGATATCACCTTCGATGTAACCACCTGTTTTCCTCCCCGCTAGAACATCCATGAGTGTAGTTTTTCCAGCCCCACTGACCCCCATCAGTGCAGTCAAGACACCGGGCCTAAATGCACCAGTTACTTCGCGAAGTAATTGGAGCCTGTCTTCGGTTACATTCATTTGACATCAACACAATTTGTTGTTACTAAACGGATTTGAATTTGAGTTGCTAAACATTCATTTGACAGTGATTTTCTTTAGTCATATTAGAACGCGACCAATGATTGTGTAGTAGTGGCATTTGAGCTAAACTAAGAGTGAAAGAGGAAAAAGGTATACTTACTGGTGGCATATCCACAAAGTATTTTACGCTGTCAAAGGACATGGCGAGGCGCGTGAAGGGAAGAACCATTCCTCTCTTGGGAGCAACTCCACGTGCAGCGTCAAGACTTGAATCTTCATTTCTGCTTAGTCCATTGGCATTGGATCGACTGCTCATTCTCCGGATTGCCATTTTTTTTTTTGGATAAGTAAGTCATATTATAATGTCATATTATATCCAAAAAAAGAAAGATATACAATGAAGTTCAATACACAGCTTTTGATGGGAGCACAAAAATAAACAAAATAAACTACTCCATCAAAAGACAAACTGAGCTTATAGAAAACAAGCACAACATTCCAACAAAACAAGGATTCAGAATTTCCTTCTAGCATTCTTCAAGTCATGAAGTTTCGCTTTAAGTTTCCTTCTGTTATCCTCTTTTGAAGTCTCCCCATAACTAGGATCACTTGGAGATGGACTCCCTCTATTTCTCAACTCTTCACTTGAATCTCCATTTCCTAACTCGTCCATATCACACGATTCAAGGACATCAAAGGCATTAGATGTTGAGGGGACAGAAGACTGCGTCTCTCTCTCTTTGTTGATCAATGGTTGAACCTTGCCACCATCTCTCCCCTTTTTCTTCACCACTTCCCATTTAGTCGGAATTTGTGTTTTAGTGTCCTTGACTCTCCACTCATGTTTGAAGGAGGGAGGGTTCAAAGACTTTGGCTTTTGAGGGCACAAATTAGTGGTATGGCCAAAAGTCTTGCAACCATCACACCTTTGAGGCTTCCATGGTACCTCAACTTGAATCTCATATGGGTCACCATAACCAAGATTTATTTTGAAAGACTTAGGGATCTCTTATTTGCTGGCACTTCAATACAAATTCTCGCAAATGTAAGTCTGTTTCTCTTGAAAGTTGGCTCATCCAAATAAAGAGGAGTTCCCAAGATGCTAGCTATGTAACCCAAACCTCTTCACTCCAAAGTTCCAAAGGAACATTGTACAACTTCACCCACAATGGCACACTTGAAAATTCACACTTTGTTAGTTTTAGTCCAGGTTCCATTTTTTAATAACAATCAATCTAGCCCCAACATAATAGGGGCCATCTTCCAAGATTGTGTCTATAGCCTCTTCACTTTTTTCTTTAAAAATAAAAAAACCATTGTCAATGGAGACAACGTCCTCAAGCAAATTTCCCCAAAGTTTCTCCGCCCAAGTTTTCACATAATGGAAAGAGAATCTTTTATCAATGAAGTATCCTACCAAAGCATTTTCCCAATGAGAAAAACCTTTTTTTGAGATCTCAATAGGACATTGTAAATGCCATCTACTTGGTTCTCAATCTTATGGGCACCTATTTTATACTTCAATTTTGACACCTTGTTAATCTCTTCTTTAATTAAAGAGCTCCCAACTTGTAGAGGTTTACCTGATATAGCAAGTGTATCCAGACCTTCACTATCATCTTCCATATGTAGATCAACCGAATCCTCATTTCGACAAGCTCGCATGGGCTTATCACTCTCTTGTTGCTTGGAACCCATTACTTCTTTCCTTTGATCAGCACTAAGTGAGCTTTCGTTTGCACCAATGGGGACACAGTGGTCAATTTTGGCCACTGCTCAACATCAGTTAGCACTCTAGTTGGTGTGTTCCAAGCATTAGGTGTTTGATGCTGCTTTGGTGATTGCTCAGGTGAGGCTTGCATTTCCACAGTCCAGCGAAACTGTGTTGTACCAAGATCACAATCACTCTCAATTGAGCTATCCTCTGAATCTACGTCCCTCAATCCCCTCTTGTTTACATTTGAGGGCCCTTGCCACGGTCCCACAAAATCTCCAAGTGAAAGAGATTTGGGGGGCCTTGAATGCGTGTAGACCGGCGGGGAAGTACATTAGGCATATCATCAGTAGATAGTTGATCCACCTGATTTACAAACTCCTTCAAAGATACCTTAGTCGAAGATTTGCTTTTTGATTTACTCTTGGCTAGTTTGCTCTTGGCTAGTTTGCCCTTCTTCAATGATAGCTTACTACCCTCTCTGTCCCTCTCATTGTCCTTCTCTTTCTCTCTCTTTCTCTTTCTCTTTCTCCTTAATCATCTTATGACAGCACAGTGACAAGGTTTTCACTGGGGCATTTTGTCGAACAGGTAGAGGGCGAAACCTTCAACTGCTGCAGGTGGATGGTAAGATTATTGCTACTACAAGCTCTGACGCCTGGGGATCTGGTACCCTACAATGGCTCGGATTGCCATTTCTCCTGAAAATTATTCTCATGTAATGAACTCTGAAATTGCTATATATGTTACTGATGTTGGATTGGTATTGGGTTTTATGTCTAGGTTTCTTACTTGAATTGTTCCCGTCAGCAGCATATAAAGATCGAGGGACTGAATCTATCTTTGATCTGTTTGTTCTAAGTCTCCGCACTTCTTTAGTTTTTTCCTCGTCAGCTTCCATTTGCCCAGCTGTTTCTTTGGAGATTATAGCTTGTGGCTTTCCAGGAGCTATTTCATTGTACAAAAGAGTATATTGTGATATGAGTTACCTCAATGAAAGAGAGAAAATTCACAGTTTATTTTGAACGTAGATGTTAGAAACGTACGACTTAAGTACATAAGAGCAAGAGTGAAGAGAATGTTGAAGAGAACTGCAAACCCCAAAATTGCTGCTGCTCCAATCCAAACCACCTTCTCTCGGGAAAGACATCGAAAGTTATTTAGCACTGCCACACCTAATGCGGTCTCATTGTCTGTAGCCTGTAACAAATAGAATTTGGTTAGGAACTATGAAGTACGGGCACTGGCATAGTACGGGTACATTGGTATGGTTAAACCTAAAAAAAAGTATGGCATGGATACAATTAGTTACGTTGGTAAAAGATAATATATATTTTGAATTTGGACTAAAGTAAAAAATCTCACTTACAGTCCATCTTTTAATGTCAAAAGTAAGATATAAATCAAAATTAAAGGTCATTATATTAAAATCAACCTACAAATAAAAACTTAACTTTAAAATTATGCTAAGAATATAAAAGGAAAAAAAAAAGTTTATTAAACTAAATTCACCCCTGTCTATACAAAAAAAAAAAAAAAAACTAGTTTGATTGAGGTGTGGGCTGTGTGGGTTAGCATATATTAGGGGTACCTTCGGGATACAACAAAAATTCAGAGAAAAAAAGAGAGAATATTTTTCGTGTACTTGACGCGCATATAGAAGTATCACGCAAAGTCCTAGTACACAATATGTATCCAATACTATGGCTTTTTGAGGTACCTATGCTTTTTTTGCTTAGGAACATTCTTTGTTGTATAAAACAATCAAGCTTCTCTCTCTTTTTTCACTTGAATGATAAAGAAAATCACAAGGAGGGTAGGATAGTAGAAACTACATACCAATTTGTTCATCCACCTTGGAGCAAACATCTCATTGACAGCCAGAGAATTGAAACCATAGGTCAATGGTGATACCCAATAACCCCAGCTCCACCATGATGGAATTTGATCTGGAACAAAGGAAACAATTCTCCATAAGTCAAATAAATGTAGTGAAAAACAGCTTCACTTGTAGAACAATTTCCAGGATTGGTGGAAAACTGTTGTGATTTCATTAGGCAGACTTGAACCACAAAAAAATCACTATATTTGTGTTGTCATTGTTCTTGTTTTCTTTGTTTTTTGTTTCAGTCTTTTGGAAATTATTATTTGGACTTGCACTTACGTTTAGGAAGGACGAAACCACCAAGCAGGAACACAAGGAGGAGAGTAAGAGCCCCACCGTATTGGCGATGATCATGGTCCTACGGCTCCGGCAATGAGCCTGAAAATCCCAGCAGCCATTTGTTGGATCAAAAAGACCACCAACAGTTGCTTGAAGAACCTGAAACCACAATAAGCATCCCATATAAGACGAAAACTCTGTTTCATTAATTAAAAGAGACTTAATAGTCTTATTTATCGAAAAAAAAAGAAGGGGGACTTAATAGTCTTTATGTGTTGCTTGGCTGCTGAGAATATTAGGAAAAACATTAAGAAATATTGGAATTGCTTAAAGTTATCTATTTCTCTGGTTCTTGGACATGAAATGGAGCTTTAAATTTTTTGGTCTTCATGTTCTTAATACATTTTTAATCGCATGTTGTGGTGAGAATTTGAAATATGGTCGAAAAATGACTACCTGCTAGCTTCAGGGGCAAATCCAATGGTGTAATATGACAGGACTGTCCAAACAATGGACTCAACCACTGATATTGGTACTCGGAGTAGGAAAGTTGGGAGAGAGAAAGCCCAAGGTGGGTGGAAGAGAAGGTCTCGTTGCTTGTAAAACACCGGTAATCTTTGTATAGTGAGAGATATTTCAGCAAAACCGTTGAACATGTTGATGATCATGGTGAACAAAAGTGCACCAACATAGACTGCCCCGTCTTCTTCGTTCCTCGTGTGCATTTTGGCCCGTAAAAACACCGTCGACGCAATGATTGCCACGATGATGATCTGGACGGTCTTGAAGACGTAGAAGAAAGAGTTTCTCTTGATCAACAGCCATTCTTTGTCAAATGATGCCTTGAGAAGTTCTCTCTTTGGGACTGTGTATTTCTTGTAGACGAGAGCGGCTTGGTGGTTTGGGCCTTGTTGTATGGGACTGAGAGCTCATTTGCGAGCCTCAGGCCCCATGAAATCGTTTGAATCGTTGGCAAACTCAGTGACTGAGATGAATGTGTATGGTCTGGTTTTGTTGATCCAATACTGTTCTTGGTCCTTCCTTGAGGTAACCTGTTCTTGGTCCTTCCTTGGCCCACTAATTTATTTTTTTACATCAGTAATTATAGGTATCCAAAATTTTATTCAGAAATACAATATCTAGATTCAATTCTTATAGGGTAGGATCCATATTTAGAAATAATCTGGACCGTACTGTGTTTTTGAGTAAAATGTTGGGAACCCAGTAGAATTACTATTTTTAAATTTTTATAGTTTATACTTTTTAGGTCTTATTGGATTAGAAAAGTAATTTTAAAACAAATTTTAATGGATCAAATATGAAGAATTGACAAAAGATGATAAAAGAATTTTAATTTTAATTTTATTTTTTTTGTGTTTAGTGATTTATAGGGGGGGGGGGGGAATTTAGGTCCTTCTCACCTAAAAGGTAAGAATTTTGACAAATTTTTAAAATTAATCACTGAAGGCAAAAGAAAATCAATTATTTATTTGTTTATTTATTTTGAAAATTTACCGATAACTCTCATATACAAAGTTTAAAATCCATCGAGTTCCAAAACAAACACTTGTACCAATTAGTCCTACATATTTTTAATTGTTACTAAATTTTTTTAATATATATTTTTTTAAATTTAAAGATGTTACATTCCACCACCGTCAGACTTCAGCCTTTACTGGAGGCTCGTCGAATTATTCAACATCACCGGAAAGTCGCTGGAGTATCACCGAGTGTTCTGAACGTCATTGGAAGTAACAAGAATATCCAGAACATTCGCTGGATATCAAGAACATCATTGGAGACTCACGGAATGTCCAGAATATTGTCGAAAAAAAAGAATAAATGGAAAAGTTAGAGCGAAAAGAAAGAGAATGGGAAAAAAACATATGTTATAGATATGGGAAAAAAAATATATATATATAACAACAACAAACAATATAACAACAACAAACAATAACAATGGGAAAAAAACATATGTTATTTTTAACTTTTGTAGGGTTTAAGCAAATAATCTTCAATATTAATTAAATTTAAAAACAAGCTTTGAAATTTTAAAATTGTTACAATTTCAAAAAATAATTCTATTAAGCATTTATCCTTATTAATTAAATTGAAAAACATGTTATGAAATTATAAAATTTTACAATTTTAAAGCATGTTACGAAAGTGCAAAATTTTATAATTTTAAAAAATGATTCATTTTAGCACTAAAAAAAACTGAAATTGGAAATTTTTACAGTTTTCACTGTTTGTAACTAAAATTCGAAAACAATTTGTTTACAATTTGAAAATTTTCTCCATTAAAACAGGAAAAGAGAAGTGTATAGTAGAGAAAAAGTAGAAAAGCTGAGAGATCGAAAGAGAGAGACAATATAGAGAAATGATTGTACTCCGGCAAATATTTTTGATTTAGATCTAGCCAGATTTGATATAGATATGAGTAGATCTATATTAGATTTGAGTAGATCTACTTATTTTATTCATTGGAAACTCATCTCATTTGCTGTCAGTGTTGATGGTGGTCGTTAGTGACTGTATATCAGCAAAAGAAAGAGAAGACGGAAGGCTAGTCGTCGCCGATCGTCAGATATCAAAAAGAGAAAGAGAAAAAGAAGAAGGCAATGAAAGTGCAGAGAAGAGAGAAAAATGTGCACAGAACTTTTGAGAGTACACAAAAAATTGTTGGACTAAATAAAATTTTCCTCTCTTAAGTAGGACTTGTGGGTAATTTGCCCATTTATTTTCCACATTTGCCATTCAATTGCAATTAAGTGGGCTTCTCGGTCTCATTTGTATACAAAATTATGTGGGCCCATAAGCCCATCATTATTATTGCGGGCCTGGGTTTTGGCTTTTTTTTTTTTTTGGATCAGGGGCTTTGGCTTCTCTGATATGGTACGTCACAGCCTACCATATTAGAATGATGCCAATTATATGATTACCTCTTGCAAGAAATCAGCGGTTCCTTTTCTCTCTGGGCATTTGAATCCACAGCTCTCAAAGAACTCAATTAAGTTTTCTCGTGGGCCCTGATAGACAATCTGACCCTCCGATAAGAGTATGATATCATCAAATAGATCGAACGTCTCAGGAGCAGGCTGGAGTAAGGACATCCGGACCGTGGCCTCGGTGAGGTGCACAATCTGCTGCAAACACTTCACAATCTGAAATGTTGTGGAGCTGTGTAGGCCCGATGATATCTCATCCATGAATAGAGTCTTAGTAGGCCCAACCATCATTTCTCCTGCATTAACCCAAGCCCATTCATTAATATTGTTTTTGTGGGCCCAATATTTTTTTTTAATTATTTGGTTGGAGGGAAATAAGGAAGGGAAATTGCATTTGAAATGGTAAGACTGGAATACAATATTAAATGTTAGTATGCATGATAATACTTCATTTGCAAAGTACAAACTCGGTGGATCAACTTGTAACTTAATTGGGTTAGAAGTCGAATTATAACAAAACTTCTTAAATTGTCAAAATTCATACTAAATTATAAAAATGTCAAAATCTAAAAACCATCTTATAGACGACGTATTTGTAGGAGGTTTAAAAAAGAAAAAGAAAAAGTGAAATTCATCGATAAATATCTTCTTCTTCGTCTTTTTATTTTTATGTTTTGCGGTTTTCCTAGATAGTGGTTTTCCTAGATAGTGAAAGATGCTTGAAGGTGCAACTCTTAATTTTCTCACGTCACAGTTCAGGAATGACGAGTGAATAAAAGATGTGATGAACACACACTCTTATTCATTAAAATAATATAATAAACTTTATTTAAAGTGTGATGAATTTCATTTAAAATGAAATCTTTTGATACTTTAACTAATGAAAAGATGTGTTTTTGTTCACACAAAAATTAAACTCACTTTATCAATAATGACTTCTTGTTAATTTTTTTTAACAAAAAAAAAGGATGTTCTGTAGGGCTATCATAACATCTGTGGGGGTATCATAGGATTTGTGGGCTCTGGCATCAGAATAACTGGTTGTCAGTCAGATTTAATTCAACAAAAATGTTTAAGACCTCCTTTCCCCTATCCCCTTTGACCCCTTTTCTTTTTTGATTGGTCACTTTTTTTTTTTTTTTTTTTTTTTTTTTTTTTTTCTTCTCCTCCAATCACCACCCGCCACGTGTGTGTGGGGGTGGTGGGGGTAGAAGTTTGAGGGGGTCTAAATCACTGCTGTTAATTCAATTCAGAGGAAGAGACTCATCACTGGGATAAGAGAGGAATGCACCAATCCCTAACATAGGAGGTAGAGTTACAATTAGAATAGGGCATAATCAATTTCACTGTTTAAAAAATAGATCACTAATTATGACTCCTAAAATCAAACCTTGCTCAACTATGTAAAAGGAGACTACTTTTCCACTCCACGACCACCGGTAGTGACTTCTCGTTAATTTAGGTATGGATGGAAGACTTGAATTGGAAAAAGTCAAATTCTTTCATTAAACATGTGTGATGTCAACAAAATAGTTGTTAGAATAGGTGCCCTTTGTGTTGTGTTGTGCTGCGGTGGGAATGGACCTATTTGTCAAAGCCTTTATTAGTTTCTTTCTTTCTTTTTTTTTTTTTTTTATTGTATAAAAAGATTAAAAAAGAAATTAAAAAAATTAACTTTTAATATATTTCTCAAAATAAGCTAAAGTAGTTAATTGTTGCAGAAAATATAGTACTCTTACAAATTTTTTTTTTTTTTGGGGGGGGGGGGGTTGATTTTGACAACAAATAATTGAATAACCTTTTATTAGGTCTTAGAATTAATAAATTAAGACAAGTCTCTCTTTTGGGATGAGAATAAGTAGTAGTACTAGTAGCATGATGCATGGTCTCCATAAGGGGGGTTGGTGGGTCAACTCTAGGAATTGGTCAATATAATTCATTTCTATTCTCCTTTGAATTTTGATTCTGCGAAAAGCATATTTTACTCATCTATATTTATCTTGGTTGGTGGTGGGTTGTTTTCTTGTTAATAACAATACGGAAAATGACAAAAAAATACGTATACAAAATAAAATGTATAATTCATTAAATTTGGGTCACTCACTTCTGCTTCATTTAGTTGTGGCTAAAACGTTAGTTTATTAGCTCAAAAAATTATTTTGTATATATATAAAAAAAAAAAAAATCTCACTTTAATCACTCTAAAAAAAACATTAAAAAAGTTAAAAATATGCCAAGCAAAATTAGGATTTTCAGTATAAATTTTTTTTGTAGCCAATAAACTAGCTTTTTAGCTAATTTCAAAAAAAACCTTCATATTTTATGTTTTTTTTAATGCATTTTTTGTGTCGCTAATTTTTCTCTTTGTTAGCAATGGTGACACCATCCTACTGATATCACGGGCCAACAAAAAATTAAAATGGGATTAGGTGTACACCAAACTCTAATCGATTGACAATACTGTTATGTGATAATCCATTTTTTTCTAGATGACAATTATGGAAAAAGAGGAAATCAACCAACCTGTTATTACTCTCTTTTTCTGTCCTCCTGATATTCCTCTCATCATTTCATCCCCAACAATAGTGTCTTGGCACACATCCAGTCCAAGAATCTGTATTAGTTCAGTTAACAAAAATAAATAAATAAATTACATATTAGGAAAAAACAAAAACATTTGAATAGGTAAATTCTATGATTTTAATATTTAGAAAACAGTCGTTCACCAACCAAAGTCTTTAAAAAAAAACAAAGAATCCATTAGTCTCTCAATTTATCCATCAACCACCCACATTGTAGTAGGTAAGTAGAGATCTTTGACGGAGATGTGTTTTACTAAACAACTCAATGCATGAGTAGAGTTGGTGATGACTTTGTCAACACTCTCTAATTAACTAAATAAAAAGTCAAATAGAGAACTTAAAATAGTAATTTTACGTGTATAGAACTCGGTCACATCACATAATTGGATGTGTTCGACAGTTTAATTTTGTGCACATATCTTTTTTTTAATTTAAAATGATGGCATGCTAGTTTATGAGTTGTGAAGTAGAATTTTATGTTCAGTTTCGTGCACGTATCTTTTTTCAAACTTAACAGGATAGTATGCAGAATTCTGTATCCAATTTTGTGTACAGATCTTTTTTCAAACTCAACAAGATGGCATGCTAGTCTATGGGTTATGAAGTAGTATTCTAGTTCTGTGCACGTATCTTTTTTGAGGTTGTATGCAAAGGGTAAAATAGTAAATGAAGTGTTCAACTTACCCTAAGAGTGTAGTCAGTAACGAGGCTGCTCTCAACTCCTTGTATTGCAGTTGCCTGATACATATATTTGAGAAAAAAAAAAAGCATTACAATCAAAATGCAATTATTTGCATATAACTATACGATTAATGACAATTGGAAAAAACAATATCCAATCAAACCATTTTGTAATCTTGTGAAATTACCTTCATGAAAAGATCGACCTCAGCCTCCGTAAAAATACCTGCAGCTTTCTCCCTTCTTGAAAGCTCAGTTAGGAGATCTATAATTTGATTCATCAACAATCAAATACAGAATCAAAACTAAATGTTTTACTTAAAAAAATAAAATAAATTGAAATTAGGTTTAAGAATTGATTGATTAAGTACCGTATCGAGTCCTGACTCCTTGGCACCTTGCAGAGAAATCTAGGGTTTCTTTGACAGTCATTTCACCCACATGAACATCATTCTGGCTAATGTATGCAGATGTCTTTTGCGGTACAAATTCTTTAAGTTTGTGTTCATTATACGTGACTTCTCCTTTTACCTGTTACATTGTATTCTCTTTCATAATTAATTACTAAGATTGTTAATTAAATTTTAAAGTTACATACATTAGTAGTACAATTCTGTTACAAACACAAAATCAGACAAATAAAATTTTATAAAATTTATTAGTAAATTCACTTTTGAAAAATCTTATACATCGGTGCCCCCATATGGGGTCATGGAAACTTGGAACTGACCTTTAAGCTTGGGTCCAACTTTGCAGCCAGTGCCAACGATAGGGTTGTTTTCCCAGAGGAGGGTGGGCCTAACAGAAGTGTCATCCTATAGCATAAATAATCAAGATCATTACTATATGATTAGTATTATTAAAAAAAATCATACTTAATAATGTGACATTGATACATTAATATTTTTTAAATTATAAATTAAAATGACAGATTTTTTGATTTACAATAAATTAGAAATGGAATATATTCAAGAAAAGTGCACTTTGGTGATTTTAAATTGTAGGTATTTTTCTGGTTATTGTTTGTTTGGTATGTAAAATTGTTGAATGTTAATAAATCATATTATAGGGTGGTTTGGCATCACTTAAATAATTCATATTTTTATCTTTTTTCCATCACATCACCTCTTTACTTTTTTACATATCTTTTCGTAAAAAGACAAAAAGTACACTTATTTAGATCATACCAAACAACCCTTATGTATAATTTTTTTTACATAAATTTTGTTCGTATAATAGCGTATCCTAAATAGTCCAACAAGTAAAAAGTATTTATTTATCAGTTTTCTTTACATAAACAATGTCATGTCGGCATAGCCAAAAACAAATTGAGAGCAGCTGGATTATTCAGCAGACATTTTTGCGCGGTTTGGTGTAGATTCTAAGTCGGAATTATAGATTCGGAAAATGTTTGGTAACTTGAATTTATATGATTTAAATATATTAAAACGACGTCATTTTAACACATCCGAGCTATTCAAGTCATGAATTTTCGGCCCACCAAGCATTACTGTTATAGATTCTATGTTTGGCATGTCGGTTTTGGGTTAAAATTCATAAAAAGATAAAATAGATTAAAAGGTTAATAAGATAAAATATCACATGTAAACCATAATCATTTTATTTTTTTCTTACAAAAGTCAAAAAAGTCAAAAAATTTATCTCAAACGAGACTTTTTAGCCCAAGCTAAAATAGTCAAAAAGCTAAAAAGTCAACCCACATCCCAAACGAAGGCTGAATATGTATTCTAATAATGTAGTTAAAGTATTTGTTAAAGTGTGTTATGTAAGAATAATATATATATATATATACATATATATAAATTAAAAAAAAAAAAAAAAGTCATTAAACTCAACCCACCCCTTCCATTTCTCTCTCATCTCACTCTATCCTCCATGTTAGCTTAACTAATCAATTAGAGAGCAATTTTGTACCTAATTTTTATTAATTGACATGCTCGGTTGTATGACACTAATCAGTGGATTAGCAAACCCACTCGAGATTAGGGTGTGCGTTGTATCATGTTAGGTCGTGTTATCTTAAATTCATGTTAAAATTATCTCAATATTATAATTTTATTCGTTTATTATTTTGTGTTATCATATCATGTCATTTTCGGTCTGTGTTTGATTTTTATCATGTTAATGTGTCATGTGAAAAAAATTTCACTATTAACTAAAAGGGTAAATTACAAACACACCCTTGAGATTTACTTAAATTACAAATTACTCAATGTGGTTCTAGAAATTACATTATGCCCCTTAAGGTTTCTAATTTCATAACAAATAAGTCATTTTATTAATAAATCATCAAGTTAACTAACAGTTTTTAATAATGTTAAAATTTTATTTCAATTAATAATTCAGATAATTTTATTATTGTATAGGTAAACAGTTAGAAATTTCACTTTTTCAGTTAATTATGTTAAATAAAAAATTTTGACAGAGAGATATTTGTAATTTTCCAAACCATAAGGGGCAATTAGTATTTTAAGCAAACCTCAAGGGGTGTATTTATAATTTATCCTAACTAAAAATATCAAATACATGAAAAAAATTTGAAAATTTCTTCACAAGTTAAATTTAATGAAACTAATATCTATTAAATGAAATCATTTATAAAATATTTAATTTCAACTTAATTGTATTTTCTTAATTTATAAAAATTATATTTTATTATTATATTTTTTACTAGATTAACTCAAATAATAGACAAAAAAAATACATTAAGTTCAATTAAAAGTAAAAACAAACCCTATATTAAACTTAAAATCGCATTTTACATATTTTTTAATAAATTTGATGTAATTATATAAGACATTAGAAAATGTCATGATACTCTTTAGTTAAAATAAAATAAAAATGTATAACTAATTCTTCATTATACAAGTTATTCGTATCAATTTCGTGCCATACAGATTTGACACTAACTCGACCTGTTTAATATTCATGTTATTTGGTCGTGTCATATATGTATTCGTGTTAGGAAATGATCAACCCTAATCTACTAATTTCATATACGATTTGAGTCGTATTATCATGTCTTATTACAAATTCTCAATTTTACTGGAGATGCTTTTACGAGTCAAACATCTACTATTATTTTTGAAATTTTATACAAATCATTAACACGTTATTCTGAACATGTATTCTTGCATAAACATTTTGTTTACCAATTATTTTTTATAAAAATATATAATTATCATAAAATATTATTAATATTATTGGAGACAAATTAATTTAATGAATTTAATTAGCTTGATGGTTTTATCATCCCAGAGGCATCTTTAAGAATAGTGAGTTTCGTAGCCTCGGCCAATTGGATCCCAACACAACTCAAAGCCGACTCGGCCATGTTTCGGGCTGTATTTGCAAGGGTTGGAAGAGCTCGGTTACCAATGTAGCAATCGGCTTGGATGGTTAAGCGCTCAAACCGAACTTCTACTGTTGGAAGGTTGATCCCTACCCTGCAATCACAAAGTAAAATACTAATTTAGTAGCCGTTTGTTTTTACAATCAAATCTAACTTTATTACATGAGATGAGACAAATATACATGGAAGATAGTCGTGTTGTTTTAACTAGATTTTGTGCATTTATAATTTTTATTAGAATCAAATATAATTTTGTTACATGAGATGAGACAGATATATATGTAAGACAACCGTGTTGTTTTAACTAGATTTTGTACACTTATAATTTTTATTTAGTAGTAGTAAACAAAGACAAAGTTAAAGGGTAGAAAATTTTAATTTGTGAGTTCATATGAGCCAAACTCCTTAAGTTAAAATATGAATATATAATTAGTTTGATGAATAATTAATCAGATACCTAAGTTTTGTTTTGCGATGGTTAAAAAAGTTAGTTTTTATTCAAACTTTTTCTCTTTAGTAATTTTCTTAAAAGAAATTAGTGTCATAACTTTTTCTCTTTTCATGTCTTTCTAGGCTAAAAATTTTAAAATTTAAAAAAAATATAAAATCAAAACAAGTGACAAAAAAGCAGAAAATAACAAACTTTTTTTGCCTTTATTTATTTATATTTGTTTATATCATTAGTAGATGACCCATGCGATGCATGAAAGTTTTATTTTTAAAATAAAAAATTAATTTTAAATCTTAATACTTTATGTGTAGAAAATTTTAATAATTAAAAGCTGAATACAAATAGATTTGCTAATGATTGATGAAATTTTTTGTTACTGTGTGTTATTCTATATAAAATAGGCTCATAAAAATGATTTCATTCAAAGTTAAAAAAAAGAGAGTATATTTTGAACTTGAAATCAAATCCTTATTTATGTTAATCAAATTTACCAAAAATGATCAAAATATTTTTTTTTTGAAAAAAATATAAACAATTGAAAATTTTATAATATACAAATTAAACTTGATTATTACTCAGTGTATTATTTTGATTATTAATTGAAAATGTCTTTACTAATTTCTTATGTTTTTGGTTATATTTAAAGTGGTGGATCGGGTCTTTAATTATGCTACAAGTGGTATTTGATTATGATATATTATAATATTTTTATATGATAATATTTAAAGGTGGGTTGACTTGAAGGTTGGATTAAGATCATAAGAGTTATTCACATTTATAAAAATTATAAATTTAAATCATAAACAGTGTTCTCAAAGGGAATCAAGTATAAAATCTCTATAACTTTAATAATTTCAATTCTCAAATGATTTCTGATTAATTATGTGACACATTATAATAATCACAAAAATTTTATTTTAGCCAAATTATTTTTGCATATCTTTTATGGCATAGCTCATGAATATACATTATCAGTAATACTATAAATTTAAAATTTTTATTTAAAAATTAT
Source organism: Camellia japonica (assembly GCA_030407325.1). Lineage (NCBI taxonomy): Eukaryota > Viridiplantae > Streptophyta > Magnoliopsida > Ericales > Theaceae > Camellia > Camellia japonica. The sequence continues at coordinate 105,636,961 of JAPPVO010000010.1, read as the reverse complement.
TCAACAAACATCGATAAGTGCATTCAATATACACAATCATTTTCAATGAATCATTATTCTTTAGAATAATACTCCACACTAATTATTAGTTGACATTTGTCAATTTATCTCCTACAAAATTAACAAAAAAAAATTGAGTTGTATTATTTTAATCAAACACTACTAAATCACTTCTAGAAATATGGTGTTTGACATAAAATCACAATGAAGTTAATTTTAATTAATATAATAATATCTTATATTATGATATGTGTTACAAAAGAATAATGTTAATTTTAATTTAAAATAAAATTTTAATTTTAATTGTTTATTTTAATAATTTTAACCTTATCGTTCTATAAAAATATTACTTGAATACTTATATATAATAGATTTAGTTAAATTATTTGTTTATTTTGATAATTTTAGTTCTATTGTGCTATAAAAGTGTAATTATCATATAATAATTTTATTTGATATATATTAAATTAATTATGTAGAGTATTGATTTTTTCTTTAATATTCTTTTTGAATTATTCATATATATTGTAAATAGGTATATAAAATTTAAATTAAATATAAATGTTTTGTAATAAATAATTTCATGTTAAATAAAAAATTAAATATAAATTAATATTAAGATATCAATAAGATAAATAAAAAATAAAAGAAATAAAAAAATTAATTTGATCCGTGCGATTTATATAATTAAGCACATTCTGTTTTATTTATTTATTTGTATATGGAGATAATTTTTTTTCTTCAAATATCAGAATAATTAAATTAAAATATCAACTATATAATAGAAATCTGACAATGACAAAACTAAATTCACGATGAAAGATATAGGGAAAATAATTATTTATCAAATAGAGCCCATGTAAATTTAGTTATTATAATTGAAATTTATGAGTTTGTATATAATTTTATATGTAAATGGAAAATGCATGTTGGTGAGGCTTTTTTTAAAAATTTATTTATTTAAAAACTAAACATTTAGAATGTGTCCCATAAGAAAGGAAAAAATATTATTTATATATATATATGATATGATATGATGATTAGGGACTTCTAGTTTATAAAAAGAAATTAAAAGTGAATTCTTTTTTTTAAAAAAAAAATTAAAACAATAGTTAAAAAAAATCAACCAAAAATTTAGGGGTTGTTTGGGATGAACTATATAAGTGCATTTTTTGACTTTTTGGATAAAAAAGTAGAGGAAAAAAAAATTATTTGGGATAATTTTTTGACTTTTTACAAAAAAATGTATGTTAAAATATTGTATAAAATAACAAAATTATCGAATTACCCCTAATGCCCTCTATGCGTGTACTAATAATGATTGTTTAGGAAGCCAATTAGCTACGTTGCTTTGAAGTTGTGTGGTGGACTAGACGGTGCTATTCGGCCTGTGAGGCCCTACCACGGGTCTCGTTTTGATAATCCGAACCGTTCACTGTGTAGAACTCTTCGAGTATTATAAACTTGTAAAAAATCAAGTTGATCAGATATCGATAACTATCTCATTAGATCAGTTTTTTGTCAATTGTTAATTTGTTCACCGTCCATTTTTTTTTTTAATACAAAACTGATTTGATCATATAGCTATCAATATCCGATCAACATGATTTTTTACAAGCATATAGTACTCGACGAGTTTTACACATTGAACGGTTCAGATTATCAAAACAAGACCCGTGATGGGCCCTCACGGGTTGAATAGCATCGTCCGGTGTAAATTTTTTGTGCACCGCCTGTGTAAATTTGTACCATCACTTCACAGTGTACCATCACTACAATGGCCATAGTTGGCTTGTACTTTTTTCCTGTGTAAATTTGTTATTTTTTTTTGGTAAATAGTGATAATTTTTGACCTTTTTAATAACTTTTTGGTCTTTTATCTTTTATAGAATATGCCAAACAAGCACTTACAATGCAATTACCAAATCAATCCTTAAGTTTTTTTTGACCAGCAAAAGACAACTTTAGTGATCGTCTCGTGGCCATCTGCCTTCACCTCGCCACTGTCATCTAAGTAGATCTGGTTATAGAGGACGATGAGTCACAACCCAGGTGTGAAGAGATGTATATCTACTGTCACGACCCAAACCCGCCCCTATGGGTTTAGTACCGTAACCGGCCAGTAATCCATGATTACTGGAGGCCTGCTCAACAGTAAGGACAGTAATACAAAGTACAGGGGCTGGCGGAAGCCAAAACAGTAATAAAAGATGTCCAATGAGCTGTGACAGTCTGTATGCAAAAAGACTTTTCCGAACATATTCACATTGATAAGCAAAACATATATACACCATATGTGCAAACATTCAGGTTAGGGACCAAATCCCTAATTAGCACAGTACAATACAAGTCTTAAACAGTATTACAAAACAGAAGTAAAAGGAGATAATCTAAATACCCCAAAACAGCCTTGGCTCGGTCAGACTTGGAACCTCGAGGTGAGGCACAATGGTTGGCTTGACAAAAAAGGAGTTAATCCGACGCTCTCAACTCCGATCCGGTGCCTGGACACCTACATATAAATATAAATAGTGAGCTAAAGCCTAGTGAATAACAAATGCGTAAAGGGGTTAAGAATGAATGTCCTTTCAATCATTAAACAGTCATATCAGTCATTTAGAAACCATAACAGTTATATATGGTACATTCCATAGCAAAACAGTACAGTAGGTCTTAACAGACCGAACAGTCAGTTGATGGCCATCATAACAGTAAACAGTAGTGGTTCCAAACGTGGGAACCGACAGAGATCTCTGTGACAGTAGCAGTAACAGTAAATTGCTATGGATGCCATGAATACAGTTTACAAATAGGACAAACATTCATTCATTAAACAATAACGTTTCAGTAAACAGAACAGTTGATCATTCAGAAAATATTCATAATTGAACATATCTTTACAACATTGTTACTCACAGAGCACTGGGCTAATAACAGCTAAAGAGCGTCCTCGGATGCCAACCCTACACAGTTACAGAACGAACACACACTAAGTTACATATTTGGGGATCGACAACTTAGTCCTTATCTTGACTCGGTGTGGTTCTACATCAATAGCCTCATTAAGATGCCTTAAACTAGGCCTAGGAATGCCAAGGACGAAATGAGGATGCAAAGATGTACTTTAAAACACTTTTCAAAATTTTCAGAAAACAGGGGTCTCGCTCGAGCGTGGCTTTCTTTGCTCAAGCGAGCTTGTCAAAACAGTGGGGTCACTCGAGCGTGGACTTCCTCGCTCGAGCGGTCTGTAAAAATGCAAAAAGTGCTGGATGTTGAAAATCTCCGCTCGATGCCCGCTTGACGCTCGCTCAAGCGTAAGACACAGTCCTCGCTCGAGTGTAGGTTCTCTCGCTCGAGCGTGCGTCTGCGTGCACCAAAAACCTGAGAGCTTGCAATCTACGCTCAAGCCATCATTCCTTCGCTCAAGTAGGGCTCTGAGCAAACGATGGTCGCTCGAGCGTGGAATCCTTCGCTCGAGTGTGGAAGCCAAAATCTGGAATTTCCAGATTTGCCTCCCAAGCTCAAACCAAGCATTCAGCACCTCAAAACTCAACCTCTTGGGCCCATTTTCTGGAAAAAAACACTTTAAACCCATAATATAACATGTTTTGGAGATCAATTTGTAAAATCAAAGCCCAAGGGTGAGTCAATTGAACCCACATTCAAATAAACTTCAAGAACAAGCTCAAACACAACATGCATGATCTCCTTTAAAATCCAACACCTCAAATCAAGATTAAATTGGCAATTTGATGGAAAAACATGATGAATCCATGGACTTCAACCAAAATGTAAACATGCATGTAGGAATTTCCATGAAAACAACCTCAAGACTTTAATATAAAGACATGCATGCATGAATTAGCTCATAATTCAACTTTTCAAATTAATCCTTGACTTTAAATTCTAAATTACCATGAACCTTGCAAGATACAACTTAAATTCACAATGAAGAAGGTGAAATCTCTACCTTAGGTCTTCAATTTTAGGTATAGAAGCTCAATTATGCAATCAACCTTCAAATCTTCTAAGTTTCCAAACAAAACTCTTGATGAAACCAATTTTCCTCTACTCTCCCTCTCTCTCACGGTTTGGCTTAAGAAAGTGGTTGAAAAATGATGTATGAAGGTGCCAAACAAAGTTTGTAGGAAATGGCCACTCAATGGCAATTTGGTAAAAAGTGCAAACTAATGTGATTTAACATTATTTAATCTAATTTAATCGTTCCAAATCAATTTTAAATTAAACCTACCATAAAATCACATAAATTCTAACTAGCATAAAATACCGATCAATTTCTGAATCGGCCGCCGATAAGGCCTCCAATTCGCTGTTCAAAGATAAAACATGAACAGATCAATTAAGTAATCAAACAGATAGAAATGCGTTTAAAACAGTATACTCATGCAATCAATTCAGAATTTCAGTCAGATCAAGCACTTATCATGCTTAATCACAGATTAGCACTAATCAGAGGTGAGGGTTGTCACATCTACGGTGGGTTTTCGCAGCTTAGATCCACCCCATGTGATCTTCGACCTTTGGCGTCGGTCTATAATCTTTCTATCCTTTTTGTGATTTGCTTAGTCTCAGTCTCAGTCTCAGTCTCAGTGTTTATTTGCGGTAAAGAAACAGAGCCTTGCCTCCACTCTCGTGGCTTTCAAATCCGTGTTATGTGAGCTTCGATTTTCGTTTGCCAGATCTTGCAAGGTCAAGTATAGAGTTTGTGGTCTCAGAACAGGGAATCTGTAGTGCAGTTCTCGGCTATGGGATGGAGAAAAGAGTAATGTTGTTCTATTCTTACCCCCGAAACATGATGAAGAGAAGATTTCGAAAGGGTAGAGATAGCGGATGTTGGAATCCAGTTCTAAGAAGGAAAGAGGGCTGCAAAAATGGTGTTAGAAATTATGGATTGTTCGCTATTTTTGTGGATAACATCCCTAAATTAATGGATCCAAAGAGTCTATATATCTTGTTCAACAAATTTGGGACAGTTAAGGACGTGTTCATCCCGGTAAAGAGAAGGATAGCAACATGTACAAGATTCGGGTTTATTAGATTCGATTGCTTGATAGCTACATATTTGGCTATTCAAAAGGCAAATGGTTTGTGGTATGAGGATAAGAAGCTAAAGGTTAAAAATGTAGTGTTCATCAAGCCTCAACTCAGACAACAAAGGCTGGAATTAGGTAAATCTATGAAGTTGGATTTACAATGGTGGTTTAAGCAAGATAAAGCAGAGGTTGGAGGTCAGAAATCTTATGTTGAAGTAGTAAAAAGAGAAGCTACTGATAAGAAGGATTATTTAATTGTAAAACCTTTTGAGTTAGAAAATGAATGGCTCTCTGTGAGTTTCATAGTGAAGCTAAAAAATGTCTTTGCTTTTCCGGCATTTAGAGAGGAATTTCTCAAGAAATGTTTGGATGATATATTAGTCAGAAAAAGGAAGGTAGAAATGCAGTCCTAACCTTCAAGTCTACACAAGTTATGAAGGAGGAGTGTGATCAATTGAAGGGGTGGATTTATGATTGGTGTGATTCAATAACAAAATGGAGAACAGAGAAGAATCTTGAACAAGAGAGATGTGTTTGGTTGTGCTGTTATGGAGTTCCATTTAATTTATGGAATGCTAACACATTCAAAAGCATTGGTAGCTTATGGAGTGAGGTAATCCAGTTTGATGAAGTTATTGATTTAGATTCCTTTAAATACGGCAAGGTTAGATTGATAATGAATAGTATGAAATTATTAATACGGTGATAAGGTTGGAGCACAAAGGAAACACATACCCTATTAGGATATGTGAATTTTTTGATTTTCATGAAGATGGAGCAATCAATTCTAGTACAGGGGAAGATCAAATCTCTGTCAATGGGAGAATCAATGCAGGGAGCCTAAATCAAGTAAGAGTAGTCTATATAATTCTAAAACGAGAGTTTGGAGACAAAAAAGGATACTTCCTTCAAGTTTACATAAATCAAATGAGTTATTAACAACTATTAATCAGTACTTGAAGAGTATTGGATTTGTTGGAGGATCTCAGATAGATTGGGTGCATATGAAACCTATGCTTGGCCCACAACTAAAATATGGGCGTGTTTATTTAGTATTTTGGAGGCCCAAATTCACTGCTGTAGATTAAGGCGTTCCTGTTGACAAAAACAAGTCTGTACTAGTATCCCATGGGCCAAGTTCACTTATTTTTCTTGGGCCTAAAGGAGTAGTGGCAGGGGTTGACGTTGTTGTTAAGTCATTGATTCTGGCAGAGAATAGCAACTCGGTCAAGAAAGAGGAATCATCTGGGTGGTATAAGGGTGAAGGTGTTCATATGGTCACAAACCCCAACAATGCTAGTTGAAGGAATAAAGAAAGGAAAAATAAATTATTGAAAGTATCAATGGTATTTCCAAAATTTGAAAGATTTTGGAAGGGGTCCTAATTTGGATTTGGAAGGGGGTTCAAAATTAAGTGATTGTTTGATAGGAGGGTCTAAATTTGGAAGGGGGTGGTTTGGGTGGCTTGTTGTTGGGTGGTTTAGGTGTTGGGGTTGGTTTTATTTTCCTTTGTTCACTTGTTTATTTGGTTGGTTTCTCTCCAGCCTTGGTGTAGTGTAAGTAGAGGATTGACTTGCTTTCGATCTCGACCTTTTTGGAATCATCTAGCTTGCTATGATGCTTATGCACTCACCACCCTTTATTGATGTTCATCTCTATATTATACATTTGATTTTCATCAATAAAGTTTTTTTTGCTGATAAAAAAATAGACAACTTTATTGATTACTTCAATGAAAAATAAAGATACAATCAATCCTATAACATGTGTTAGTATACTAATTAATATAGTAATTGATATATGTAGCACTATTAAAATTGATTTAACATATTATCTATACAAATTCAAAATACAATTTTTTTTTTTAACAGAAAATAACACAGACATTCACAAATTTGCACATAATTATGCAAACTTATGTAATATGATTACTATACGGATATATTAATAATAAAAAATAAATATATTTAATTTAACAGTACTTGACAAAATCGAGTGAAGTAAAGCAAACCAAAAAGAAAAATTCAGTTAGAAAAGAAAAGAAAACAACTTACTTCTCGATTCGATTTCTGAACTTTCTGAAGAACCTCTCATTATCTTCTTCAGCAACTCTAAACAGCCTGTCAATGAATTGTTGTCTATCATTCACATCAAGTTTTCTCACATCAACTTCCTTGTGGACCACCTTATCACTACCATGTTCTCCTCCTGCACTCTCTGCAATATATTGGATTATACTTGTTCTTAACCTAGCATAAGTGGGCAATTTCTCAAGAGCAGCCCATCGCAGAGCTTCTTCATCTTGGTCGGCTCGACTACTTGCTCTTCTTGTTTGATTTGCACTCCCAAACACATCTTCTATGTTCCAAGCTGCCTTGCTCAGGTTCCTGCTTATGCTTCGGCTTCTGCTATGACTTGGCCGCCTTCCTGATCCTTGCATTTTATCTACTTCCATCTTCATAAAAACAGTTTTGCTACGAACACGAAAACTGATGACGGATAAGATTTTACAGTTAATGGGATTCTTCACTTTTGATAAATCTTATCTGTTTATGTATATTTTGTGTCAAATTTTGTGACTCACTGTAAAATTACTCAAAGAAAGAGTGAAGAAACATATTTGATTTGGTTTTCAGAATCCATTTAAAAAAAAAAAAAATTCTAAAATCTAGAAGTTAATTTGGTGAAAAAAAATATAAAAAACACTCATCATTTTTATATAATTGTGAAAATTACAAGAACAGTCCCTATAGTTTGTGGCTCGTGTCAGTTTGGTCCCTAATTTTTCAATTGTGACACATTTAACCATAAATTTTAAATCTTGTTCCAACTACAGATAATTGAAGATACTATTACTTAATTTTAAGGACAAAATCGTTAATTTGATAAAATATAAACTAATTTGACAAAAATAAATGTCAAAAAATATTTTTAAATTTTTAAAAATTATTTTTACCTACCAAAGATAAAATTATATAAAAATGATAAATCTTTTAGACATTTATTTATTTATTTTTACCAAATTAATGTTTATTATGTGTTTAAATGATGATCATATAATGGGTTGTGTTGTTAAGATTTTTAAGGAGTAATCGATATATTTAATATATGAAATGTTTTTAGTTTTAAATTTTTCGATTTAATGGATTGTTCTAATAATGATATCAAAGTTGTCGCCATATTTGACTTTTAAAAAACCAGAAACTAATTTAATAAAAATAAAAACAACCACCCATTACATGATGATCATCCAAACACATAATAAAAATTAATATGGTAAAATAAATAAATAAATAAATGTCTAAAATATTTATTAATTTTACATAACTTTGTCTTTGGTGGATAGAAATAATTTTTAAAAATTCAAAAATAGTTTTTTGACATTTATTTTTATCAAATTAGTTTATATTTTATCAAATTGACAATTTTGCCCTTGAAATTAAACAAAGGTATCTTCAATTGTCCTAATTTTGAACAAAATTCAAAATTCATGGTCAAATGTGTCACAATTAAAAAGTCAGAGACTAAAATGACACAAGTGCCAAATTATAGGGAACGTTAGTGTAATTTGCCCAATATAATTTAATCTTTTGGGGAGGGCATAAATAATTTTTAAATATTTTTAAAAAATAGTATTTATTTTTAACAGACTGGCTTCTATTTTTTTAAAAAATTTAGAAAATTATTTCTAAAAATCAAACCAAACAGAGGCATTGTTTGCCTGTTTGGCTGTATTTTTGTTTTTTATTTCCATTTTGTTTTAGAGAAAACACTAGTGTTGTGTTTGAATGGGGGATTTAGAAATGAAAAGGAAAAATATGTGTGAAATTAGGTGAAATAAAGACATATTTTATTCTCATTTTACCTACATTTTCTCTTTCCCTTTTCAAATATCTTCCAAATTCTCTAATCAAATACAACATAAAAAAAATTGTTTGACAAAAACCGTTTTTGAAAATTATTTTTTTTGGAAGTTTTGAGAAAACAACTTACTTCTTAATAAACATAAAAAAGTTTGCAAACATAATAACGATATCAAAATGTTTTAAATTATAATTTTAAAACTTACAAACTTAAAATATAAATCTATTATCAAATCATAATTTTAAAATTCTACCAAATACTAGTGATAATTTTTTTTTTCGTTACTCTATTTCAGAGCCTGCTTTGGGCATAAGGTGGTGGTGGCTGTCTAGATTGATTTACTCTGGGTGTGAGTTGTGGGTGTTTGTTTTTTTGTTCTTGGGTATGCTGCGTTGTCTCAATTGGTTGGTTGCTCATTAATTTTGAGGTGTGCTAATAGATGATTTTACTAGCTTTATGGTGTCAATTAGGGAGGAAATTAGAAGAAAATTACAGAGGGTCATGATTCCTTTGTTTTTGTAAATATTATTATGTTTTATAGAATTTTAATGTATGTATATATATATTATTTTATATATAAAATGGCTCTCAGTATAAAAAATATATATTATTCTTTTTCTATCTTGAATTCTCTTTCTATTTTATATCTAAAAAAAACTTATTCATCTTATTAGAAATTGTTTCTATGGTGAGAGGGAGATTTATAATTTGGCTTTGGGCCGTGGTAGAAGCTTTACAAATAGGACCGAGCATGTTGGGCCGAGCTAATTTGGGCCAGTCCAGAGTGGATTTTGCCCGGTTGAGGCTCGGGCCCGTGTTTAGGCCGAGCTGATTGAGGCCTCCCTGGAGTTGATCTTGCTCGGTCGAGGCTTAGGCCCGAGGTCCAGGTCCAATGTTTGGACCGAGCGTACTTGGCCAAGATGACCGCCTGCCAACCCGGGTTCCAGGGGTCGCACGCGTAGTTCGGCGGGAAATGTCTTCTGTTCACCGGCCGACCTGTCTTGAACTCGGCTCTGCCGGAATGCTTCCGAGCTCGGCTGTTAAGGAGCTCGGTGAGCGGAGCACTCAGGCACGCTACGCAGCACAGTCATGGGAAGCCGAGGTGATGCCACCGGGCTGCCGAGCTCCCGCTAATGTAGTCTGGCGGTTTGGTTAGGTGGTGTCCGCTGGATTTGTGCTGACAGATAGGAAAGCAGCTCCACGTGTCAAGAGACCAATGGGAGTAGATTTGAGCGCAGAAAGTATATAAGCATGACTGCGCCTCTCATGCTGGATATAGAACATCATTTGGTGAGAAAAGCCTAAACACTCGACTCTCTCCTCTCTCTTTGTATCCCTAAGTGTGTGGTAACTTGACCGTCGGAGGGGCTTTCCGGCCACACACCGCCAAGTAGCTCACCGCCGTTGTGTTCGCAGGTCGATCGAACAGACGAGGAGCTTGGACGAAAGGAGTACGGGCATTACTGAATATTTGCTCCCCGTACATATGGTATTGAATTTCATTATATATATAATTTATATATCATATATATATATACATGTGTGTTTTGTGTATATGGTGAAAAAAATTATTTTTCTTTTGGCTCCTTTGGTAATGAAATCTTGATTTCGTCCCTGGTGCCAACTTAAATGGGATTATAGAGCTAATTGTGTTACTTTTTGCACCCTTCTTTCTTTATTGATATATGTTATTTGATTGATTATTATGAATTGTAAAACAAATCATAACGCAGCGGGTAAAAATTCAGATCATACCTTTAGGTGATAGAACCTGAAGCGAAGAATCTCGTGAGTAAATCATGTGCTTCTAAAAAATGCGAACAACGAACACCAAGTAGTGGAGTGATACCACAATATGAGTATCACCCACACAAGTCGCAGTGCAAAGGCTGGATCGTTCTCTTTATGAGAGAGAGTTAGAGAGAGAGTCTTTAGGTGATAGAACCTGAAGCGAAGAATCTTATGGGTAAATCACGTGCTTCTAAAAATGCGAACAACGAACATCCAGCAGTGGAGTGATACCACAATATGAGTATCACCCACACAAGTCACAGTGCAAAGGTTGGATCGTTCTCCTCATGGGAGAGAGTTAGAGAGAGAGTCTTTAGGTGATAGAACCTGAAACGAAGAATCCCATGGGTAAATCATGTGCTTCTAAAAATGCGAACAACGAACACTCAGCAGTGGAATGATACCACAATATAAGTATCACCCACATAAGTCACAAGGCAAAGGCTGGATCGTTCTCTTCATGGGAGAGAGTTAGAGAGAGAATCTGGGAAAAAAAGTTATGGATAAAACCACATAACGTATCTGATATCAATATATTATTTAAATATATAATTAGATATATAACCATATATATCAATCTATCCATATCAGTTGATATGATAGATATAGATATCATGAGTGGTTATCCAAATAAGTTTTGAATTCAAATTCAAATTGAAACTTACTTGGATAAGGTTCAAAAGGTTCATGGGTCATGCCACATGGACGCCCAATTTCTAACATCTCCCACTCGCACATGAGTTGGCATGACACTGCTACATCTCTATCTCAATCTCCCCAAAAATGAACAATTTCATACTAGCCAATGTACCGTGCGTAAAATATTCCCAACAATCATCTAGAGCCAAACACACTCCTATGTCAAACTCCATTTAGGATATCTAAACCCAACTCCAAACTTGATAGTAGGTGTGACCAAACACCCCATTTCAACACAAAAAAAAAAAAAAAGTGCAGATTTTTTTGTTTTTGTTTACATCGTTGTCTTCATGCTTTCCTCTCTAACTTCTCTCTCATTTTCCTTTACTTTCTTGGTGGCCAAACACCACACCCTTGCTCCACCCTTACACCACCACCTTAACCCACCATCTCCACCACCGCCGGCCACCTTATCTCGCCGGAAAAAGCGTCCGGTCGGCCACTCCTTAAATCCATCCGAAAATAGCACAATAGAAGTACCAACTCTAGATTTTTCTTAATCTTTTGAAGAATCAAAGCATGAGGTTTATTTTCTTGATGGATTAGAGGCTTGTAATTGGTAAGAATCTTTCTCTAAAAGTTTAGTTTAAGGTTTTACATATTTTGAGTTAGAGAAGATGAAATTTTTGTATTTTAGATCTATTATGATTTGGGGTTTGATTGTTGAATTTTATACTCTCAATTAGTTTCTATGAATGTTTTACATGTTGAAAAATGATCAATTTGATGGTTGTTTTGGAGATTAAGATTTTGGGTTAATCTAGGGTTTGAATGTGATGTAAAATTGGGGATTTTGGTGTTAGGAAATTTATATGTTAAAATTGATTTGATAAATGGTGGATTGGGTATCTCTATGTTCTATGGAGGAATTTTAAAAATGATTGAAGAGATTTTACTTAAGTTGTTGAGTTTATAAAAAAAATGTTGATTTTTGACTTTTGTAGTTAATTGATGGTGGTATTGTGCATATAAATTGATTCGATATTTAAAAAGTTACTAACTCAAAGATGTACAAAGGATGGGTGTTGTGGAAATTGGATAAGTTATTTGTTTGGGTGACTTGAAGTTGGAGGAGTTTTTTAGCTTGTCATTCCTTAGCATAATTTATTTAGGATCATTTTTGTAGATGTTGTAATTTTCATTGAAAGCTTTTTCCTAATTTTAGGTCCTATTTATTAATTGTTAGGATTGGAGGAAGGCGTCTCTACACCTCTTGGGAATTAATTTGTAGAGTCTCAATCTACGCTTTTGCTATTTTTGGAGGTGAGTATACTTACCATGGAAATTACCTTACCTTTATCTTTATTACAGAGTTTGAAGATAATTTTGAATTAAAGGAAGTGAATGATACATTTTATCATGATATATGTATAAAAAGAAAAATCTATAAATCTATAAATCTATTGAGGCCAATGGTTGAGTTTAAATAAATATATGATTTCATTTGTATAATGAAGCACTAATTTTTTTGAGAATTTATTTAAGTTGAGTCCTTCAAATTTTATGATGATGATGATTGAATGACAATGAAACGTTGTACAAGGGTATTTTTTTTTTTTTGTTTTGATCATATAACCAAATTTAACCTTTGGGGCCACAAGGGCCAAAATGCTTTGGGGTCCTGGGGACCGAAATGTTTTAAGGACCATAAGGGTTGTTGTATATATAAGGGGTCTCGGGGACCGAAACATTGAAATGAGAATTGAAGTGCTACGTTGACATGAGTTATGTTCCTATGGTTATGTTTTGGGTAACGGTACCGTCACCACCTAAGTCGCGAGGTAACGCGACCCTAAGGCTATGTAGTGGTTCGTATGATGGACATGAAATCTTAACGTATTGAAAAGTTGTATTTTGTTTACTTTCATTATTTTTATTTTTATTTTGTATAAATTTCAGTCCAATTAAGCTCTTATGTTTATTATCTTTATTTTGAACCCAATTGGAAGGAGCAAGTTTTATAACTCCATGGTATTGGTATACTCATTGGGCTTTTAGCTCATTCTTTTAAATAATTTTTTTTTTCAGATTCATAGACTTTTGTGTGGCTCGCTGTAGACACCCCATTTTTGACTGCCCTTAAGACTTGGACGCGACTGATGGTTTACATGGTGGAGAAAGGTGTGCAGGGCAAAGGTTTAATTTCTTCGGCAAGAGGAGAGAGACAAATTCCAACCTTACACCCCATTTTGGACCAAAGCTATTTTGGATGATTTTTAGACCTTAAAACCCTCTCTTTCAAAATATTTTTTGAAACAAAGTTCCTACAATGTTCCGAGGCTCACATTTTATTAAATGTCACGCTTTTCGGTAAACCGAGCAAGGACAAAGTGAAAATGAATGAAAGAGAGATGAAATCTCTGAAAAATCTTTCAAAACACCTTGTTTAGGGGTTTGGATTTGAAGAAAAGAAGAGAAGATGGAAGAAACCCAATTGGGGGAGAAAACGGGCATGAACTGTTGAGAGAGAGTCGAGCAGTCCTCGCTAAATCGGGCCTATTCATTTGCATATTGGAATCCAACTATGAGGCTACCACCGTTGGAAAGAAAACTTCCGAGGCTTCATTTGCACTCAAGAATCTCCTAAAGCCAATTCCAGACGGGGGAGATATGGTTGATTGAAGTAGGGTATCACTCCGGTTGGACCGAATCTGCGCGGCTCCACCAAAACAGGCATAACGTTTTGCATAGGAGGAATTTTGATGCAAGGTTTGCGTCATTAGAAAGCTAACTTTCGGGGCTTCAATTTGGACACCTGGCTGACCACCTTTGGACTTCCCAATCACTGGCCGACCACCCTTCTATCCGGCAGACCAATTTTTGTCCAGAAAAACCAGAAAAAGTAGTAGGCCGACCAGAAAAGGTGGTCGGCCGACCACTTATGCCCAGAAAGCTCAGAATTGATAGATATTTTCCCTCCAGCTGCTTTCCACAACCTCCAGCTGTCCCAGATCAGATATTTTCGACCCAAGCTTGTTGAGGAAGCTATTCTCTTCATATTAGAGGGTTAGAGCACATTTAGGAGGGAGAGACAACTTAGGAGACTTAGAACATTTTGAGAGCTTCTCTCACTAAATTTTTTTTTCTCTCTCTCTAGAATTCTCAGCTCTCTCTTCCTATATTGTGTGTATAGAAGCATATAAGTGCCCAAAAGTGAGTGTTCTTCCCATTTCTTGAGCCTCCACCCTTGATCAAACTTGCCTATCTTGAAGAGGTGATCCTTGGAGGTGTATTTGGAGCTCATAAGGCTAATTTTGGTCCAAGAAGGACTTGTTTTGGTGCTGAGCTTTAAGGGTAAGACTCTTCTCCTCTTAAGCTCATTCTTGGTGTACTTGTATAGCCATCTTTGCATGCTTCTTTTGGCCTGGTTTTCAACTGAAAAAACCTTTGTTTTTATGGATTAAAAATGATGGTTTAAGGCCCTTTTGGAGTTAAGGGTGATCTACCCACTTTTGTAGCTTTTTGGCTATGTGTTGAGCCTTGTTCTAAAGCTTTTAAAACAACCTTTCTTTGGCCTTTAAACCACTGAATTCCAGAGGAATTTCAGTGGTGGAAAAGTTGTCTTGAGGTCCCAAATGGGAGGGGATAGCCTCCCCTCCTAGTTTCCTCATGCCATGCCTTGTTGGCTTTGTAAAAGAGCATTTTTTTTGGGTTGTTTTAGCTTAAGCCAAGCATGTTTTAGGCCCTATTTTGCCATGTTTCAGATCTGTTTTGGGGTGGATAGGGCCCTTGTTGCTTATTTCTTGCACTTGTAGTGCAATCTTGCTTTCTAGCCTAACATGCTTCATGTTTTAGCCTATCTTTCTAACATGTGCTAGCTTAACTTTGGCCTACAATTGTTCATATCTTGGCATGTTTAAGCTCTGTTTTAACTTGTTTGGATGGTTTGTGTATGGCCTTGCATGGTTGTGGTTTGAGTGCTTAGAATGGCCTAAAAGAAGCATGCTTTGCGAGCTTGTTTTGGTGCATGACCAGCATGTTTTTAGCTCATATTTAACATATAGAAACTCTGTTTTGAGCTAGATAAAACTCTCATGCATTACATTACATAGTTGTAGTTCATGTGCTTCAAGAGCCCAATGAGTTGGCATGCTATATCGCTTTGTTTTGGTGCATGTCCATAGCATTTTCAGCATGGTTTTGGCATGTAGAAACACTGTTTTGAGGTGGTTGGGACCTGCATGCATTGTACCATATAGCTATGGTTTATGTGCTTCATTGGCCTCATGTATGAGCATGCTTTATTGACTTGTTTTGGCCTTTGTTCCATGCACTTTAGCCACTGTTTTGAGGCTGCATAACTCTGTTTTGAGTTGATTTTGTTGTTTAAGGCTTGCCTTGTGTGGTTATGGTGTAATGCTCTTGCATGCCTAGTTGATTAGTCCATTTGAGCATGAGTGCTTGAACCATTCACATGTTGTAGTAGTGTCTTGCACACAATTTCAGAGCATACTTCATGCCATTCATGCCACTTCCTTACATGTTTCACTTTCATTGCTTTGAAAGTAGCCTCGAGCCTTTTGTCGGTTTGAGCATGAAGTTGAGACGTTCATGCTTAATGGCTTTAATCCTCTTGAGGGTTTCTGCTAACCAACGGCATGAGGTCTTCTTCATGCTCAAGGCACTTGAGGCTTAGGCCCTCTTTCCCATTAGAGGACTCTCATTTGGACTTAATCAATTAAAGGATGAATTGGTAATGCTAAAATGAGTAAATAAAATTGACCAAGTAAAACGGCAAGATAAGCATAACATGTGTTTGCATTGCATGTGTCAAGTGTTCGATCGGACGTTATATCGAACACAAGGCGGATTAATCCATTTCATACTCAAAGTGATGAAATGAGCTAATCCCCTTAGTCGCCAACACACTTGATCATGCATGATAGGGTGGTGGCATTTTGTGTGTATTCGTGCATTCATGTCATATTAAAACGTGCAATTCGACTCCTCGGCCATCATGCATTGAGATGCGTGATTGATGGGCCGAGGACCGAGGGCCACACTCCCTAGAGCTTGTGCAAGGACGGGGAGAAGTGGTCGCACGCACATATGTTGAAAGTACCTTGCTTTCTCTCCTTCTTGCCTTTGTTGCAGAAAAACCAGATTCCAGGGGTAGAAAGTGGTCAGCGGACCAGGTTTTCTGGTAGGCCGACCACCTTTTTTGGTTTCCACCATAATAGGTGGTCGGCAAGGTTTTTCCAAGCCAATACCTGGTCGGCAGCCTTCCCAAGGTGGAGTTTCAGCCTTCTGGAGCTTTGTGCAAGTTTTTGAAATCAGTTGCAAACAAAGGCGAGACGAGGCATCGCGTTGGAATTTACTGACAAAGAGCATCGAGCATGCATGCATCCATTATCATCCAAAACAAAGCCGAGGCGGTCACATTCTTTTAATTTACTTGTTTATTTAGTTAATTTGTTAATTAATTAGAATTGTGTAATAATTAGCTGTAGCGACTATTCATTTCGGACTGTATTATTTATTCGGACCCTCCGAGCGAGGGCACAATTGTAATATGTGTGCGTGTGTGTGATGTATGTCTTCCAACCCCACGTCTTTCTCCCTTTTATTTACCAGCTTATGATGGTTAGATTAGGGCATGTTTCAATTAGCATACTTATGCTTGCATGTTTGCATCCATTCATCTGTCTTGCATGCACCGGGCTCGGCGCATCATACCAACTGCATTGTATTTCAATTTCAAGTTGAATACGTGTTAGCTGTAGCATCGTCATATGCCATCTTAGAATAGCCGAGCCTATTGTAGTTACATTTTTGCATGTGTTGCATTAGGAATCTCAGCATAGTTAGGATTCATGCATGTTTTCTAATTAGCTCTTTGTTTTGGCTTGGAGTACTCTGTAAGTTTTATGCTTTAGCATTCTTGCATGCGTGTGAGTGTTGCCATGATAGCATGCTTTACCATGAGGCTATGTGCTTATGTGATATATCTGCCTGAATGCCTGTGGGTGAAGGTTGGGTTACTTGGATTGGAACAATGCACTGACTGTGAGTTTTAAGCCCACTAGATAGTGGCAAAACCATTTTTTCTAAGCCCACCCGAGGGTAGCAAAATCCGCATTTTAAGCCTACTTGCGAGTAGCAAACCACTTTCAAAAAACAAACATGAAATGTTTTGTTCCAATTCAGGCGACCCAGTCTATACTTGTATGCTGTGCGTATCACGTAGTAAATCTAGGCTAATTAACCGGAATAAGAGCACATATGTTTTCAAAACTCGATATTATGGTTAGTAGAGGCCGATCTTTGATCGGGCGAGCGGGGGTGCTCACGAAGTGACCTTCCCTAATCGTACTCAAGTTCCCGAGCCGAAGCAACTTTGGTGATGACGGACACGTGGCCTTAGGCAACGAGTCAGGGTTTCCTAAATTTCCCCAAAACAAAATATTTAGGTGGCAACTCTGTATCTAGAAAAGCAGTCCATGTTTGGCACTTCTTTCAAAAAAATCTGTTTTCAAAAATGATTTGCCGGATTTGGACTCTTTGATGATTCATCGGTCTTGTATTGCACTCTGCGAGATTAGATACAGGACCGTGACATTGAGTCCTGAACTGTAGTAAGCCCAAATGAACAAAATGGGATTTCCCTCCCGGGACGTTCGGGGACGTCTACACTCACCTCAACTTGGAAGACTAGAATTTTTTTGAAGGATCAAAGGTGGGCATCTTGTAGTTGAGGTTTTGCTTAGGGTCATTCTAGGATGTAAGTTTACCTTTTATTTCATTTTTTTATGAAGGAGGTTGATTGTAAATAATTGCTTATGAAGTTGGATGTATTTATGGATTCGTGAATAGTATGCATTATTTTTGGGGAGGAAATGCTTGGGAACTATCTTGTAGCATGATAATACTTTTTGTCTTTGAATAGATCATCTCATATATGTTGGGCAATTGAAAGGTATTATGCACTTTTGGTGATGTGGTGATGTGATGTAAGAATTATACAGGAATTGTGGTGTAAAGGTGCTATAGAGTTTGAGGTGCACCCTCTTGGCGGGGTTTTGCCTTGCCAAGATTGGGTCGTTACAGTGCGACCGCTGAGAAACACCTGCATGTGGGAGCTCTATACTAGAAACTCAAAATGAACCAACATAGAGACATCAACCCAAAAAGAGTAGAAATAGTGTCTCATATACCCCAGACCCATCTAATTACACCGGTCCAAAAAAGATCCGAAATCCCTCAAAAAGAGCATGTTTAACCCTTTCAATTCTTGCAATATATTCACACTCAATCCACCTCTCATACAGAGCGATGTGAGTTGCCGGCAATGAATATACAACAGTGGTGTAATATTAGATGATCTTCCCTTTGCCCTCATGCCATTTAGTTTAGGATTGACCGTTTTCCCAATGATGTCTTTTAAGGCCAAATTATACATGACTGCAGGCAACATACCAAAGTAGCAGAACATCAACCCCTTACCTTATGACATAGTCAAAAGTCACAAAAGGGTACATAAATGAAAGTCATATTAATAATGACATGTAAGACTCACACGGTGAGGAAACAGGGATCTATTCTCTCACCTCATTACTCGGTCGCCAAGCTCATATAGTATGAATACATGTTACGGTGGAGTAACTCTTCCAAAAAGAGTGACGTCATTCTCGATACACCGTACATATATTAGTCTAGTCGCTTTCTAGCGCCTAACCCAAATTCTTTATTTGCTTGCCTTCTAGGTGCCAAATGAGATCTCATATCTGGCTAATCATAACAGTCACAACATGGAAAGTGGGTACTAATATCCATGTTTTGGTCCTTATCACGATCTCATCTTGGTTGTAACCAAAGCGACATACATAGTGGATAATTTAAGCCTCTCTTGGCTCTAAATAAAAAATAAACCACTAGTCTCATCCTTGTTCACTCCCAAGCGCTAAAGGCGATTGCTCATGTGAGTGAGCCAATCTTGCCTGTTGACATCATCATCTGCTAATTATTATGACACAAACCATAATAATGTCAACATCCCATCATCTCATAACAAATAAGTGATCGATTTTTAAAAAACATGACCACAGTCTGCGCAATTCTAGATTCCAAGCATAAGCCTTATCAGCACCTCTTGCGATAAGCATATACAATGGAATTCACCATTTGCGTCTCACATGAAGTGGTTCAAGATCACTACCTCTTGCGCAATTACCTCTCTAAAGATATTTTGGTGACCAATCTGCTTCCATTCAAGATGCGCCCAACTAGCGCATTGAATCTTACAAGGGGCAAATTTATATACTACTAGTAAAGCATTCTATCCACAGTCTAATGAGCAAGGTCAATGTCTAAACTACTCAGTTGACCATTTACCAAAGATAACATTTATCATGCCGAATACGCCCACATAGTGTACTTTAGGCTCTCACAACAAAAAATATCAAGGAATATAGGTCATCTGTTTCTCCCAAAGACAATCTGAGGATTCACTCAATAGCTAAGGCTCTGGCTTTTACCGATAGGTAAGTCAATGGGTTTGTAATTTTGCATCTAGAATCATTCTAGGATATTCCTTATATAAGTCATCAAAGACAAACCAGGAATTCTCTCAAAACAATCCCTAAGGATCGTACATCCGAGCATATAAATTACATCATCTATGTCCATCATATCTAAAATAGAGGACTGTTCACCCTAGGTGGCGACAACCTTATAAATTTCAGGCTCATAATGACTAAGTAAGGAAAAACTTCTTTTTGGACCATTGATCATGCCTCAGTGGTCTTCATCGATCATCATTGGCCTATCATGGCTCAACGAAATCTAAGAACCACTATTTGGATAACTGTTTTAGGTTGTAAAAGATTTATTGGAACTAGCAACCTTTTTGCGCTCCTAACTTTTCACCTTAAAAACAGAAGGCAAATCCCTACGGATCTACTTATCCAATTCTCCAACGAGAAGTTTGGATCACAACGTCCACAAATCAATATTCCGAACTTATGTCAATCATAGCCTAAGTTGAAATAACTTCTCTCCCCAGGAGGAAGTCTTCTCATGGTCTACACCTTCCTCAATGGTGCGACTTTTCGATATCTAGCGAGCCTTATGCCTCAACAATGACTATCCAAATTACGCATAACTTTAGAATAGTTTCACGTCATAATAGAAAGTCAACCAAATTATAGAAATGGTTAATCCTCAAAGAGTTTGTCTTAAACTACGCAACATTGATCCACTTTCTAAAAACAGGGGACTAGAGTCTTTGGCATTATCATGGGCTCTTTATCATCTTGCGGAGCAATCATGAATGTTTCCCTCTCAATCACCCAGTGATGACGTGGAAAATTTTCATATTCGTTACCATGCAACTAAGAATGTAGAGTATTCTTCTCTAATGGAGTAATCCATTAGTAGGCACATCACTCCCACTGTCCCTAGGATATTGAAAATTTCTTTCCACTCTCAATTAGGCTACATAGAGCGCTATGCTTAGAATTCTTTATCTTATAGAGTTCCAAAACTCTATTCACGTCACCTTTACTAAGAAAACTTTATGTGACTTAGTTACACTCCCATAAAGTTGCTTACCTTTATGCACATGACCCGGGGGGTTTACATGACAGCATACAATAATGCGCCATAGAATCCTAGGTCTTAACTTTGCAACCTTATGAGAAGTAAAATAAAGATAAACTGCTTAACAGTTACAAATCGCCCATAGATAGCTCTCCGCTAACCCATTACTCAAATGGAGTGTAAAATCTAATATGGAGGGCACTTAGTTAGGGATATAGGCAACAAACTAGTGCAATTCCCAATTGGGAAACATTTGGCGCCATTATCCACCTAACATTAACAATATTTAATTCCTTATCTCTACTATACCATTGTGTTGTTGAGTACTAGGAATAATCAATTTTCCAAGCATCCATTTCTCTTCACAAAGCTTTCTAAAAATAACTCAAATAGATACTCGCCACCTTGGTCAAAACTAAAAGCACGAAAGCTGTTATATGTGCAATGTCAAAAATTATCTCAAAACTTTTGACTTATGGGAGATCTAATAGTCTTGACTCTGATTCGTATCGTAATCCATAAATGTGTCGAGATTGAGGCTTAGCTATCATACCCTTACACATGTTCAGTCACAAATATCATAGTAGACTAAATGCGCCAATACAGATGCCCTTCTATGGCTTTCCTACTTATTTGTGCGCAACCATTGTGAACAAAACATGAGAGCAGGATGTCACAAGCGAGTGGGTTCGAGAGGGCCTACTTAAACCATCCATGTCATCTTCTCATTAATGTGATTAAGTATAACAAGCCACCGGTTTATGTCCAATGTCATAGACTAATTCCAATCATTCTAATGTGTGAGTTCTCGAAGACAAGTTTAAAGGTTTAGGCCCAACTAGGTAATGACTCGTGACTAATTCATGTTCACTAGATCATAAAAGGATGTCATGGAGATATCAAGTGTGCCTAAGTCGCAAATTAAACTAGTTAGTGCTAATCCCCTGCACCTTTAAGTTAATTTTATTCTGCATACACTTTACTGCATCTAGTTGAAAGATGACGATACTCCTCTTGCCATCTCTGTTTCTCGCTTCATAGTTACTTGCAATTAATTCTACTATCCACAAGAATGAGAGAATAAGCTATCAATCTATGACAACTCTTGAAGTAACTTAAGCGCGAATTAGGCTAAAGAGTCTAATTCAACACAATGCTCTCAGAAGCGATGCTTCAAACTCTTAGAGTCATAACAACCTTGTCGGCCTTGACCTTTTCATTATTATACTGCAATGTTTGCGCTTAGTGATAAACGTTATTAAAAAAAAACGTTAGCCTAGCTAAGAAATCATACAAAGAAGCACCTCCTCATGTCTCACACTCAAGTGTGGAAACAGTAAGTGTCCAGACTTAGACAAGTTGGCAATGCTAATAGATTTTGCAGCCACTTGGCGCTAATCTTTTCACTTAGTGTTAATAGATTTTGCTGTTACTAAGCGCTAATCTTTTAACTTCAAGTAATACTTTAATGCACACTATTATAGTGCGTGAAATTTTACTCCATCCACTCCCAATAGTTAGGTAGAGAGCAAAACACTACTCATACTGGCTACTCGTCTTACACTTAATGACTAACTCATTTAAGCTCATATTTCTTGGATGAAGTGACTCTGGAATGTTGCTTCATCCAATGATGCAACATCATTACAAGTCAAATTACAAAGTCAATCTGCGCAACTCAATAGTCAATATCATATACAGATCTATTGAGGGCTTACTAATTTCACAACTCCAAAACTCGCCAATCAAAACTACGTAGCGTGCCGCTAACGATAGTGCACACATTAGTTTTTATTGTGCCAAATTTCTAATGCCCTAACCCTTCACATGTCATCGATATTGTCCGCTTTGGGCCAAGCCCGCACGGATTTGTTCTTCCCAGTGGGTGACTCATCCCAGAACTAATCCAGCTTAAGCATGCTTAACTGGGGAGTTCTGCTTGGGATTTCACCACCCAAGAAAAGGCCTTGATGCTATATAAGAGTCTAGGTTTTTACTTTTATAGTCCAGGAACTCCCCCTCCATTCCCAATGTAGGACACTGGGACCTTACAATCCACCCCCCTTAGAGCTGCACGTCCTCGTGTAGTAGCCTGCCAGCTCACAAGCCCGTCCACATGCACCCAGAGACGCCAGGGGCCCACACTTGGTACTTCAGAGAGTCAGCTCTGATACCAATGTAAAACAAATCATCACGCAGCGGGTAAAAATCCAGATCATACCTTTAGGTGATAGAACCTGAAGCGAAGAATCTCATGGGTAAATCACATGCTTCTAAAAAATGCGAACAACGAACACCCAACAGTTGAGTAATACCACAATATAAGTATCACCCACACAAGTCACAGTGTAAAGGCTGGATCGTTCTCTTCATGGAAGAGAGTTAGAGAGAGAGTCTTTAGGTGATAGAACCTGAAGCGAAGAATCTCATGGGTAAATCACGTGCTTCTAAAAATGCGAACAACGAACACCCAGCAGTGGAGTGATACCACAATATGAGTATCACCCACACAAGTCACAGTGCAAAAGCTGGATCGTTCTCTTCATGGGAGAGAGTTAGAGAGAGAGTCTGGGAAAAAAGGTTATGGGTAAAACCACATAACGTATTGATATCAATATATTATTTAAATATATAATCAGATATATAACCATATATATCAATCTATTCATATCAATTGATATGATAGATATAGATATCATGAGTGGTTATCCAAATAAGTTTTGAATTCAAATTCAAACTTACATGGATAAGGTTCAAAAGGTTCATGGGTGATGCCACATAGGTGCCCAATTTCTAACATGAATAAAGTTTCTTTTGCAGGTTAAAAGAAAAAAAACAACGACAACAGAAAACGGAAACACAATCAAACAGGAACGTGGATGCAAAACTGAAGGATAGTAAACGTACTTGTTTGGCTCTCTCACTCTGTTGTAATTTGGTCTCTTACCAAGAGTTCATGAGAGAGAGAGAGAGAGAGAGAGAGATGGTGTGGGTTAATTTCATGCATTACGGAGAGAAGTTTGTGGGTATTTATATACGTTGTTTTAGAGAGAGGAGAGGGAAGCTGGTGAGGCTGAGGTTCAGTGTAATTATTCAAAAATGAACTGCTTATTTATTTATTATTTTCTTTTTAAGAGAGAGAAAGGAGAAGCAGGTAGGGATCCGTTTGGTTTGGTATTTAAAATGGGTTTATTACACTTTTTATCTCTAAAAATTATTGTTAAAATTGTCAAATTAACTACTTAGTTTTTAGACTCTTGATTGAATCTACTAAATCTCTAAAATATATAAATCATCGATTGAATCTATTAAGTTTATAAAATATTTAATTTAAACCTATTTAAAAAATATTTTATTTCACTGTGTGTTTAAATTAGTATCAAAGTTTCGTTTCTCATAATTTAAATAATAACACTTCGCTATAAATAATAATTAAACAAAATACTACATTAATTAAGTTACAAAAATAACTTAGTGAAAAACTTGAAGATAATAAATTATAAATTATAAATGAAATCCAGTATATAATACTAGTTAAAGGCAAATAAGTAGTTATTGTAGAAGATAAGTAAGTAAATGCTATTACTCCTTTATTCCGTTTTTATCATCCCAAAATATTAACTCTTTTCAAAAATCAATGACTAAAATAATATGATTTTTTTTATTTTGTCCTTCTTTTAAATTCATTAACATTAATATTTTTAAAATGTAGTAATCGAACTACCAAATGTAGGTTTGGAAATTTAATATTTTTGAAGTGTAATAATTGTACTATCAAAAAAAGTTAAATTCTCCAAATGGGACTAATATTTTGGAACGAAGAGAGTATAGATAATTGCCTTACCCTTATAAAAAAAATTCACAAAAAGAACTGACGCCTATTTTTGAAAGACAAAATAAAAATTTGAGCTTTTTTGAAATAAAATATTAACTAGATAGGATTTTTTTATTATTAATTTATTATAAATTGTAATACTTATTAGCTTACATTTTATTTTTGTAACTTTTTAAGGGGTAAATATATTTGAATTCAATATTTTAGGGACTTAATAGATTTAGTCGATAGTTTAAGAACTAAATAGACTTGATTTATATACTTTAGGGACTTAGTAGACTCAATCGATAATTTAGGAACTAAGTAGATAATTTGACGATAATTTAAGGATAGAAAAGGATAATAAATCCTTCAAAAATCATTTTTTATTTTTGGTTTTTTATATTTTTTGCCATGATATATTTTTCTTCATATGTTAGTCAATTTTTTAGATGAAATATGAAAAAAGTTTATGAAAAACAAAAAATTAAAAAATGTAATTTTATTATTATTTTTTTAAAACTTGTTCACATATATTTTATTTTTTAAAAGCATCCGAAAGAAAAGTTTGTTTTTAAAAATCAAACCAAATAGGGTGTAATTAGAGGTGTAGGCATCAGCTTGTTGACCGCTAATCCATCCTTACTTTTTCAAAATTTGGAAGTGTGTTTCGGCTATGTGTTAGGTCGGGCTGGGTATAAAAGTTTTTAGTTCGACTTGCTAATATATTTATTTAATTATGTAATATATTAAAAAAATATGTAAATGATCGAACTTGTAGAAATTGTTTGAATATTTCAAACACTCAATTTGTGCTATTTGATGCATTAACTTCTTGTTTTGTATTTTATAATATTGGATAGTGCGTTGTAAATGTAACTATTTGATTTTAAACGTGGACTATTGGGTTTGTATGCAGGAATGTTTCAAAAAAACTTTGAATATATTTTTTAAATAATCTGATGGATGAGTTTGGAAACACTACAACAACATCATGATTTTGTGGCACTATTTGAATGACATTTTTTAATAGAGTGCCACCAGATTCTATGGCATTTTTAATAAATGTGACGGAGTCACACACTTGTAGTCCCCCTTTCTTTCTTTTTTTTTTTTTTTTTTTTTGAATTACCAAAAGAAATTTTTTTATTGATAAACATATGAAAATAATATACCAATAAAGAAAATGGATGAGTGCAAAGAACGTTATAGCGGAACATCTCAATTCCAACTAGGTTGGTACCAAAATACCCATCCAATTCCAATTAGGTTGGTACCAGAATAAAGTCATTCTTTAAAACAAGTCTGAAAGTTTCCACAGCTTTGATGTGCGAACGCATTCCATTGCCCGAATAGATGCCTTGTTCATTTCCCATTGGTTTCCTTAGGCTGAGGAAGCCTTACATGGTATTAGCAATGTGAATTGTAAAGCCCGAATCAATCCATCAATCGTATTGATGAGTATTAACAAAATTAGATTTATAACACACAAGAGATATGAGATTACCTTTCTTCTTGAGCTATTTGTTATACTTGGGGTAGTCTTCTTCACGTGACCCTTTTTTTTGCAGAAGAAGCATACATCCTTATTGCTATGATTTTTAAATGACACTTTACCAAGCTTCTTCCATTTTTGATCACCTTTACCCTTTTTCCATTTCCCTCCTTTATGTATTGCTAAATGAGCACTTTCCACTTTCTCATGCTTCAATCTCTCATCGTCTTGAACAAATATGGTCAAAAGTTCATTGATAGACCATTTTTCCTTCTATGTGTTGTAAGAAATTTGGAATGCTCCATATTCCACAGAGAGAGAATTGAGTATGAAATTGACAAGGAATGACTCAGAAATCTCAATTTTTAAGGACTTAAGACGAACTGCAATGTCTCTCATTTCCATAATGTGTTCATGCACACTCCTAGAATTGTTATGCTTCATGCTTAGTAGTTTTTTCATTAGGATGCTTGCCAATGCTTTGTCAGAACTAACAAATTACTCTTCAATAGCCTTCATGTAGTTCTTGACCTTATTAGATGGTGGGATTGAGCCCATAATGCTCTAGTTGATATGTGACTTTATGAGCATTAGGCTTAAGAGATTACATCGCTCACACTTGTCATAAGCATTCTTTTCTGCAGCGGAACTCTCATTCGTGGGTTCAAGAGGTTCATCTACACGAAGTGCCAGATTGAGGTCCATGTATCCTAATGTCAAGAGGATTTTATCCTTCTAGTCCGAAAAATTATCACTGTTCAAGAATGGAATACGAGAAGCTCATTAGGTAGTACAGAGGTAAAATCACTGCAATTACCAAGAATATCATTAATGCTTTGAAACAATAACCATAGTCTGAATAAACCAATGTCAAATTCAGTAACAAATCTAAACCTTCATGTGGGTAGAGTTCACTAAACTGTATTAGATTTGCTATTACTTTATAATAAGACTAATGGATTCCAAAATATTCAAGGAAAAGAAAATTCATACATGTGGGTTTAGAGTGCCCAATCCCTTTAATACCTAATCCATTGTCTTGTTCCAATTAAATTTCATAAAAAACTACTTTCCTGTGGGACTGAGAAATTATTTATAAAACATAATTGCAATACAAAAATGCCAAATTAATTTTTAACTTTATGTGATCAAAATACTGAGGATCACTACATCTTTATGTCTTAAGATATTGTGGCTATTCTTAAAACAGAATAAAATATATATATATTGTACGGGCAAGAAATATCCTTCTTGTATAATCCTGTTGACCAAGTCTGCGCTCTTCCAAACGTCATCGCTTTACTCCCTAAAAACACAAACGTGAGCTAGCCGGCGGGTGTGTGCCGGATACCTCTCCAATGCCTAAGTCAGCAAAATAGACAAATAGACAAAAGCTCTGTGTATTCGAGAATCAAAGTTGTGTTACCTCTCCATAGGTGATGTTATGAGCTTTTATAGGTTCCGCGTGGCACAATCCTAGTAGGACTCTTACTCCTCCATGTAAAGTCCTCCTAGGAATCATATTCCTAAAAGATAATGCTTATCCTTCAACACCCCCATCACTCCTTAAACCAAGTGAGATGGTTCTACCATGGTCGGATGTCAATATGACCGAGATAACATGGCCATGCTAAAGCCACAGACTAGACCGAGCTCCAAATAGCTCGGTTCTTCCTTTCACTGCGTGTACCTCGGTTTGACATATTCCAACTGGGTTGTCTGAGACCGTACTAACCACAACGAGCTTGGACCGAGCTAACCAATAGCAAGGTTCTGATGAAAGCTCAACATACTTTGGCTCAATATGGTATGACCGAGCTAACCGTTACCGCTCTGAGTGTGGTGACCGAGCTAACGGCAGAGCTCTCTTGGACCGGGCTAACTATCTCTACTCTGGCCGTGGTGACCATGATTATTCCTGGACCGAGCTAACCCTTGCTAGGTCACTTCCATACCTGGACCGAGCTAACACCTGGACTACGGTCCACTTACAAAGTCCTTCTTACTATGGCCCATAGAATGGCCCATTACCCAGTTCGGCCCAATTTACTCATAAATTACCCTCTCAATTGCTCCTTAATCCTATCTGCGCAGCATGATAGGGATTACCTTTTTCTAGCCGAGCTAAAAAACTTTAGTCTTCCAACCGAGCTAAAACCCTTTAGCTTTCCAACCGTACTAACTTCATACCGGGCTCTATCTGTCCGGTCAAAACGTCTCTTTAGTTGCTGTACTGAACCGCTTCCCATTCCATGGCCACGTGGCAAACTGTCATTGGCTCTGCGTAGCTGTCACGCTGTCTTCGTACCTCGTGTATTTTGAACAGTCCCGCCTTTTTGTCCTTCCCTTTACACAAAACACCCCTTCGTTTTGAATCATTCATTTCACTATTCATCTCCTCCTCTCTATCTCTGAATCTCCATTTTTCTTAAACATAGTGCCTGAAAAGAGCTTTCTCTCGTGGCTTTGATCTTCATCAGCTCGTCTTCAAACTTGTAAGTAGCCCAATCTTGTTTCCTTTTTGTTGATTTTGCATCTGTTTTGTAATACACAACACACGTATTTGTACGTTTTTCAAAACACACACCACTTTCATTTTCAGTTTTTCTGGGAAAACCTTATGATAGAACCATTGCATTCATGAATAGTGTGAAAAAACACTGTATTTGATCCAAAATCACACCCCAACCGAACTAGGATACTGTTTGTATTAGGTGCAAGCCTAGCCACACCTAATCAACCGAACTAAAACTTCACGCCATACTTACAGCTTCCATAAGTTAGGGACCTTCTGTTTCTTTTAACCGAACTATCGAACCGCATTAAGTTTGCGTAATACCGAGCTAGCAAGCCTTAACCACTGACTGAACTATGCCTAGGGGCTAAACCAACTTCTTTAGTCAAAACCGAGCTAAAATTGCTGCCCCAATTGCCTTAACCATTGACCGAGCTAAAACTTGGGGCTACACCAGCTCCCTTAGTTCAAACCGAACTAAGAATGCTGCCCCAAAGGCTCAACCAGGCTAAAGCCCCCTGCTTAAACCGAGCTAAGGCTGGATAGCATCCCACGTAGTCGAGCTAGGACTTCATTTACGCTGCCTATGTTTCTTGTAGCGCGGTCCTACGATCTGTGCTTAACACCTTTCTTTTTCACTTTGCAGACTTAGGTTGGCCAGGCACTCCTTTGAGCGCTCAACCGAGCTACCCAGCACCACTCTTTGACTGAGCTTATACTTCCGCTAATTTATTCATAATTTAATAACAAATGGGTAAATATAGGTTCTTAATAAATTCACTAGGTGCCATGGTCGAGTTCCGAAGGGACTACCATATCCCTGATGACGTCCATCTAACCTTAGCCGAGCTAGATACCATACCCTGGGGAAACCCTGGCTTTGTTCCTTTTACCCTTCTTTCCATTGTAGAAACCGGACTAAGATTCCCTGTATAGCCCCTTCTCTGTGAATTCCTTAGACAAACCAACCTTTGCCCTACCCAGCTTTCAACAAATTCATACCGCATAATAAATGGCATTGCTGAGCTAAACCGCCGAGCTGGCCTTAATCTTGATTTAGCCGAGCTCTTCCACCAATATTCCATAGGCTTAAATGAAGATGGCTGGGTTTATTATTTAAGAATAAGACGCCGGCGTGAGAAGATAATAAAGAACACCCCGGACAAAGATGTAAACGATGATGATTTCTTCTGGGTTTCTGGGAACTTCGAAGACCACGAAGCCCAGATCCCTGGCAACTGAATTAATTGGAACAAAGGAGTCACCGGTATAACTACCTCGGCTTAGTTTTTATGCTTTCTTTTACCTCGGGTTGCTTACGCTGAACCGTACTAACTGCTGCCTCTTTTACTTCATGCAGATTTGAACTTTCTCAAGTCCCAGTACAGCTATCCCAACTTAAACACACTTCGCGCCGCACTGCGATATCCCAACAGAAGTTGGGCCGAGTTACTGGATTTTGAACCGACGTACAGATATAGCAGCAAACGAAAGACCAGGGTAACTGACTTTTTGTTGGAAGCCTCTCCTGAACCAGATCCATCATTGCCTCAAATCAACTTGATCCCACTAACTGCTGAGCAAGAAATGGCCAAGAAAAGAGCCGTAAGAGCCCTTCTGACTGAGACAAACCAGCCCGAGGTACCACTAGCCGGTCAGACTCAGGAGACCGTGGTGGCCCTTCCATCCCATCAACCCTCATCATCTCGTCCAAACAAGCGTGCTCGGACTTCCACAACCGAGCCACGCCATGTTGATGAAGAAGATACCATCCTTCCGCCAAGCCCTCCACCTAGCCCACAACCGGAGCGCTCTGACCGAGCTAGCTCTTCCAAGTGGGTTCCAAAGATCACTTTTTAGAACCGCGCTATCACTGATTCTGACTCAGTGGTCGCAGAAAAAGACCACTTGATGGCATTCAACCTTGCTAAAAGCGTTTGTCTTCCAGCCGACATGAGACACCACGACCACCTAACCGAGCTGAAGGCCCTTCGCTCGTCCACAAAATCAATGGTGCTGGTAAGTTGTTCCTTTGCTTATTTTTTCAACATTTTTACAACTTTCGGCTCGGTTTTACTGAAAAGTGTCTTATCTTCCTCTTGCAGGCTATACAGAAAAACCACATCGCTCATAAGCGAGTGTTGGAACTGCAAAAAACCACAAGGCAGGCCATGGCCGAGGCTAACGAAAAGGTGGCCGAGCTAAAAGAGTCCCAACAAAAGATGGCCGAGCTAGAGACCGAGGTGGCTCGACTCACTGGGCTAGTTACCTCGGCTGATGCTCATAAACAAAAGGCCCTGGCCGTGATGAAAGACAAATACTTGCGCGAGCTAGCCAAGCTCGATGGCAAAAAGAGCGCGGAGATCGCCGAGTTGAAGAAGAAGGCAGAGGACCGGGCGAGGCCCAAAGACCTTACAGCTCAGTCACGACCCCGAGACCGAGGTCTTCAACCCTCCTTCATATTTCATACCGAGCTCAATGATGGAGTACGCTGCTACCATTCAGCAGCAATTTCTGGAAGAGGAGGATAAAGATGAAGCTCCAGAAGACAACACTCAGCCCGGTCGCCAGTCTACCTCCCCAACTCCAGAGGTCTCCGTCCCGCCTTTGCCTGCTGATGCGGATCTTTCAACCGAGCTTAACCAAGAGGTGCCTGCCACAACCGAGCTACCCCTGGGTGAAGACCGTGTTGTTCTTGATGCTGATTTAGATGACCTTTTTGCTTAATCTCTGTAATTTCTTCTTTTTGCTTTTGGAAAGATATTGTAATCGGGCTGAGGCCCCACCTTTTGTACTTGATCTGAGTTTCCAATGAAATCTTCTTTTGTTCCATCTTTTATCCCGGTTTAATCTATGCTTGTTTTACCTTTCCAACTGTAATCTGAATGATGTGTAACATTCTCCAGCCGGGATACCTATCCCGGTTTTAACCTTGAAATCTCTGGTTTTACCTGCCAACCTCTTCAGTCTAGGTCTTTTACCTCGGCTGAAGATCACAACAAGTGGTATTCCAGCCAACCACTCTTCAGCCTTGATCTTTATCTCGGCTGAGGAGTACTAAGTGTTGGTTTTTTCAGCCAACCACTCTTCAGCCTTGATCTTTATCTCGGTTGAAGAGTACTAAGTGTTGGTTTTTCTACCCAACCACTCTTCAGCCTTGATCTTTATCTCGGCTGAGGAGTACTAAGTGTTGGGTTTTCCAGCCAACCACTCTTCAGCTTTGATCTTTATCTGAGCTGAAGAGAGCTCAAAGTTGGTTTTTCCTGCTAACTCTGAGTGAAGTGTTTGGTTATTCTGACCAAACGTCCTACAGCCTGGATCCTTATCATGGGCTTAGGAGGGGTGTTGGTTATTCCAGCCAACCTCTAAGTTGGTTATTCCTGCCAACCTAGAGTAAAGTGTTTGGTTATTCCGACCAAACGTCCTGCAGCCTGAATCCTTATCATGGGCTTAAGAGGGGTGTTGGTTTTTCCAGCCAACCTCTAAGTTGGTTTTTCCTGCCAACCTAGAGAAAAGTGTTTGGTTTTTCCGATCAAACGTCCTGCAGCCTAGATCCTTATCCTGGGCTTAGGAGAGGTGTTGATTTTTCCAGCCAACCTCTAAGTTGGTTATTCCTGCCAACCTAGAGTAAAGTGTTTGGTTATTGCGACCAAACGTCCTGCAGCCTGGATCCTTATCCTGGGCTTAGGAGGGGACAAAGTTGGTTATTCCAGCCAACTCTGTTTTTGTTGCCCCTAGCTTACTAAAACAACTTTTATAGAATAAAACAATTATACCGAAAAGAAAACTACTTGTTTTATTGAGAAAAAGAAAAATTACAAGTACTGAAAAGCTAAAAATAAAATAGTTTGAGATTGGCAGTGTTCCATGACCTGGGAATGGCTTTGCCGTCCTTGTCTTCCAATTGGTATGCCTCTTTTCCGGCTAACCCAACCACTTTGTAAGGTCCTTCCCAATTGGGCCCTAACTTGCCATCTCCGGATACCAAGGTATTTCCCATCACTTTGCGCAGTACCCAATCTCGATTTTGAATTGTCTTGGATGTACTGTTTTGTTATACTTTCTGGACAACTCTTGCTGGTACGAGGCAATGTGAACCAGTGCTCTTTCTCTTCTTTCTTCCGTAAGATCGAGCTCCAATGCTCTGGCTTCTCCATTTAAGTCTGGATCAAAATTTTCACTTCAATTGTGGGGAGGCCAACTTCCAGTGGGATTACTGCTTCCATGCCATAGGCCAAGGAAAAGGGTGTTTCGCCAGTAGACCGCCGAGGTGTGGTACGGTAAGCCCATAAAACGTGGGAAAGCTCCTCAGCCCACTTGCCCTTTGCTTTCTCTAATCTTTTCTTCAATCCATCCAAGACCGCTTTGTTTGATGCTTCTACTTGGCCATTTGGTTAGGGGTATGCTGGTGTAGAGTTGTAGAATTCTATCTTGTATTCTGCACAAAAGCCTCTAAAGATTCTGCCATCGAACTGAGTGTCGTTGTCCGATATTAGAGCTTTTGGTATGCCGAACCGAGTGATGATATTCTGCCAAACAAACTTCTTCACATCTTTCTCCTTTATTGATGCTAGTGCTTCTGCCTCCACCCACTTTGTGAAGTAGTCTGTTGCTGCTAGGAAGAACTTTCTGTTGTCGGGTGCCGTTGGAAGTGGTCCTACTATGTCCAAACCCCACATTGCAAAGGGCCATGGGCTTGTTAACGGTAGGAGTTCTCTGGCTGGCTGATGTATTTGGTGTGCGAACTTCTGACATTTCTCGCACTTCTTGACATACTTCTCTGAATCTACTTGCATGTAAGGCCACCAATATCCTTGCGAAATGGCTCTGTAAGCTAATGATCTTCCTCCTTGATGGCTTCCCCATACGCCTTCGTGTATCTCGAACAAGATTGCTTCAATTTTGCTGGGGTGGACACACTTTAGGTAAGGTCCTGTGAATGACTTCTTGTACAAGGCCATTGATGGGGAGAGCCAAAATCGCTGTGACTTTGCTCTTATTTTGTTGGCCTCTTTCTTTTTTTCCGGTAAGACGCCGTCTTTTAGGAACAGTATGATGGGATCCATCCACGAAGGGCCCAGTTCGGCACAACATACCTCTTTTACTTCAGGTTCTTCAATGCTTGGTCTTGGTAGGTAGTCAATCAGCAATGGATGAGGGATGGAGGTATCTGCCATTGAAGCAAAGCCTGCTAGTTCGTCCGCTCTACTGTTTTCTTCCCTGCCGATCTGCTCTATCCGCACTACTTCAAATTTCTTGATCTCTTTTCTGACTAACTCTTGGTACTTAGCCATCCTGTCATCCTTTGCTTCGTAATCGCCTGAAATTTGGTTTACCACCAGCTGTGAGTCGCTGTAAATCATTAGTTTGGTGACCTTCATGTAGAATGCTGATTTTAAGCCTGCCAGAAGCGCTTCATATTCCGCTTCGTTGTTTGATGCCGGGAAGCCAAGGTTGACTGCTTGCTCCACCATTAGGCCATCTAGTGAGATGAGGACTATGCCTAGTCCTGCACCGTGCCTGTTGGACGCTCCATCCACGAAGAGCTTCCACATCTCTCCAACGAACAGTTTCCAGCAAGTGGAGGGATCAGATGATGCCTTGGGATCAAGAGTGTTGCTGGTGTTTTCTTCAATGTCCATGCTTGCTGTTTGCCTCTCGCTATCTGATTGTACCAAGTATTTATTTGCTGGTGAGTCTTGGCTTAGTGTAGCATGGTTTGCTTCTTCCTTCCTTACTTTACTCTGGTCTGCCTTAGGGCCTGACTGGGTATCCTGCACCAGGGGTTGCGCTATTCCGGCGTCAACTTCCAACCCTAGTTCGGTTGTATCAGTCAGGTCGACTGGGCAGATATGATGACTTCCTGGGGTGAATTCTGCGACAAAGTCTGCCAAGGCTTGGGCTTTTACCGCGGTTCTGGGTTGGAACTTGATGTCGAACTGTCCCAACTCTACTACCCACTTTAGGATCCGCCCAAAAAAGTGCGCCCTCTCAAACAAAGCTTTTAATGGAAAAGCTGTGAGGACGACTATGGTGTGGGCGTGAAAGTAATGCGACAACTTCCTTGAGGCCATCATCAAGGCTAAGGCCAGTTTTTTCAGTGGTAAGTACCTTGTTTCGGCGCCCAATAATGTTTTGCTGACATAAAAAATGGGCAGATGTTGGATCCCTTCCGCTCGGACCAACACTGCGCTATTTGCGTGCTGTGAAACTGTTAGGTACAGAAAGAGTTCTTCTCCAGGTACTGGGGTTACAAGTAGTGGTGGAGAAGATATATATCTTTCAAGCTTTCTAGAGCGCGGTCGCATTCTTCGTCCCACTCGAACTTAGCTTTTAATGCTTGAAAAAATGGTCGACATCTGTCCGACAACCGGCTTATGAATCGGTTGAGTGCAGCTGCCATGCCGGTGAGATGCTGCACTTCTTTTACTGAGTTGGGCCTCTCCAGATCCTAAATTGCTTTGATCTGAGAGGGGTCTGCCTCAATACCTCGGTTGGTCACCAGGAAGCCCAAGAATTTGCCAGATCCTACTCCGAACACACACTTGGATGCATTAAGGCGTAGCTTGTGCTTCTTCAAGATCTGAAACATCTCACCTAGGTCCCTGAGATGGTCATTCTTATCCTTGCTCTTGACCACCATGTCGTCGATGTAGGCTTCCATTGTTCTGCCTAACAATGGTTCGAACATCTTGACCATCCATTGGAATGTTGCCCCTGCGTTCTTAAGGCCAAATGGCATGACCTTGTAACAATACAGTCCTTTTGGCGTCGTAAAAGAGGTGACCTCCTGGTCTGGCTCATACATAGCGATCTGATGGTAACCTCTGTACGCATCAAGAAAGCTAAGACTGTTGTGTCCTGCCGTCAGATCTACCAGTTGTCTATCCGGGGTAGAGGGAAGCTGTTCTTTGGGCATGCCTTGTTGACTGTTTTATAATCTACGTAGACACGCCATTTTCCATTCTTTTTTGGCACCACCACTGTATTGGAGATCCATCTGGGGTAGTGTACCTCTCTGATAACTCCTGCTTCTAGTAGGTTTTCTACTTCTTCCACTACTATCTCGGCGTGGTGGAGTGCTGATCTACGAGTGCGCTGTATAATTGGTCTAGCAGTTGGGTGGACGTTCAATTGGTGACAGATGAAGCTTGGGTCAATGCCTAGCATGTCGTACGACTTCCAGGCGAAACACTTCGATGTTAGAGGTCAAGAATTCCATGACCTCTATTCTCTCAGTGCTGGACATAGATGAGCCAAGCAAAAAGAACTTACCCGGGTTCTTTTCATCTATTCTTACCTGTACCAAGTCTTCCACTGCTTTCTGTTCAGCGGCTTTGCCAACATCCGCGAACAATTCATTGCTCTCTGGTTCTTCCACCATCTGAACAAACCCCTTGGCAGCGCGGCTGCCATTTACTGCGACGAAGCATTTCTTGGACATAATTTGGTCTCCAAAGACCTCTTCAATTACCCCGGCTTCGTTGGGGAATCGCATTACTTGATAATAGGATGATGCTACTGATCTCATGGCATGCAGCCATGTTCTTCCCAAGATTATGTTGTAAGTGGAAGGGACTTTCAATACCCAGAATTCCACTTGTTTCGTCACGCTTTCTGCTCTGACTGGGAGGATTATCTAGCCAACTGGCCATTCTGGCATTGAGTTGAATCCGATCAGGGGAGATACAGCAGGTGCCAAGTCTTTGTCTTCTAGTTTCAATTGTTTGAATGCTTCGTAGTACATTATCTCACATGAGCTCCCTTGGTCAATCAAAATCCGTTTAACGTCAAAATCCTTGACTCGGAGAGTGACGACCAGTGCATCATTGTGAGGGCAGTATATCCTTGCCAAGTCTCTATCTGAAAAAGATATGACGTTCGTGGCTTCTGTTCTCCCCTTTTTGATGGTAGGTTGGGCGCTTAGTACCTCCCTTAAGTGCTCAGCCTTCTTGATCATGCCCCTGAGCTCGCATACGCGCTCAGGTTCGAATACCCCATGGATTACGTTGATCGCGCCTTGAGGTGGGGCGTCGATTGGCATTCCGTTTGGGTTGTTGTGGTCCTGGGGGGCTGGCTGCGTCCCTCCTTCTATGTACTTGTCCAGATGACCGGCTGCCACCAACTCCTCCAGATGCTGCCTCAATGGTGTGTAATTTTCAGTGTGGTGCCCCTTTTCCTTATGGAAGGTGCACCCAGATCTTTCGTCGTAGTCCTTTTGCGCTTCTCCCAGCTTAGCTAGCCATCTGACAAAAGGTTCATCGCGTATCTCGCTTAGAATCCGATAGATCGGTTTTTTGAATACCGTGGTAATGGCAGTGCAGACTCTCAACCATCTTTTATCTTGGTCCTCTCCGTTGTCTCGCCTGCCTCGCCCGTTTCTGCTTAGACGTTCTACCGCATTGACTTTCGCCGTGGTCTTTTTGTCTGGTACGACGGTTGTACCAGACTTTGTTTTAGCACGGGCGTCATCCTCCTCCACCCGAATGTGCTGGTGTACCCTCTCCATTAAGGCCTCCATTGTGAGGGGTGGCGTCATGGTGATTGAGTCCCTCAGCCTGTTCCCGACTGGAAGACCTCTTTTGTACTGCGCGATGGCGAGATTGGTAGGGCAATCCCCAATCTGGTTAAAGGTCTCCCAGTAGCGACTATTGTAGGATCTTAATGTCTCCTTGTCACTCATGTCAATGGAGAGAAGCTGGTCGATCTTCACTGGCGTTTTGGTATTCGTCCTGAACCTTGTCACGAACGCCTCTGCTAATTGTGCCCAGGAGACGATGCTGCCTTCTGGTAACCTTTCGAACCAGGTTAATCCTAGGTCGCCAAGGCTGGATGGGAATAGGATGTACATCAAAGCCTCGTTTCGTCGGTATACAGCCATAACCTGGCGAAAGTGGCTCAAGTGCGAGTAAGGGTCCGTCTTCCCCTCATACGTGGTGAATTTGGGCTGCAGGAAGCCGGAAGGTAAGGGCGCGTTCTCAATTGCTGGAACGAACGGCGAGGTCTGCAGCCTCGCTAATGCTTTGTCCGTAGGTTCGTAGGTAGGGTGCGGTATTGGCATTCCTACCTCGACGCTTCCATGCGTCCGAGGAGCCAACCGCTGAAAGGCAGAAACTCTGTGTGGGTCGCGCGCCCTGGCATCCTCCTTCCATCGTGCCCTTTCTTCTAGCACATTTCGTAAGTCGGACGATCTAGGTAACTCCGTCTGCCTGGACGATGTCTGGTGCGTGCGCGAGGGCCGATAGGTGCTTCTCTCTGTGTATGATCTCTCAGATCTCGTCCTCTTAGACCTAGAGTGACGAGTTCTGGAAGTCCTGGATTGAGTGTCGCCTGTTCTGAGGCTCCTATTCTCGGCTTGTGATGGCGTGGTATGTCTACTGCGATCTTCTAAGTGGCGAGGGGGTGTGTTGCCTTTACGCCCCTCCCCTGTCGCCACCCATTTTTCCCTTGATCTGGCACTTCATGGCCTCCATATCCGCCGCCATCTTCCTTATTAGTTCATCCTGCTCTTTCACGCGATCCTCCAGAGCTTGAGGGTCGATTCTTCGCCTCTGCCTTTCAGGACTTTGTGAGCGAGAGCAACGGGGGCTGTTGTTCCGCCTCCCCCTTGCATCCCTTCGGGGGTTCTGTCGTGGGGGCTCTAAGTCCGCCATGGGAGGCATAGAAGGCAGACCTTCGCGCCTCCCACCCCCCTTTGGGGTTTGTCCGTCGATAGCGGACTGCGGCAAATCTTCGTTGTGCGCCATTGCTCCTAATTAGCAAGGGAAACTTGATCAAGAGGTTTTGTTCTTTGTCTGATCTTCCCACAGACGGCGCCAATTGTACGAGCAAGAAATATCCTTCTCGTATAATCCTGTTGACCAAGTCTGCGCTCTCCAAACATCGTCACTTTACTCCCTGAAAACACAAACGTGAGTTAGTCGGCGGGTGTGTGCCAGATACCTCTCCATTGCCTAAGTCAGCAAAATAGACAAATAGACAACAGCTCTGTGTATTCGAGAATCAAAGTTGTGTTACCTCTCCATAGGTGATGTTATGAGCTTTTATAAGTTCCGCGTGGCACAATCCTAGTAAGACTCTTACTCCTCCATGTAAAGTCCTCCTAGGAATCATATTCCTGAAAGATAATGCTTATCCTTCAACACTCCCCTCACTGCTTAAACCAAGTGAAATGGTTCTACCATGGTCGGATGTCAATGCGACCGAGATAACATGGCCATGCTAAAGCCGCAGACTAGACCGAGCTCCAAATAGCTCGGTTCTTCCTTTCACTGCCTGTACCTCGGTTTGACATATTCCAACTGGGTTGTCTGAGACCGTACTAACCACAACGAGCTTGGACCGAGCTAACCAATAGCAAGGTTCTGATGAAAGCTCAACATACTTTGGCTCAATATGGTATGACCGAGCTAACCGTTACCGCTCTGAGTGTGGTGACCGAGCTAACGGCAGAGCTCTCTTGGACCGGGCTAACTATCTCTACTCTGACCGTGGTGACCATGATTATTTTTGGACTGAGCTAACCCTTGCTAGGTCACTTCCATACCTGGACCGAGCTAACACCTGGACTACGGTCCACTTACAAAGCCCTTCTTACTATGGCCCATAGAACGGCCCATTACCCAGCTCGGCCCAATTTACTCATAAATTACCCTCTCATATATATATTTTAATTTTACGCAGTAAGATAAGGAAGGGGTGCATGAATAAAACCAACCCAAATATCTCTGATCATTAGGCTAAATCAATTTCAAACAGTGAAAAAGTAGATGAAAAGTCTGCCGATAGATATAAAAATAATTTCTTGTTTTCATTTCTCTGATACTCATACCATAGTTCACATAACAAAGTTTTATGCTATCAAGTAGGGGTGTGCACGGATCGATTCGGCTCGGGTTTACCCATAGCCCGTCAGTCGAACTGACATCATCGGGTGAGAAAATCTGTTATCCATTGCCGATCGTTGTGAAGTTCGAAATTGACCGAACCAAAGAACACGGTTTAGCGGTCGGTTTGATTGATTTCGAGAATCTGCTAAGTGTGGAAAAAATATGTCCAAAAACGAAATCAAATTTCAAAACAACAAATAAAACTCATATATAATATATATATATATATATATATATATACTTACAGATCTGTGTGAGAAAGATGGAAGTGAAAATTGGGAAAAAAAAAAGAAAGAAGAAACTCACCACTCTTTTCCCGTCATTGCTTGTTACTCCGTCAACGCCATGACCTTCGCTCATCTCATTAGCAGCAGCCGCTAGTCACCAGTTATAACTGCCATGATTGCCATCGCCCAACATCTCCACATCCTTGTTGACAACACTTCTCCATTACCACCACCATTAAAGAGGAAATTAAAGATTGATGATGAAAGGTAAAATAGTGCGAAACATATAAGGGAGAGAGATGAGAGTTGCTTTGTTTTTTGGGAAATCGTTTGTAGAAAACGTTTGTGAGAGAGAAAGGGAGAGTAGATATGAAGAAGAGAGATAAGATCGAGATTGAAGATTAGTTTTATGAGAAATTTCTTAGGGTTTAAGAGGGAGAGAGAGAGAGAGAGAGGACTTTGAACGGTTATGGAAAAAATGGGGAAGTGAGATAGTTTGTCTCAAACTTTGCAATAAAGTGGAAATTGAGTCACTCTATATCAAACTCCAAAGTGATAAAGAGATATGATAGGCATGTATTTCCAAGGTAAATATAAAAATATTATATGAAAAGAGGTGTGTATTCCCAAGGTGGACCACTATCTATTTGAACATATATAATATAACATATATCTCGGTCGGTTTAGTTTAAATAATTATTTTTTACATCAATCCGTTGACCGACCGTTAGATAACAAATTTATAGAATATGAAACCATTGTCGATCGTCCAGAGTGATGAAGCCGACCGTGGAGCCTCGGTTCTATTCGGATCGGACGGATTCATCGGGCCAATCGGTTCTTTGTACACCCTTACTATCAAGAATAAAGATAAAGCCATGATTATAAGCAGTGAACATGCTATCACAATATACGGGTAACATCAAACAAAGTGAAACAGAGGATCATGATGGAATAGAGATACAATTCAGATCAATCAAGATTTGACCTCCATAAAATTACAATAATGCTGAATAACATAAGAGAAAGTAGCTCTGATACCAATTGTGAGAATTAAAATAATTCAATAATAAATAAGAATACCTCCTGCCATGATGTTCAAACCTTTGAATCTTATTCTTGATTGATCAAGTTTTGAATGTATAAACAAAACACTCACAAAACACTTTCACAAAACCATATAGAAAAGTGGAAGGAACAGAGTTTTAATAAAACAACGTCTATGTTTTGATGGCCATCACAGACATACATAGATAGGCTTGACTCCATGATCCAAGTGTAACTCCTCATAACTTCTCACCATTAAAGAAGTTGTAACTTCCTATAAAATCACTTTATGGGGTAGTGGACATGATTTACGTTAGTTACCCATTTTACTGATTAAAAAATATATAATAAATATATATTATTTATATAATAATATAAATAAATAAAACAAACATGTGGTATATTGGCCACTTTATGGATATGCTTACACTTCTTTCCCATTGTTGGTGCTATTTCTCTCTTTGACAAAGGTTCTCTTTTTCTCTCTCCATAAACCCTAGGTTCTTATAAATGTATATGATATATGTATATATATTTATAAACACATATTTGGCCCTAAATATTGGTACAAAATTTTATGTTTTTATAAATAAATATATCTGTGTTTGCTTAAAAAATGCCACTACACAAAATTTTTAGTGACGCTTTCGGGTGCCACTAAATCGAATTTATGTTGTAGTGAAATTTATATTTTGTTCAAGACTTGTTTTGGGACGATCATGTAGTCTCAATATTCAGGCCAAGCCGGAGATACAAAATCTTTTATTAGGTAGTGCAAACTTGGCTTGGTCCGAACACTACCCATCCCAACATGGCTAATCTAGTCCATCTCTTGGTGTAATATATATATATATATATATATTGCTAGGGGAAAAGTTCGCAAAAGAAATTACAAAAAAGAACTAGAATCAAAACATATGGTTTGAGAAGCCTTAGAAGGAACTGCTTCCATCCACATCTTGAGACCTTCTCTAGTGAGGGCCAATTTGGCTAGACAGTGAGCTACAAAATTGCTGCTGCACTTCACATGAGTAATATTTTAGTTTTGAAAAACAACCATACTTTCTCGAAGACAGTAAATCACCACTCCAATAATATAAAAGTCAACCTCTGCAGATCGGACTGCATTAATAACTGTTAATGTATATTATTATATTATACTTATCTCTATCTCTATCTTCTTGTATCTCTATCTCTGTCTCTATCTCTATCACCTTGTATCTCTATCTTCTTCTATACTTATCTAGGTTTCTTTTCAGCCTATATATACAGGCTTCTCCTATTGTATTCATTTATTCAATTCAATATAATACAGATACACAGTTTTTCTTTTTCTATCAACCATTCTAACATGGTATCAGAATGCTAGATTCTACACTTGTAGCCCTTTTATTTTCTCTTTGTGCTTAGTTCCCTACATAGTGGCATTACAGCATTCATTCCATCACCCATACACTTTATTATCTCTGTTCCAGCACTGTTTTATCGTTATTTTCATCCAAATTTTTTTACCTTACCACCAAACTGATCGGAATCTCCTCACGGTTCCAACGGCACCAACCACGTCACCAGAAACTCATCCACACACCCTCACGCGCTGTTTTTGTGCTCGGCGCGTCTTCGCCTTCCGCCGTCACTCTCACACGCGCCTTCATGTGCCATTCAGTTGCTTGCTCACGTCATCACTTGACGTCAGCCTTGCGTTCGCATGCGTCGTTCCTACTGATGTGCGCTGCACGTATGTCGTTCTGCTATTGTACGCCCGAGTGCGCCAATCTGCTGCTGTGCGCCGCTCGCCCTTTCTACTATTGTGCGTCGTGCCTCAGCCGTGCTAACGTGAGCTGCGCCTCTGCTGACATTAGCTTCCCTCTTGCTCATATCAGCCCTGCATCCTGTTTGCCCAAAATTCAATTTTTGGCTTGTTTCGTCTATTTTTTGCACATTTTCTGATCATTTTGGCCTAGTTTCTAACTATTTTTGACGTTCCAGATTCACTGGTGCACTCTGTTTTATCCAATTCTACTCCGCCATCACTGGTTCTCTTTTGTGATTCATTATTTAATCACCTCATGGCTCGTTCAGATAGTTATCCTCAGCACGGTCGCTATTCTGGACCCTCCACAACATACAGCCGATATCAGTCTTCAGCACATCTTGCATCTACTACAATTGCCTCTGGTTCATCATCCGTTATTACCCCGTCACCACTCTACATTCTTTAGGACATTGAAGCTGTTGTCAAAAAGGTTATTTCTACCTTTGGTACACCCTCTACTGTCCTCTCAGTTACTCCATGTACCTCTTCTTGGTATTTTGATTCTGCTTGTTGCAACCACATGACCTCCGACCCTACACTTTTCTCCTCTATTACATCTTCTTCTACGTTACCTGTTATTCACATTGTTGATAGCTCTCCAATGCATGTTAGTCATATAGGTCATATTTCCACCTCTACTGTTTCTCTACCCCACACTTATCTGATCCCCAATCTTACACTTAATCTTATTTCAATTAGTCAACTCTGTGATCTTGGCCTCACTGTTCTCTTTTCTCCAACTGGTTGTGTTGTGCAGGATCCGAAGACGGGACAGACTCTTGGGATTGGTCGTAGACATGGCTGTCTGTATGAGCTTATCCACCTTCGCATTCCCTCCTCTAGTCCTTTCACTGTCCAGACTGCTGCTCCTACTACTCCTTCTCCTCTTGCCTTATGGCATTCTCGGTTAGGTTATGTTTCCTTTGGTCGTTTACGATCTCTAGTTTCCAATGGTCAGTTAGGTCCTGTTCCAAATGATAAAGTAAATTGTCTATCTTGTCAACTAGCAAAACAATCTGCTTTACCATTTTCATCCAGTACCTCTACGTCTCATGTACTTTTTGATCTCATACACTCTAATGCTTGGGGACCGGCACCTAATACCACTATGGGGGGATCTAAATACTTTGTCATTTTTGTAGATGATTTCACTCGTTTTACCTAGTTATTTCTTATGAAGTCTTGCTCTGAGTTACCACAAATATACTATGATTTCTCACAAATGGTCAAAACTCAGTTTTCTTCCACCATTAAAGTTTTCTGTGCTGATAATGCCCAACAATACAAAGAAATAATTTTTTTGAGATTCCTTCGTCAAAATGGCACACTTTCTCACTATAGTTGTCTTGGTACCTCCCAACAAAATGGTCGTGCTGAGCGTAAACATCGTCATCTTTTAGATACTGTCCGTGCTCTTTTAATTTCCTCTTCTTGTTCTGAGTGCTTCTGGGGGGAAGCCGCTCTCACAGTTGCCTATACTATCAGCCATGTTCCTTCTCCTACCATCAACAATCATACCCCATATGAACGCTTATATGGCCAACCTCCTGTCTATTCTTGTCTCCGTGTGTTTGGATGTGCTTGTTTTGTCCTCCTTCCACCACGAGCGTTCCAAATTAGAACCTCGAGCCCGTCTGTGTTGCTTCTTCGGGTATGGGATTAAACATAAAGGCTATCGTTGTTGGGATCCTATTTCTGAACGTCTTTATGTCTCTCATCATGTGGTATTTTGGGAAGATAAGATGTTTTCTTCTAT
The DNA here is from genome assembly GCA_030407325.1 of Camellia japonica. Classification (NCBI taxonomy): domain Eukaryota; kingdom Viridiplantae; phylum Streptophyta; class Magnoliopsida; order Ericales; family Theaceae; genus Camellia; species Camellia japonica. The sequence continues at coordinate 105,592,457 of JAPPVO010000010.1, read as the reverse complement.
ATCTAAGTTTCATTTATCCACTCCTCTCACTACATCATTCTTCACAAATCCCTTTCTATTGTTTGATGAGCTTGATACAGACACTACTTCTACCTTGCTACCTCTGGCACATCCTGAGGATCCTGCTTCCTCTCCTGGTCTTGCTGATGCTTCACTCCCTGATCCTACTCCTAGTCTTGCTGTTACCCAAAATACAACCTAAGAGGAGGGGGGGTGAATTAGGTTTTTGTAATTAAAATTAATAATACCCTAATAAAAATTATGACTAGCACAATAGATAAATATAATTAATGAAATAAAAATAATTAAAACAAGTATCTTAACAACTATGTTAGTTAATGATTTTAGCACAGAAAAAATGTGAAATATAGCTATGGCAATTTAAAATAAAATAAAGAGATAAGGGAGAGAGAGGCAAACAAATTTATAGTGGTTCGGTTTCAACTTGGCTTACGTCCACTCTTCAAGCTTCACTTGAGATTTTCCACTATACTCTAACTTCACAGGGTGCTAGCAACCTTTTCACAGATGGAGCAATCCTTCACAGATTTTACACTGACTTTCTAAGTCAAGAACACTGAGTGTACTACACTGTTACAAGGTTGAAAAGAAGGTGTTTTTGCTTTCATAGAAAGCTACAAGAATTATCTCTCAAAGATGGATATAAAAATGAAGCTCTGGTTTTTTTGTAAACCTATAAGGCTCAGTGTATAATTTTTTAGAATAGATGTGAGTGATTATAGATCAAAGAATATTTTCAGGTTTTTGTGTAAGTTGTTTACATTAGAGACTTTGGTATATATAATGAAAATTATAGCCGTTTATAGCCGTTATATTCATTTGAATTTATAGCCGTTTATAGCCGTTGTAGTCATTTGAATTTATAGCCGTTTATAGCCGTTGTACTCCATCATTACTAATTTGAATATCTTCCACTCCATTATTACAAATTTGAATATCTTCCACTTGAACCTTTTGAACCTTTTGAACTGCTACTGTGCTGGGCTGATTGAACCTCTATTTTTGGGCTGTTTGAATTCCTGATTTAATCAAATATTAAATACATTCTAACAACATTTAGGATAAAGGTTTAGGTGAGAAATAATAGGACAAAATAAATTTTGATTTTATTAAAACATAAAATCATCAAAATAAATGTTGATTCTATTTTTCTCTTTCAAATAAATCATCAAAATAAATTTTGATTATATTTTTCTCTTCCAAATAAATTAAAACATAATTAAATAAATCGTCAAAATAAATAAGTCTAACACTTGCCATGCTGCCTCTGGCCCATCATGAGGCTCCTTTTCCACCTCCTGGTTCTGCTTCTGAGGTACCTCTTCATCATTCTACTCGAGTAACACAACCTTCTGTCCTTCTTCGTGATTTCATTGTTGATTCTACTACATTTTCTTCTCATGAACCTACTTCCTATCGAGAGGCTTGTTCTAACCCTCTTTGGCAGCAAGTTATGACTGATGAACTACAGGCTTTTGATAAAACTCATACTTGGGATGTGGTTGATCTTCCTCCTGGCAAAAGTATTGTTAGTTGCAAATGGGTTTACAAGCTTAAGACTCATTCTGATGGTTCTATTGAGCGTTACAAAGCTCGTCTTGTTGCCCGGGGGTTTACTAAAAAATATAGGATTAACTATGAAGAAACCTTTGCTTCTGTTGCTCGTTTGACTTCTGTTCGTAGCTTACTTGCTGTTGTTGTTGTTCACCACTGGAAACGTTGTCAGATGGATGTGAAGAATGCATTTCTCAATGGCAATCTCACTGAGGAAGTTTATATACAACCTCCACCTGGTTCCTCCGTGTTGCCCTCCAAAGTCTGTAAACTTCGCCGTGCTTTATATGGTTTGAAACAAGCTCCTCGTTCCTGGTTTGCCAAGTTTAGCTCCACCATTTATGATTTTGGATTCTCCTCCAGTGTCTATGATTCTACCCTTTTTATTTGTAAGATAGAGCGTAGTACTATTCTTCTTCTTCTCTATGTAGATGATATGATCATCACTAGCGATGACACAGTGGGTATCTCTAATCTCAAACAGTTTCTCAGTCGTCAGTTTGAGATGAAGGATTTGGGTCTTCTCAGCTATTTTCTCGGCTTGGAAATCTCTCTTGATCTGTCTGGTTACTTTTTCTTCCAAGCCAAGTATACATCTGATCTCTTGGCTTGTGTTGGTCTTACCGATTGCAAGACTACCTCTACTCCCGTTGATCCTCAAACTCGTCTCACACCTCTTGACGGTCACCTGTTGTCTGATGCTACTTTATATCGTCAACTAGTTGGCAGTCTTGTCTATCTCACGATTACTCGTCCAAACATTGCTTATGCTGTTCACATTGTTAGTCAGTTCATGGCTGCTCCTCGCTCTCCGCACTATGATGCTCTAGTTCGCATTTTACGATATCTCAAAGGCACTATATTTCATGGTCTTCACTACTCCGCTCACTCTTCCCGGCAGGGGACCCCACTGATCGCCGTTCTACGACAGGATTCTGCTTCTTTTTGGGTGACTCTCTCATTGCCTGGCTTAGCAAGAAGCAAACTCTTGTTGCTCGTTCTAGTACTGAGGCTGAGTATCGTGCTCTTACTGACACTACTTAGAAGCTTGTGTGATTTCACTGGCTTCTTTCTGATATGGGGGTTTCTCATTCTATTGCGATTAACCTCTATTGTGATAGTCAGAGTGCTATTCAGATTGCCCATAATGATGTCTTCCATGATTGCACCAAGCATATTGAGATTGATTATCACTTCATACGATAGCATGTTACTAGTGGCACTGTTCGTCTTATCTTTGTTATCTCTGCCAATCAAGCAATCGACATCTTCCCCAAAGCTCATCCTCCTGGTTGTTTGAGGGGGGCTGTTAATGTATATTATTATATTGTACTTATCTCTATCTCTATCTCCATCTCCTTGTATCTCAATCTTCTTCTATACTTATTAGGTTTCTTTTCAGCCTATGTATACAGGCTTCTCCTATTGTATTCATTTATTCAATTCACTATAATACAGATACACAGTTTTCTTTTTTCTATCAACCATTCTAACAACAACATTGAGAGAGTCACCTTCAAAAATGCAGATGAAATGCCCAAATCGGTTGCCATAATTGTTGCCCAAAGAGCACCCAAAGCTTCCACATGATCAACATCGAAATAGGCTGAAAAAGTTTCAATACAAGAACCCAGAACATTGTCCCTAAAATCTCGAATCACAACACCTATACCGGCCTTTCACCCTGTCCCAATGCTTTGTCAAAGTTGACTTTGAAAATGCCCTCCACCGGTGGCTTTTAAATTGGAGTGAAGTTGGGTGAAACAGCAACTAACCTATCATGAATAGTGGTAAATTCCGAAATGAAATTGGATGCAAAATTGCTCACCTTAGTAGCAGAACGAATGTGCCTACCAAAAACCATGTCATTTCGATTGGTCCATTTACTCCATGCCACCACACAATGTAGTCCAAAAGCTTCACATGCATTCAATTCCCAAACAAACATGAACCAACCCAACAAATCACCTTTTCATTTAATAAAGTGCCAGTCCACCAAGCTAGGAATAAGGTTCTACACATCAACCGCAAATTGATAGTCTCAAAGACAATGAATGCCGGTTTTAACATACCTATTACACTGACAACAGATTAAATCGGAAACTATATCTTGTTTCACAAGCACTGCTTTGACTGGGATAATTTCTTAACATGCTTGCCACAAAAAGTGTTTAATTTTATTTGAAATACACAACCCCCAAACACATTTCTAGAAAGCCATAACAATCGAAGAATTGGACATTGAAGCAGAAGGTTGCATGAAACTCATCACCAATTGGTAAGCTGACTTGATTGAAAATTTTCCATTCTTGGCATAATTCCAAACTAGTTTATCGACCAAGAACCGAGGGCTTAATGGAATACAATGAATAAGCTTTGCCTCAAAAAGAAGAAAACACTGATGTATTATGCCACTGTTCCACTTACCACTATGCTGATCAATTAAGGAATCAACCCTAGCATCTGCCAAAATTTCATCTATGGGGTTAATCACACAAAAAGAATGAGAGTTGGGCAGCCACTTGTCGTGCCAAATACGAATGTCCCACCCACAACCTACTCTCTAACGGGTACCCAACATCAAGAGATCCCGACTTTTCCAAATGTTATGCCAAGAGTAAGATGGGTTCGAACCCAACTAAGCTTGAAGAAAAGAGTAATCGTGAAAATATTTGGCTTTGAGAATCTGTCTAGCCATTGATTAGGGATGTGTGATGCGCCACCACCCTTATTTAGCCAATAGTGCTAGATTAAATGCCTTCAAATCACGAAATTCGATGCCTCCTTCAGGTTTACTGCGACACAACCCATCCCATGCCTTCCAATGAGTTTTCTTATTGTTCTCCACACCTCCCCACCAATAGTTTGCCATGAGTCTTGGTATTTCCTCACATGAAATATCCAGAAGTCTGAAGCTTGCGTATGTGAGAATAGCCTTGTGTATGTGGTGTTAGGTTTTTATTCTTGGCAACCCCGTTTGACAAAACTCCTTTCAGTTGTATTTGTGAGGCTATGAGTTTATTATATGCGAATCCAACCCGAATCGAGCCTTGCAGAGAAGTTTGTGATGTTAATGCTTTCAAGATTACCACTTCGCTAATTATGACGGGGGTCGAGCTGCTCAATCAGCTCGTAGGGTCAAGGGGCAGCGCCCCTGAAGCAAAATGCAAAAATGCATTCAAAGTTGCCTGTCTGCTCAAGCGGACATTCCCCCGCTCGAGCGGAGAATGCTGAGTTTCAGAAGTTTGGTGAGTCTGCAAATATACTGTGATCCGTGTTTTCACGCTCGAGCGTCTATTTCCCCGCTCGAGCGTACACTCTAGTGCGGAACACGTTATATAGAGTCCCCGCTCGAGCGTCAATTCCCACGCTCGAGCGGACCTCGCGATTTCAAATTCTATAAATTGACAAGTTGCTCCAAATCTAGGATTACTTCTCCAGATCTTCTTCTTGGGTTCTAGGGTTTAAATCTGGGGATATTTTGCTAGTTTTCTTTGATGTTTTGATTGAGTATTCAACTCATGGTTTAAAGAGTATACATCAAAGGATTATTTGTTTGTTCTACACAAAAGAGAGAGTTGTTGTTCGGTGGATTCTGAAGAATTCGAGCCTGAAGCTTTGGTGGATTCTGGAGTGGCTCATCATCAAGACAATTCCGAGGTGAAGACGAGGTTGGAAGAGGCACATAGGGGTTGGTTCAATTCGGGCGTGGATTCGCTAGGTAATTGAGAGTATACCTGTGTAATTCCTTTATGTCTTTTTAGTGGATTGTTTTGTGGCTTTTGCCCGTAGTTTTTTATCACAATTGGAAGTGTCCAATTGTGGTTTTTCCACGTAAAATCGTTGTGTCGATTTGTCTTGATTGTTTGATTGGTATTGTTATATACTACTTAAAATTGATACATAATCACAAATCAACATCTAGGGGATTTCTAGATTTTTCAATTGGTATCAGAGCAGGTCGTTCTATTTTTTTTAAAAAAAATCTTTTAGAATGAGATCTTGTTTGATTTGTGATAATGGATTCAATTCGTGAGGGAAATTCTATGGTTCGACCACCCCTACTTGACGGATCCAATTATTCGTTTTGGAAAGCTCAGATGAGATTGTTTTTAAAATCTATTGATGAAAAAGTTTGGCAATCTGTCATGTATGGGTGGACTGAACCAACGATTACCGTTGATGGAGTAACTTTCCCCAAACCAATTGATAAGTGGGACACAATTGATTACCAAAATAGTAGCTGGAATAGTAAAGCTATCAATTCTCTTTTTTGCGTTGTCATACCTGAAGAGTTTAGTTGTATCTGTAACTGTGAAGTCGCAAAAGAGGCTTGGGATATCTTACAAACTATTCATGAGGGCACTCCTTCTGTTAAACGCTCAAAACTTCAAAGGCTCACGTCTAGTTTCAAAAACCTTTCAATGAAAGATAGTGAGACCTTTGATGAATTTTATGCGAAGTTGAGTGGCATTGTAAATTCTAGCTTCAATTTAGGTGAAAAAATACCAGAATCCAAAGTTGTGGGAAAAATTTTGAGATCCTTGCCCGATCGATTCCAACCAAAAGTTACGGCTATTGAGGAGGCTCAAGATGTTGACAACCTCAAGCTAGATCACTTGGTTGGAAATCTCCAAACTTATGAGGCACATAGGAATTTCAAAAAGAAACAAAAAGATGTTATTGCTTTTAGTAGTGCTCATAGAGTTTGAGAGGATTCTGATGAGGATTGTGAGATAGATTCCAAGATTACGGTTGCTTTTGTTAAACAATTTAAAAAATCTTTTTTGAAAAAGAATCCTAATCTTTTGGAATCTACTCATACTCATAAATCTAAAGGCAAAGATAAACTCAAAATTAATTCTATAGCCAAGAAGGAGAAAGGAAAGATACAAGAGAACTCTGAAAGAGTCCAATGCTATGAATGCCAAGGATTTGGCCACTTTGCTTTAGAATGCCCCACTCGTTTGAAGAAGAAGAAAGCTCTCGCTATCACTTGGGATGATGAATCAGAATCTGATGAAGATGAAAGTGACAACGAAGATCAAGGCAAAGAGGGACATAAATAATTCCTTGCTTTCATGGCGGCTTTCGAAACTGAAGGACGAACAGAGTATCGGAAGATGTCGGTTGAGAATGCCATTGATGATGAATCCTCGGAGAGTGATGATAAAGAGCTTGAGCAAGCTTATGAAAAGTTGTATAAGGAGTCTCTTAACTTATCCAAATTGAATGAGAAACTCACAACAAAACTCAAAACATGTGAAAGTGAGAATGTCAAACTTAAGGAGGAGATTTCTGAGGCTAGGACTGATGCCATCAAGATAGCTAATGATCGACAAGCTCTTTGTGCAAAACTCTTGACTTGTGAGACAGAGAGGAATGAGCTACAACAAATCTATGAAATGTACGAAGAAAAGATTGAATCTTTCGAGATGTCTCAAGTTGCCTTGGAAGAACTAATGATCAAGAAAGAGGAAGAGCTCAAGTGTGCTATGGCTACCATTGGTCTTTGGAACAAAGGATCAAAGACTTTGGAGGATATCATTGGGTCTCAACAAATGTGTTGTGACAAGAGTGGCATTGGCTTTGGTGATAACAAAGAGTAAAAACATAGTGCATCTACATCTCATGATACAAGAACTCAAGGAAAAGGAGAACAAAAAATTCAACATAAGGATGGACTTCTCAAACTTCCTAGAGTTGGTCAGGTAAAAGAAAAGAAGGTACACCATGTTTTTATTTGTCATCATTGTCTTATGCATGGTCATATTCGCCCTTATTGTTATAAGTTGCATAGGAGAGTGTCTTATAGAGATGGAAGAAATTCCAACATCTCGTGGGGTAGGAGACACTTCATTTGTGGTAATGAGGTTAAGGGTCTTAATAGATCTCGTTATTTAAATGTGCTTGAAACCAAACATGGAGCGAGTTTGCATTTGCCTAGACCTATAAATAGGAAGTTGGAAACCACATCGAGACGGGTTCCCATTGAAAGGGAAGGGAACCACAACGTCAAGACACCACCCAAGAACCGCAATTCTCACAACTTTGTTCATACTAAAGCGGTTTGGGTGAGAAAACTTGACTTGTGTTAATTTATTTATTCATTTTAGTTTTTGGGTTTCTGTGTGTTTTTTTTTTTTAGCCATTTAATGTGTGCATGTTCGTTTTCTGTCTTGCTTTGTTTAGAAAAAGAAAATAAAATAAAAATAAAATAAAAAAATCCCAAAAAGATTTTCTTAGTATGGTTTTGCAAGCTTGAAATTTTTGAGTGGTCCTTGGCATATATTGGAATTGATGAGAATATCCATTACATGTTACTATGTGTGTACTTTCTGTGGTCATTACTCATTTCGGAGTATGTGTTCTTTGATTGGTATGTCTCATTCTGTACACACTCTTGGATTAGCAAATATTGGAGTCTTCCACCTCAGTGATCTTTTTTCTCTATGGACTTCTGGCATGGTATCTTTTGTTTTTTTCTAGAGGAATTGACCGATTCTAGCATATCTTGGGTGATGTTGAGTCTCTTAACCACCTTCCATCTTTTTGCATCTCTACGACTTTCCCCTCTATTCGTTGTAGTCCAGCCATGAGGAAAAGGCTACCTCAGAGTCACCAACCAGGCCATCCTTATTATATCCATGCTTCTCTAGTTAGTTTCCATACTCTTGAGCGTGTCAGCCGCCAATGAGTATGCAAAAGAAACAAAAAAAAAAAGGAAAAAGAAGAAAGAAAAAAAAAAGTGCAAAAGAAAGAAAAAAATGTGAAAAAGAAAGAAAAAAAAGAAGGGATTCATTGATTGAGGGGGAGCCTTCGCATTTACTCACCAAATACCCCTTGATTCCTAGTGGTTTGACTTTCCTTTGTTATGCTTAGATTCTCTTGCCAGAGGTCCAGCTTTCTGATCACTACTGGGATTTGAATCTTGTGTTTGTCAAATCCTAAGAGTCACACACACACTTTTTTCATGGGATCTATGCTTTTCACATAATGCATCACTTTCTTTTATGAGGAATCTTCTAGAGGCTGTGCACATTGTGTTTTCAAGTAATTGTGCTTCTTGAATAATCTTGTGTGTTTCAAGGTACAAATCTGAAATTCCTTACTTGCTCCACCATATTATTTTTTGTCGTTTTCTTCTTGTTCATTGTTTTTAGTAAGGGGGAGTTTGATTTATCTTTACAAGAGATTGTTAGGTTTTATTCATGTCATGTGTCAGGTACATGTGTCTTAGTTTTCATCTATTCATACTACATGTTCTTAAAATCTCCAAGTCACATCTATTCATGTTTTCTATCTAATATTCAAGATAATCTTGTCATATGTTTATTGCTTTTTTCATATACTCTTGTGGGACTAATAGTTGTTTTGGAGATTGTAGCACTGATAATTGTTTTGCAAAAAGAAGTTTGCGTTTGTTGGCTGTAATGGGTTGGGGTGATTAGGATTTTATTTGTTAGGTGTGTTTTGTCACGGCATTGCCAAAAGGGGAGATTGTTAGGTTTTTATTCTTGGCAACCCCGTTTGACAAAACTCCTTTTAGTTGTATTTGTGAGGCTATGAGTTTATTAGATGCGAATCCAACCCGAATCGAGCCTTACAGAGAAGTTTGTGATGTTAATACTTTCAAGATTGCCACTACGCTGATTATGACCGGGGTTAAGTTGCCCAGTCAGCTCGCGGGGTCGAGGGGCAGCGCCCCTGAAGCAAAATGCAAAAATGCATTCAAAGTTGCATGTCCCATGTCCGCTCGAGCGAACATTCCTCCGCTCAAGCGGAGAATGCTGAGTTTCAGAAGTTTGGTGAGTCTGCAAATATACTGTGATCCGTGTTTTCATGCTCGAGCGTCCATTTCCCCGCTCGAGCGTACACCCTAGTGTGGAACACGGCATATAGAGTCCCCGCTCAAGCGTCAATTCCCACGCTCGAGCGGACCTCGCGATTTCAGATTCTATAAATTGACAAGTTGCTCCAAATCTAGGATTACTTCTCTAGATCTTCTTCTTGGGTTCTAGGGTTTATATCTGGGGATATTTTGCTAGTTTTCTTTGATGTTTTGATTGAGTATTCAACTCATGGTTTAAAGAGTATACATCAAAGGATTATTTGTTTGTTCTACATAAAAGAGAGAGTTGTTCTTCGGTGGATTCTGAAGAATTCGAGCTTGAAGCTTTGGTGGATTCTGGAGTGGCTCATCGTCAAGACAATTCTGAGGTGAAGACGGGGTTGGAAGAGGCACATAGGGGTTGGTTCAATTCGGGCGTGGATTCGCTAGGTAATTGAGAGTATACCTGTGTAATTCCTTTATGTTTTTTTAGTGGATTATTTTGTGGCTTTTGCCTGTGATTTTTTATCACAATTGGAAGTGTCCAATTGTGGTTTTTTCACGTAAAATCGTTGTGTCGATTTGTCTTGATTGTTTGATTGGTATTGTTATATACTGCTTAAAATTGATACATAATCACAAATCAACATCTAGGGGATTTCTAGATTTTTTATGTGGGAATAGCATGCGCCACTGATTTTAATAGAACTTCATTTCCCACTTAAGATAAAAGTTGTTCTTTCCAACCCTGAATTCGCTTCCAAACCTAGTCTTTAATGTTACTAAATACCTCCCTTTTTGATCGGCCAACAATTGTAGGAAACCCAAGATATTTACCATGATCATTAGTCTCAACAACACGAAGGATGTTTAGAATCTCCAACTTATGAGTTAAATCTGTGTTCTTGCTAAACAAAACAATGAATTTCGCAAAAAAATTTGTTACCCCAACGCTCAGCCATAACTGTCCAAAATTCGTTTGAAATGCACTACTTCTGCTGCCGTTACTCAACTGAATAGGAGGTTATCATCGATGAAGAATAAACGTGAAATACTTGGACAACTCCTACTGATTCTTATGCCATGAATCTATCCATTTGCTTTTCAACCTGTCAGAGAAGTGTCGTAAAGCCCTTAGCATACATGATAAATAGATAAGGCGAAAGAAGATAGCCCTGGCGTAAACCACAAGTAGGGGAAAAATTTTCTATAGAAGAACCATTAACCAAAATCTGGTAGGACACAGTGGTGACACAATTTGTAATAAGAGATACCCATCGGTCAGTGAAACCCATTCGATGCATCATGTCAAGCAAAAAGTCCTACTCAACACGGTCATAGGCTTTGGTCATATTGAGTTTGAAAGCCATTGATCCCTCTTGGCTCGATTTTTTATTCTTAAGATATTGAAACATCTCATAAGCCACAAGGGTGTTATCGCTAATAAGGCGATCGAGAACAAAAGCACTTTGCAATGGTGAGATAACTTGAGGAAAGATCAACTTGAGCCTATTCGCCAACGTTTTTGCCACAATCTTGTAGATGACATTGCACAAAGAGATGGGTCAAAAATTAGAAGCATGAATAAAGGTGTTATTTATTCTAGCCAAAGATCAAGTGCCATTCAAAATGTCCAAGGCTGTACGAACGACATAAACACCCACAATATTCCAAAATTTATGATAAAAAAATTGTTGGATTACTGTCGGGGCCTGGAGCCTTAGTTGGGTGCATTTGAAACAAAGCAACTCGCACATCAGCAGAGGTGAACTCCTTGTTCAAGACGACATTCATTTTATTGGATTTACAATGCTCCACTATAGCAAGTACATCGGTACATCCTTGGAATGGAGAAGCAATAAATAAATCCTTAAAATAATCAGTGAGAATTCGAGCCAGTGCACCCTCATCAGTCCGCCAAATTCCAACCCGATAATCCACTCCATCAATTCGATTTTTCTTGTGACATTATGATGTTTGCCCATGAAAAAATGTTGTGTTTCGATCACATTCTTTCAACCAGGAAGCCCGCAACCATTGGCTCCAAAGAGTTTCCTCCCTCTCATACCATTCCCCAAGATCACGACTCAAAATATTTTGGGAATTTGAATTTTTAATGATCGTAATTCAATTAATTTCTGCCGAATTTGCTGTTTGCATGCCCAGATGTATGCCAATTCCACTTCCACAATGCGATCCCTATTTTCTCAATCTTAGTTGGATTTGATAAATCACTAATGCCCCAAGTGTTCGATATGACAGATGCATAAGTTTCCGAATATAACCACATTGTTTCAAAACAATATAGCTTTTGGGTTGTTTTGGGAAGTTTGGCTAAAAATTGGCCTTTCGTTTTTTTTTTTTTTTTTTTTTTTTTTTTTTTAAAAAAAACGTATAAAAAAAATGATGTGATTCAAAATAAGTTAAAAACTGACTTTTGACTTTTTTAGCTCTTCTCAAAAGAGCCCTTTGTCGATGATGCCAATGGGGCCCATTAACTCGACCAACACAGTGTATTAGAAAAGGAATATGATCAGAAATTGTGCTAACCAAATACTTAGTCGTGGCATGCAGAAAAGAGTGGGCCCAAGCTATGTTTGCAAAGCCTCTGTCTAACTTACATTTCACAATGGCCTCTTTCTTGCGCTTGTTACACCAAGAAAAGAGAGTTCCATCATCACGGATTTGTTGCAAATTACACACCATTCTTTGGTATAATGTTATGATAACTACATTTTATTACATTTTTTTGGTTTACTATCTCATATATGAGCACTATATTAATAATATAAATTTTATATTGATAACTTGTATGCCGTTAGATTTTGTTCATATTGTAAGTCATTAAGTCTTGTACAAGTGAAAATTGATGCAAGAAAAACCCTTTCAATTGTATCATTTGTTTTGGCATTGTAATCAAAATCTACTCCGTTGCCTGAAACACTTTTTGAATTTATGTTTATATTTAGTTTTGAAAGTATGAACATTTACAATAAAAAAACAAAATTCACTAATCTATAACCTATATATACAAGAATGGAAACAAGTAGGTGTTTTGAATCTAACACATCAAATTCTCTTATTTGCCCTGCTGCTATGCTCCGGATGGTACTTGTTCGCACCATTTGAGGATTGAAGGTCAATCCCATGTGCTAGAAAAGAAACTCACTTTTGTGAAAAGATGAGTTGGTCTCACTGTCCTGTCTACGTGGTTGTAGCGACCTACTTCATCTCCCAACCGATCTGCCAACCAACCGGAGGCCACCATCTTTCCCTCTTAGAGATTTGGAGGACTTACATGTAAGTTTTAATAGTTTGACTTATTATTAAGTCATATGATAACTAATGACAGTTTTTATCAAACACTATTAAAAAAATTTCAACGATAGTTTGAAAATTGTCATAAAAAATGTCACTGGTTATAAGTTTTAGTGACAGTTTAAAAAAATCGTCATAAAAAAGTCACTAATTTTTAACTTTAAGTAACAGTTTAAAAAAATCGTAACAGAAAAACGTCACTAATTGTAAATTTTAGCAACAATTTATAAAAATCGTAACAAAAAAAGTTACTAATTATCAATTTCTAGAGACATATGTAAACATTGTCACAAAAAATTATTTTTAATAACTATTTTACTATAATTTATTTTCAATATGACTTAATGGGAACTAAGTCCAAGGACCAATAGTGTACCCTATAAATTTCCTATTCGGTGTGCCCTACTTGAATGAAATCATCAGCTACTGCTCACTGTCACCTATTAAGAGAGGAAATCACCAGAGGTATAACGCATGCACCAGCTCCCTGCTTCATCAAAGATAAAAATATGTATTTTTATCTAGATCTGGATGTTTTTGGTATGTAATCTTCTTCTTATTATTTGATGGTGAGATGGTGAGAGTACCGAGTCAACAAATTCAATTACAACCAGTGAACTTAATATGAAAACTAAACCAAATAGAATCACCAAACATTTTAGCATTCACAATTGCAGCAACAATAGTTATATACATACAATTTACTATCACCAACCATATATAGATGGTTATATATATTCAAATTCCAACAAGCTTTCAATTATGGTGTCTACTAGTTTAAGTGTACACGTGGTGGTGGGTTTCTTTTTTTCTCACTTTGAATGTTTTTCTCTCTAAAAATAATACCAACCTACTAAAAGCATTTAAGTATGGAGAAGCCTCCAATTTCTGATTTTGAGACAGACACATGCACACACATAGCCCCACACACATTGCTACCTTACTGTACCACTATCAGTCAAAAGTTTTTGATGGCATGCAATTTTTTAAATTTATTTTCCTTGTTCTTTTTACATGGAGATTGCATCTTTCTCAAAGTTTTTGTATCTTTTTTATGGCATGCTATCTGGTTATCCGAGCCTTGGAATTTTGTGCCAAGCAAGTTTACATTAGTCTATATATCTCAATTTCTCGTTGATTTTGAGAATTTAATAACTCTCTAAATCTTTGTCTTTAATAACCAATTCTATACATATCCCAACCTCCTAAAGTATGTCTGTGCTTGCGGTTTATTGATTGCAAATCAGCCAATAATGATAGCTTTTTAGTGATTCTTCTTCTTCTTCTTTCTTTTTTTTCCCCCCCCCTTCAGGTTTTCCTTTTTATTTATAACTTCTAGATTTTGTGACATATATATAGAGCCAATTCCAATAAAAAGTTACAAGATTAAGTGGATTCAAAGTGAATAATGATGCAAATTCTAAAAATGCTTTTATTGAAATGTTATACATATACTGTATACAGAACAGGAATAAAATGGTTAGCATGTAAAACTACCATGTTGCTTTTATTGTACAACGATGGTTAATATCACGGGTTGTATTGATTAGAGACGAAAATAGCTTAATTTAATGGTGCATCTTGATCAAGAGAAATCATTTCATTTCCTGAAATATATTGCTTAAAAAAGAAGCTAATTGTGTAATGTTTTTTAATCCCAGGTAAGTTGGGATTTGAGCAAATTAACATTTAGTTAGAAAAAAAAGTGGGTACAATGAGGCCACAAACTGTTGCCATTGCCAAAGGAAATATAAAATCTTCACTCCAGTTGACTCCAGTTGAAGACCACATAATCAACTGAAATTTTTTCACTTAAGTTAAAAACATATGAATGCATGCCTAACCTCATCTTTATGCTATATTTGAACTTATTGTGTGTGTGTGTGTGTGCACGCGGGCGCCCATTCTATGACCCCCAAATACATAGTGCACACTTCATTATTGAATTCTATGTTGATCTTTGAGACAATGTTACTGTTTAGTAAATTTGTATTACTAACTTGCTCACGACTTTGATGATTCTATGTATTCAAAAGAGATAAGGTCCCCCATGTATTTTTTAGTTCTAGCATTGATATCAAAATGTCAATGGTTTGAGACGAAGTGTCAAGGTCCCCATGCAATTTTTAGTTTCTGTGTGTGTCAATTTCCGACCACACTGCCAATCAAGCACTCAGCTGGAGAACACTGGCAGAATAGATTAAGCCCGAACGACCTGCAACAGAAAGAAGAGATTCTGACAGTGGCTCGTCCACCCGGGGCACTCCGACGATCAAGTTAGTAAAATATCTCTCAAAGATAACCAATATTGTTTAACTCACTAGACAGAGCATAAAAGACATACCTTAGACCCATGGGGGTGCCTCTCTTTTATAGCCAGCACTTATCTAATCCCAATAGAAGTCTAGTTTCAATGGACTTAGGATTACTACTAATCTTGGACTCTCAGTAGGATTGGAATAAACTCTCTAAGAGTCTTATCTTTACCCAAACTGAAGTCCTATCTCATTCTAGGACTCTTGTCCCTTATCCGCTTATCTCGGATACCGGTATCTTTGTAGATAACCTCGGCCTAACCGAGATGATCTCGGCGTCATGACCAGGACACGTGGCACCTCCGCTGGCACTTCGGTGACACCTCGGCCACGTGTTGTCATTCAAAAATTATGTCCCCACAACTGCCCCCTAGGTTCTATTACCTCGGCATCCTGAGGTGATGGAACCTATATCATTCCTTCCTTTAATCATGACCCCGGTTTAACTTCAACTTATAAATTTTTCTTAAAATTTCAACAAGTGTTAAACATGACCTTGGTTTAACTTCAACTTATAAATTTAAAATTTCAACAAGTGTTAAACATGTCCTCGATTTAACTTCAACTTGTAAATTTAAATTTCAACAAGCGTTAAACACGTCCTCGGTTTAACTTCAATTTGTAAATTTAAGTTTCAACAAGTGTTAAACACGTCCTCGGTTTAACTTCAACTTGTAAATTTAAAATTTCAACAAGTGTTAAACACGTTTTCGGTTTAACTTCAACTTGTAAATTTAAATTTCAACAAGTGTTAAACACGTCCTTAGTTTAACTTCAACTTTTAAAATTTCAACAAGTGTTAAACATGATCTCGGTTTAACTTCAACTTGTAAATTTAAAATTTCAACAAGTGTTAAACATGTCCTCGGTTTAACTTCAACTTGTAAATTTAAAATTTCAACAAGTGTTAAACATGACCTTGGTCACTTGTTTGTTGGAATCTAGGATTTGATCACTTAGGCTGAGCTCTTCTCTTCTCGGACCTAATCATCTAGGCAGAGATCTTGTCTTCTGGAATCTAGGATCTGCTCACTTTAGGCTGAGCTCTTCTCTTCTCGGACCTAATCATCTAGGCCGAGATCATGTCTTCTGGGATTCTCCATGCCCGACCTCCCGTGAAGGCCGGTGAGAATGTCCCTTGGTCCCACCATGCTGAGGGATTGCAGGAACATTTTTCTGCCTCTCTTTCTGGACACCTTTCTTGGCCGCTAGAATCGGCGTATCTTGTAGCGAGAACAGTGGCTGCATGACGTTCTTCTGCATCAGGAAATTGATGACCATTTGCAGGTCCGCCAATTTGTCCGCCATTCCCTTTATCTCGTCGTCCCTCCGCAGGCATCTATCTTTCCATACCTAGAGGTCGTCATCGTTATAATACCCGCTCCGGTCCGATTTCTTCGGTACGCCACCCTCCTGGCCGACGTCCTTTCCTCCATGATTCTTATCACGAGTCTCTTCGTTGCAGTTGTCTTCTTCGACGTCAGGGTCAATATGTTTCTCACTCTCAGTAGGGGTGTCGTCCCCAACCTTCTCCTTCTGTCCGTCATTGGCCATCTATTCTCCTTTCGTTCCCACAGACGGCGCCAAATTGTGTGTGTCAATTTCCGACCACACTGCCAATCAAGCACTCAGCTGGAGAACACTGGCAGAATAGATTAAGCCCGAACGACCTGCAACAGAAAGAGGAGATTCCAACGGTGGCTCGTCTACCCGGGGCACTCCGACGATCAAGTCAGTAAAATATCTCTCAAAGATAACCAATAGTGCTTAACTCACTAGACAGAGCATAAAAGACCTACCTTAGACCCATGGGGGTGCCTTTTTTTTATAGCCAACACTTATCTAATCCCAATAGAAGTCTAGTTTCAATGGACTTAGGATTGCTGTTAATCTTGGACTCCCAGTAGGATTGGGATAAACTCTCTAAGAGTCTTATCTTTACCTAAACTGAAATCATATCTCATTCTAGGACTCTTGTCTCTTATCTGCTTATCCCGGATACCGGTATCTTCGCAGATAACCTCGGCCTAACCGAGATGATCTCGGCGTCATGACCAGGACACGTGGCACCTCGGCTGGCACTTCGGTGACACCTCGGCCACGTGTTGTCATTCAAAAACTATGTCCCCACAGTTTCAGCATTGACAATTTCACATTTTTAGTTTCAACATTGACAATTTCACATGGTTCGTAAGGAATTGTTCCTAATATTTGAGTAAACTCTTGCTATTCGTTTCTTCTTCTTCTCTACATTGATATCAATGGTTTGTAGGATTTGTTTCAAATGTTTGTGTAAACTCTTGCCATTCATTTCTTTTTCTTTATTTATTATTTTTTTGGGTGCAAAATATTGCCATTCACCTTATATTGCATTCTTCAAATCATTGATGAGACTTTGAAAATTTTAAAATCTCCAATTGAATCGAGAAGAGCAGCGTACTATTTCTATTTCAAGCTCAAAATGGGTGGCATGTTGAACTCTGACTAGCAGTATTTTTCAATGTTTGAGATTAGATGCAATCATAAATTATGTAGAACTTATTTTAGAAAAATGATTTGTGGCACTAAAACTGTGAGCACTAATGCCCCTAATTTCTATTATGGGTAAGTTTTTCTTTTTTTTTTTTTTTTTTTACTTGATATGGAATTTCGGGGCTTTAGTGCCCCTTTTTTTCGGGGCACTAATCAGTGCTACTTATTTTAGTATGTGATGCTGAGAAAAATCAAAGATACCTATATCCATTTGAATTATGAAATATGCCTTGCACTCTTTTTTAGGAGTTTGACCATCTTGTGCTCTATCTCAACTAATGTATTGTGTTTTGTGTTCCATCTTTGCCTACTTAAACTTTAAACAAATACTTTGAACATCTCAAAGTATCATGGTCAAAATTCATCATAGTTATCTAATGTGATTGACATGAAACTAGTATAAAAAAAAAAATTAAAAAAAGTACTTATTAAATCACATATATATTAAATATTTGTTGCTCACTATTTATTATTATTCCTAACCAACAACAATACGACCCTCACGCACGAAGCGGGTGAAAATTCAATTAATATGTGTTAAACGTGACGAACATTTATATTTATATCATCACCATGGTTTTGAAAACCGGACCGGACCGGCCGGTTCGACCGGTTGAACCGTCGACTGGTCGGGGTTCCGGTCCGGAAATACCCCCTGAACCGGTCAAAGACGAAAACCGGTGTATTTAAGAGAAATCGGAAAAAACCGCGGTCGAACCGGCGAATATAAGAATATAAGAAAATTTTAATTTGAAATTTTCTTTCTTTATTTCTTATTTTATATATATATATATATAAAATATAAGAATATAAGAAAATTTTAATTTGAAACTCTTTTTCAAGGGTCTCCTCTTGTGAGGAATCCCATTAAGAGTTTGATGAAATTATTGTGAAAATCTTCATCTATTTATAAGAAAAAAACTCTTTCAAAAAAACTCAAGAAATCCATGTGGAATTCAATTAAATGTATTGGAGGGAATATTGAAATTTTGATATCCCTCCAAAAATTTTGCTCTCCTTTCAATCAAATTATTTGAATTAAAATCATATGGAGGGAATATTAAATATTTGATTTCATCTTCCAAAATTGAAATTAATAATATTTTAAAATATATTATTATATTTTTCAATAAAAAAAATATTAGGACAAATATTTAAGATAATTTAATATTTTTAATATTTTAATTTATAATTTTATTACTTATATTTTAATTTAAATATAATTTAAATATATTTATTACGTCACGGTTCGATTCCGGTTCAACCCGACGGTTGAACCGGTGACCCGTCCACCCGATCCCTTTTCCGGTTCGACCACCGGTCCGGTTTTTAAAACATTGATCATCACAATCCATGTTCACCCTTAACCATGATTTTGGAAAATTGTATACTTTTCGTCTCATAATATTAGTCATTTATTTTATTTTTTATTATTTTAAAATATTAATCTATTTTCAAAAATTAAGAACTAAAATAATATGAATTTTCTATTTTGCCTTTTTTTTAAATTTATTAATAACACAAAAAGTACAATTATTATAATTAATATTTCCTAAAAAATACACTATCAAAAGGTAATTTTAAAAAATTAATATTTTTAAAGTACAATAATTATACTATTAAAAAAGTTAAATTCTCTAAAAAGAACTATTATTTAGGAATGGAGAGAGTAATTGACATTTATATGTTGGCCAACATTATGATTGCATCAATCCCACATTTATTAGAAATCTATGAAAAGAGATTTCGTTTGGGAGGAGTTGATGCACTGCTGTGCGGTCTTATGAGTTTATTTTGGGGTTTGTTTTGATAATTCGAATCGTTCAGATTTTAGAGTATATTGAGTAAATATATTTGTAAAAAATTAAGTTAATCGAATATCGTTAATCCTTTCATTAACTTACATTTGTATTCATTTTAATACTTTAAATCACAATGTCATTTATTTTTAAAGATACAAATGTGAGTGGATGAAAGGATTAATAATATCCAATTAACTTAATTTTTTACAAGTACGTTCTACTCGATATACTTTAAAATGTAAACGATTCGGATTATCAAAATAAACCCCGAAATAAACCTATAAGGCTGCACAACAGTGCCTGCTGCAGGCACCCCAACTCCCATTTGGGATACACATTTAGACTAAAATAGTTATATAAGACAAAATTGACTATTTTGGTCAAATATGACAAAATGTCACATCTAACCCATAATCATTTCATTTTTTCTCTCACAAAAGTAAAAAATGCTAAAAAAACCTATTTCAAATGAGACTTTTTAGCTCTAAGCTAAAAAAATTAAAAAGCCAATCCACGTCCCAAACGAACTCTTACTATTTTGGTCAACATTCACATTCGCTTCAATTTCACACTTAGGCCCCGCTTCAAAATGGATTATTTTAATTAGTTATTTAATTTGTTAATCATTTATCTTGGTTAAAAAAATTATATTTTGAATTATAGTCATTTTTTTAGTTGATTTGACGGTTGTAAAATAAAAAGTGAATGATTATGTGTTAATATAACATTTTGTCTTATTGACTATTTTAACCTATTTTATCTTTTTTTAGCTATTTTAGCCAAATAGCCTCTATCCAAACAATTTGTAATTTATCCTAAAATCTACTAGGAAAATGTCTCGTAGCTCAAATTTTGTGGCTCAAAAGTGGCTGGCCATTTGAGCCACTTTTGAGCCACAAAATTTGAGCTACGTAGCATTGTCGAATCTACTATTGTTAAATGTTGATTAAATTTGAAATTTGCTTAAAATATAGATTTTTTCTTCATATGGTTATGGAAATTATATCATACTCTTTCAAATTTCTAATCACATAACAAATGTCTCATTTCATTTATCAACTATTAAACCAATCAACAATTTTTAATGGTATTAAAAATATATTTCGATAAACCATTCTTATAATTTTATTATTATATAAGATGGTAGTTGAGAATTGTATTTTTTCTAATTACTCCATTAAATGACAAATTCTAGTAAGGAAATATTTGTAATTTTTATAATCATAGGGAATAATATGTATTTTAAATAAATCTTAAGAATATTATAGTAACTTTTTTATTTTTTGACAAAAATATGAGGTGAAAAAATTAATAATTTTAAGCTCTCTCTCATACTATGCAGATGATCCAACATAATTCGCAAGAATCACAATGATCAAGAAATTAAAATCTAAAAGAGAAAGAAAATAACATAAAATAAAACTTGAGGATTGTTTTGAAATTGCTTTCATTTTTTAATTTTTTTTTATATATATTTTCGGCTCTTGTGTTTCCATAAAAAAAATAAAAATAAAAATAAAAAGTTCGAAAACAATTGTAGAAAATTCAAAAAAATAATTTCTACTGTTGCCAGTTCTGTTGGTGGCTCTCCAAATGTAGAAGAGGGCCCTCCATGATCTCAACAGGTACACTCAGACAGTCTTTCTTTTTTGATGCATGGTTTTGGTGATCTTTCTATGATCTTGCATTATCAATTCTGGTGTTTGGGCTTGATTCAATGAGATGTAACATTTAAATATTCCAATTGCAAAACCCAGTTCAATCTGAGATGAATTTTGCTGTATGTGTGTTGTATGTTGTGTGCACATATAATGCTTGTAAACATGCTTGTTAAAACTCATTTGCATATTTTTCCTTTCATGTACTGCTAGCAATTACAAGTACTCATCATGAGGAATCAAATTGGGTTTTTCAGACCCACCCATTTGCTAGCAATTATATATGTGTTATGTGTTGTTGGGTGCACATATATTGTTTATAAAAATGCTTGTTAAACTCATTTGCATATTTTCCTTTCATATACTGCTAGCAATTACTAGTGCTCGTGAGGAAACAAATTGTGTTTTTGAGACCTACCCATTTTGTTGTTATAGTTTAAATTTGTGTAACTAAGACTAGATTTCCTTCAAAGGAATTTGGTTCAAATGAAGGTGCTGCAAAAATGATGGCTTATAGTTTAAGAAACGAAGATCGACAGCAAAACCCTTGATTATTACTCAGAGAAAGCTTTGTTAGTTGAGTCAGTGATCAAGCAATGTTTGTTGATGGGGAGTTTTAAATCCTAGTCTTAGCCCTGTCAGTTTTTAACAACCTCATCTTCCTAGAAACATTATACTCTTCTAAACCCATCAGATTAAGTCACTTTAAGTTCTACTTTGCTCAGGCCAAGGTCTCCGCATTGTGCATCTTTTCATATATTCTTCTTCTTCTTCACTACTCAACAAAAGGACTTGAGCCCTTCGCATTAGGTTGATAATCCAATAGGAGACCTCACCAAATTGGCTGGTGGTTGATATCTCTTGTTCATTAGCACTTGAAATTCAATTTGCTTTCTTGATTATCATCTTGATTGCAGAATTTGGAAATCTCTTGAAGTTTGAGTTTTTTAAGAAACTATGTTGTTAGTACTATATACATGATATATACATTGATCTAAACAAGGCATAAATTAGTAAGTAAATAAATAAATGAATAAAACACTAAAGAAGAAACAAAAACCATTTGATGATGTAGCTTGAAGTTGGCTGAACTAATAATTTTTTAATGGTCCACAAAGAAAGCAATTTCTTCCCTTACAGCAATAGGATCCAATGACTATACATATATATGATCCTCAAAACTTATCAATATATCCCTGATATTTACTAGGTGGTAAGTATACAACTTGCTAAACAACATATTTTATCCTAAAATATGAATTCTCATATCATCCAATTTGCTGCAAATTTCAAATCTTGGATGAATCCAAATACATATCTACAGGTGGCAATTTGACTCAATAGTATCTTCTACCTCATTTGGAAGTTCAAAGTTTTAATGCAGTAGGCATACATGAAGGCAAAGAACACTGCAAAACCAACCAAAACTCCAGCAACTGGTCCAATGAAGTTTGGTTCATACCCGAAATGATTTTTCACGTACCATTGGACAGTAGTGGAATTTTGCATCCCGGGAACTGCAATGGGGTCCATCACATCACCATACTGTGACACAATCAACCCGTAAACTGTCCATGCTACCGGGCAAATCCAATAATACCATATCCACCACTTCGGAATTCTCTGAATTTTCAATACCAAAGAAAAAAAAAATTAAACTACGTTAAAATTTATATTTTTTTAAATAAATAAATAAAAACTGCTTCTGAGGAAAATGAAATTACCGGTCTAGGGATGAAGAAACCCGAGAAAAGATTGAAGAGTGCATAGAAAGCGGCTGCCAAAACAGATGCTACTTGGTGGTTTGGTGTGATGGAAACAGTCATCATTCCATAGTATGTGAAGTAGAGAAAAGAGATATAGGTGACGAAGAAGAACCAAAAGAATTTATGCACTGCCCATTCGAAGCCCACCATAGAATACACTATAAGACTAAAAAAGATGGTTTGAACAAGCACGTATGGTAATTCAGTGATTACCTGCATATCAGATAACAATTAACTCTGTGATTAGGATTGAATAAAATTGTAAATATAGATCCATACCCAAGCTCAGGTAGCCATGTGATGTATGGTGCTCATGCACAAAATTTTCAATCTAATGTGAAGAAATAGCAATCAAATATCTAAGAAACAAGATTTCCCCACCCTAATTTAAAAGAAGTGAACTCAGAGATGAAAAGATAGAATGCAAGCTTCACAATCTGTATTTTCAATCTCTCATTTGATGTTAAATTTGAAAATTCTCACCTGTGCCAAGGCATATGGTAATGCAGAATACATCCCGGCAGCTTTTTCTCTATAAAATACGGTTCTTTCAATAGCTACTACTGGTTGTACTGTCCCGCAGTTATTAATTCCAACAAACAGGACAGAAGCATACATTGCCCCTATGATCGTGGTCAAATCACCAGTGTTATCCCTGAATCAAATAAATTATAGAGGAGGAATTAGCGATGACTTTTGAGTCTTGTTACCAATGGACTGAGAGATGGAGTTTGAATTTTGTAAGAATTAGATGGATACCTTTTTTTGCCAACCTGCCAGAAAACTGTTCCAACCATAAGGGCAGCAGCTAAGGTGAAGAACATCCTCACGAGGTTGTAATCGGGGCTTCTCCAATAAGTCAACCACTGCTTCCATAGGCAGGATTGGAATTGCCCCAAATTGTGCTGAGAAAATTGTGATGTGAAATAGAGGTCTTTTGCCCCTGGTGGAGGTACACTCAACTCTTTCACTAGAGCCTTGTTTCGTCTGTTTTTGCCCATGTATTAGTTTGAACCCTATTGATTTTAAAACCAATAAAACACTTTCATTGCTATAAC
The DNA here is from genome assembly GCA_030407325.1 of Camellia japonica. Lineage (NCBI taxonomy): Eukaryota > Viridiplantae > Streptophyta > Magnoliopsida > Ericales > Theaceae > Camellia > Camellia japonica. The sequence continues at coordinate 105,568,602 of JAPPVO010000010.1, read as the reverse complement.
TAAACTTTTCACTTACTGATGCAAGGCTGATGATTTGTAGTGTTCGGCAAAATCAATTCCAAGCCGGACTTCTGCAGCAACTGAGCTCGCTTCTAGCATCCATGTTGCTGGATTGTATTTTTCTTTAATTTTGGGAATTCCAGGAATTGCCTGAAACAAGTATAAATAGTTGAATTATTAATATTTGTCTTTTTATATGTTAAAAAAAGAAAAGAAATAGTTCAAGAATGTGAAATACCTCAAAATATTCAATAATTTTCTGAGAATTGCGTCCCAGTGGTCCAGAGTATATGACTTGTCCTCCACTTTTCATCAATAGTAGCTGATGTACAATAAGATATGGTGTATTTAGAGAGAGAGAGATAATATAGATGTACTTGGAGAGCAAGAAAGAGAGAGCATGTGTTATTACTTCATCAAATGCTTCAAATATATCGATACTTGGCTGGTGAATTGTGCAAACAACTGTTCTCCCTGTATCCACTGTGTTTCTGACAGTTCTCATAACAATTGCAGCCGCTCTTGCATCAAGGCCAGAAGTTGGTTCATCCATGAATATGATTGATGGATTAGTAACTAGCTCCACTGCTACTGTCAATCTCTTTCTTTGTTCTGTTGACAAACCTGTAATTCCTGGAAGCCCGACAATGGCATCCTTGAGATTGTTTAGTTCAACTAGGTCCATAACTTCATCCACAAAAACCTGAAAAAGGAAATACAGAAACAAACCATCTTAGTACTTGACCTTATACTTCTTAAAATCTTTTCATAAAAAAAGCAATATGAATGATAGTTTGTTACCATCTTTTCCACTTTATTGACTTCCTTAGGGAGCCGAAGGAATGCTGAGTAAATCAATGATTCATGAACAGTGACTTGAGGTGAGTGGATGTCAGTTTGCTCACAGTATCCAGAAATTCTAGCAAAGGTTTCTTGTTTCTTTGGAAATCCAGAAATTCTAATATCACCTTCAATGTAACCGCCTGTTTTCCTCCCCGCTAGAACATCCATTAGTGTTGTTTTTCCAGCACCACTAACTCCCATAAGTGCAGTTAGGACACCAGGCCTAAATGAACCAGTTACTTCTTCAAGTAATTGGAGCTTGTCCTCTGTTACTCCTTGTTTTTTCATCTCCTATTGAAATCAACACAATTTGTTTTACTAACTGGATTTTAATTTGAGTTTCTAAAAATTCATTTGAAAGCGATCTTCTTTAGTCATACTAGAATGCGACAAATGATTGTGTAGTAGTGGCATTTGAGCTAAACTAGGAGTGAAAAATGAAAAAGGGATACTTACTGGTGGCATATCCACAAAGTATTTTACGCTGTCAAAGGACATGGCGAGGGGAGTGAAGGGAAGAACCATTCCTCTCTTGGGAGCAACTCCAAGTGCAGCATCAAGACTTGAATCTTCATTTCTGCTTAGTCCATGGGCATTGGATCGACTGCTCATTCTCCGGATTGCCATTTCTCCTGAAAATTATTCTCATGTAAAGAACTCTGAAATTGCTATAAATGTTATTGATGTTAGATTGGTATTGGGTTATATGTCTAGGTTTCTTACTTGAATTGTTCCCGTCAGCAGCAGATAAAGATCGAGGGACTGAATCTATCTTTGATCTGTTTGTTCTAAGTCTCGGCGCTTCTTTAGTTTCTTCCTGGTCAGCTTCCATTTCCCCAGCTGTTTCTTTGGAGATTATAGCTTGTGGCTTTCCAGGAGCTATTTCATTGGACAAAAGAGTATATTGTGATATGAGTTACCTCAATGAAGAGAGAAAATTCACAGTTTATTTTGAACATAGATGTTAGAAACTTACGACTTAAGTACATAAGAGCAAGAGTGAAGAGAATGTTGAAGAGAACAGCAAACCCCAAAAGTGCTGCTGCTCCAATCCAAAACCACCTTCTCTCTGGAGAGACATCGAAGTTATTTAGCACCGCCACACCTAATGCGATCGTACTGTTTGAAGCCTGTAACAAAATAGAATTTGGTTAGGAACTATGAAGCACACGAACGGGTACATTGATATGGTTAAATCTAAAAAAAAAAGTAGGACACGGATACAACTAATTATGTTACGTGGTAAAAAATAATATATATTTTGAATTTGGATTAAAGCAAAAAATCCAACATACAGTCCATCTTTTAATGTCAAAAAGTAAGATATAAATCAAAATTAAATGTCATTATATTAAAAAGAAACTACAAATCAAAACTTAATTTTAAAATTATGCTAAAATATAAAAGAAAAAAAAGTTTATTAAACTAAATTCACCTATGTCCCCAAAAAAAAAACACTAATTTGACTGAGGTGTGGCTTGAGTATAAACTAGGTATCTTTAGGGATACAACAAAAATTAAGAAAAAAAAAAATTGGAATACTTTTCATGTACTCGATACGCATATAGAACTATCACGCAAAGTACTAGTACACGATATGTGTCTAATACTACGGCTTTTTGAAGTACCTATGCTTCATTGTTTAGGAACATTCTTTGTTGTATAAAACAGTCAAGCTTCTCTCTCTTTCTCACTAGAATGATAAAGAAAATCACAAGGAGGGTAGGATAGTAGAAACTACATACCCGTTGGTTCATCCACCTTGGAGCAAACATCTCATTTACAGCCAGACTATTGAAACTATAGGTCAATGGTGATACCCAATAACCCCAGCTCCACCATGACGGAATTTGATCTGGAATAAAGGAAACAATTCTCCATAAGTCAAATTAATGTAGTAAAAAACAGCTACATTCCATAACAGAATAATTTGCAGGATTGGTGGAAAACTGTTGTGATTTCATTAGGCAAACTTGAACCACAAAAACATCACTATATTTGTGTTGTCATTGTTTTTGTTTTCTTTGTTTTTTGTGTTAGTCTTTTGGAAATTATTATTTGCAGTTGGACTAACCTTTAGGAAGGATGAAACCACCAAGAAGAAACACAAGGAGGGCAGTTAGAGCTCCACCGGTGTTGGTAAGGATCATGGTCCTACCAACACCAGCAGTTAGCCTGAACATCCCAGCAGCCATTTGTTGGACTAGAAACACCACCAACAATTGCTTGAAGAACCTGAAAACACAGTAAGTATCGCATATAAGAAGAAAACTCTAGTTCATCAATTAAAAGAGACTTGATAGTCTTTATGCATTATTTGGCTGCTGAGAAGATCAGGAAAAACGATAAGAAATATTGGAATTGCTTAAAGTTATCTATTTCTCTGCCTCTCAGAGATGAAATGGAGCTCTAAATTTTTGGTTTTCATGTTCTTAGTACATTTTTAATCGCATGATGTGGTGAGAATTTGAAATATGATTGAAAAATGATTACCTGCTAGCTTCAGGGGCAAATCCAATGGTGTAATATGACAGGACTGTCCAAACAATGGACTCAACCACTGATATTGGTACTCGGAGTAGGAAAGTTGGGAGAGTGAAAACCCAAGGTGGGTGGAAGAGAAGGTCTCGTTGCTTGTAAAACACCGGTAATCTTTGTATAATGAGAGATAGTTCAGCGAAACCATTGAACATGTTGATGATCATGGTGAACAAAAGTGCACCAACATAGACAGCCCCATCTTCTTCATTCCTCGTGTGCATTTTGGTCCGTAGAAACACCGTCGATGCGATGATCGCCACGATGATGATCTGGACGGTCTTGAAGACGTAGAAGAAAGAGTTTCTCTTGATCAACAGCCATTCTTTGTCAAATGATGCCTTGAGAAGTTCTCTCTTTGGGACTGTGTATTTCTTGTAGACGAGAGCGGCTTGGTGGGTTTGAGCCTTGTTGTATGGGACTGAGAGCTCATTTGCGAGCCTCAGGCCCACATGAAATCGTTTGAATCGGTTGGCAAACTCAGTGACTGAGATGAATGTGTATGGTCTGGTTTTGTCGGCCCAATACTGTTCTTGGTCCTTCCTTGAGGTAACCTATGACAAAAACACAATTTCTTTTAGTGGGGTTTGGTAAATTTATTTTTTACATCAGTAATTACAGGTACCCAGAATTGTACTCATAAATACAGTATCTAGATTTAATTCTTATGGGGTCCATATTTAGAAATAATATGGACCATACTCTGTTTTTTGAGTAAAAATCTGGAAATCTAGAATTACTATTATCAAAATTTTTACTTTTTAGATCCTATTAGACTAGAAAAAGTAATTTTAAAATTTTGGTTCAAATTTGAAAGAAAGTTCACAAAAGACGATAAAGATTTAAATTTTTTTTTAATCTTTAGTGAACTTTTTTTTTTTTAAAAAAAAATTTAATCTATTTTGACAATTTTTAAAATTAATTACTAAAGACAAGAAAATCAAAAATTTTTGTTTTCACATTTGCCATTTAATAGCAATTATGTGGGCTTTTCGGTCTCATATGTATACAAACTTATGTAGGCCTATAAGCCCATCACTGTTATTATTGCAGGCCTGGGCTTTGGCTTCTATGATATGGTACGGCACAACCTGCCGTATTAAAATGATGCTAGTTATATGATTACCTCTTGCAAGAAATCAGCGGTTCCTTTTCTCTCTGGGCATTTGAATCCACAACTCTCAAAGAACTCAACCACGTTTTCTCGTGGGCCCTGATAGACAATTTGACCCTCCGATAAGAGTATGATATCATCGAACAGATCGAACGTCTCAGGAGCGGGCTGGAGTAGGGACATCAGGACCGTAGCCTCGGTGAGGTGCACAATCTGCTGCAAACACTTCACAATCTGAAATGTTGTGGAGCTGTCTAGGCCCGTTGATATCTCATCCATGAATAGTGTCTTAGTAGGCCCAACAATCATCTCTCCTGGATTAACCCAAGCCCATTCATTAATAAGTTGCATGTAAAATGATAAGACTCGAATACAGGTATTAAATGTTAGTTTAGTATACGATAATACTTCATTGCTCAGCACAAACTTGATGGATCAAGTCCTGACTTAATTGGGTTAGAAGTCGAATTATAACAAAACTTCTTAAATTGTCAAAATTCATACTAAAATTATAAAAATGTCAAAATTCAAAAATCCTCTTATACACCATGTATTTGTAGGAGGTTTAAAAGAGAAAAACAAAAAGTGAAATCCATCGATAAATATCTTCTTCTTCTTTTTACTTTTATTTTTTGAGTTCCTACTTGAAAGTGCAATTCTTTTCTCACATCACAGTTCAGGAAGAACGAGTGAACAAAAAGTGTGAACACACACACTGTTATTCATTAAAATAATATAATAAATTTTGTTTAAAGTGTGATGAATTTCATTTAAAATAAAACTTCTTATTGCTTTAACTAATGAAAAAGAATAATGTTATATCTATCAATTGGTATAGTAATTAATGTATTAACGGATGATGTGATATAATTCAGAGATTTTGAATCTTTGTAATTTGTATAATAGGTGGAATCGTAGTTTTAAAATAATAATTTCATAACTATATTAATACATTACTTAGTATATAAATTGATATATATATAGCACTACCAAATAAAAAGATGTGTTTTGGTCACACAAAAATTAAACTCACGTTAAATCAATAAGGACTTCTCTTTAATTTAGGTATGGATCGAAGACTTTGAATTCAAAAAAAGTCAAATTCTTTTATTAAACATGTGTGTGATGTCAACAAATAGTTGTTGGAATAGTCTTTTGTGTCGTGTTGTAGTGAGAACAGACCTATTTTTGTCTTAGCTGTGCAAGAAAGTATAGTACTCTTACAAATGATTTTTTGGGGGGATAACTTTGACAGCAAATAATTGAATAAAACCTTTTACTAATTGATAAATTAATACAAAAGTCTTGCTTTTGGGATGAGAATAGTACTACTATGCATGATCTCCATGAGGGGGTTGGTAAGGAATTGGTCAATACAATTCATTTCTATCCTCCTTTGAATTTTGATGCTTCAAAAAGCACATTTTACTCATTCTACTATATTTTTCTTGGTCGGTGGGTTGTTTTTTTGTTAATAACAATAATGACAAAAAATGTGTATAGAAAATAAAATGTATAATTCATATTCATTTTTGATGCATTTAAATTTCAAGAAGTGTATTTGTAATTTATCCAAAAAATATTAAAAAGTCAAAAAATAAAAATAAAAATGTGCCAAACAAAATTAGGATTTTAATATTAACTTTTTTGTAGCCAATAAATTAGCTTTTTAGCTCTATAATTTTTTTTTAATGCATTTTTGTGTTGCTAATTGTTCTCTTTGTTAGCAATGGTAACACCAATTTACTGATATCACGGGCCAATAAAAAATTGTAAATGGGATTAGGTTTACACCATTTCTCTCCCACTAACCTAATCATATATTCTCCACTATAATAATGAGAAAATTCTAATCGATTGACAATATTGTTATGTGATATTACCGTAATATTTAATAATTTTGGATTTTTTTGGTACTAATTAATCCTTCTTTTCTTTCTTGATGACAACTATGGAAAAAGACGAAATCAAACAACCTGTTGTTACTCTCTTTTTCTGTCCTCCTGATATTCCTCTCATCATTTCATCCCCAACAATAGTGTCTCGGCACACATCCAGTCCAAGAATCTGTATTAGTTCAGTTAACAAAAATAAATAAATAAATAAATTACATATTAGGAAAAGAAAAACATTTGAATAGGTAAATTCTATAATTTTTATATTTAAAAAACAGTTGTTCACCAACCAAAAGTCTTTAAAAAAACAAAGAATCCATTAGTCTCTCAATTTATCCATCAACAACCCACATAGTAGGTAAGCAGAGAACTTTGACGGAGAAAGGTATTACAAAACATCTTAAAACATGAGAGTAGAGTTGGTGATGACTTTGTCAACATTCTCTAATTAACTAAATAAAAAGTCATATATATAGAGAAGTTAAAACAGTAATTCACCATGCACATAATTCAGTCACAGCATGTAATTGGATGTGTTCAACAGTTTAATTATATGCATATATCCTTTTTTCAATTTAAAATGATGGCATGCTAATTTATGAGTTATGAAGCAGAATTCTGTGTCCAGTTTCATGCACACGTCTTTTTTCAAACTTAAAAATGATGGCATGTTACTCTATGAGCTAGAGCTAGGATGGAAAATTTTATATTCGACTATGTGCATTGATCTTTTTTCAAACTTAATAGGATGGCTAGCTAGTCTATGAATTATGAAGTAGTATTCTAATTCCATACACATATTTTTTTTCAAATTGCATGCAAAGGGTAAAATAGTAAATTAAGTGTTCAACTTACCCTAAGGGTGTAATCGGTAATGAGGCTGCTTTCAACTCCTTGCATTGCAGTTGCCTGATACATATATATGAGGAATAAATAAATGAATAAATCAAAATGAAAATATTTTCATAACTATGCAGTTAATGAACATTGGAAAACAATATCCAACCAAACCATTAACCATTTTGTAATCTTGCAAAATTACCTTCATGAAAAGATCGACCTCGGCCTCCGGAAAAATACCAGCATCTTTTTCCCTTCTTGCAAGCTCAGATAGGAGATCTATAATTTTATTCATCAACAATCAAATACACAATCAAAACCAAATGTTTTACTAGGAAAAAAAAAATGAAATTAGGTTTAAGAAATGATTGATTAGCTACCATATCGAGTCCCGACTCCTTGGCACCTTGCAGAGAAATCTAGGGTTTCTTTGACGGTCATTTCACCCACATGAACATCATTTTGGCTAATGTATGCCGATGTCTTCTGTGGTATAAATTCTTTAAGTTTATGCCCATTATAAGTGACTTCTCCTTTTACCTGTTACATTATATTCGCTTTCATAATTAATCACTAAGTTTGTTAATTAAATTTTAAATTTACATACATTAGCAATACAATTTTGCTACAAACAAAAAATCAAACAAATAAAATTTTACAAAATTTATTAGTGAATCCACTTTTAAAAAATCTTATACATCGGTCCCCCATATAGGGTCATGGAAACTTGGAACTGACCTTTAAGCTTGGATCCAACTTTGCAGCCAGTGCCAACAGTAGGGTTGTTTTCCCAGAAGAAGGTGGGCCTAATAGAAGTGTCATCCTATAGCATAAATGATCAAGATCATTACTATATGATTAGTAATATTAAAAAACATTACACTGAATAATGTGACAATTATATTTTTAAAATTATAAATTAAAGTGATAGATTTTTCAATTTACCATAAATTAGAAATGGAATACATTCAAGAAAAGTGCACTTTTGTGATTTCAAACTGTGGGTATTTTTCTGATTATTTTTTGTTTGGTATATAAAATTGCTGAATATAAATAAATCATATCATTTTGAATAATTTTTTTTACATAAATTTTGTTTGTATAATAGCATACCCTTAATAGCCCAACAAGTAAAAAGTAATTATTTATCAGTTTTCTTTAGAAAACAATGTTATGTCGGCATAAAAAATAAAAAATAAAAAATAGCAGACAAATTGTTCAAATTTTTTTAATTCAAATACCAAAAAGTCTGAAGGTGATGACTCAGTTCAAAATGTCTGAAAGTGATGACTGAGTTGTATTCAATAAATAAATAAACAAGCTGTGAATGATTACAAGTCAAACATCTACTAATATTTTTAAAATGTATTTTTGCACAAACATTTGGTTTACCAATTATTTTTCATAAAAAAATATATAATTATCATAATAATATTATTGGAGACAAATAAATTTAATGAATTTAATTACCTTGATGGTTTTATCATCCCAGAGGCATCTTTAAGAATAGTGAGTTTTGTAGCCTTGGCCAATTGGATCCCAACACAACTCAAAGCCGACTCGGCCATGTTTCGGGTTGTATTTGCAAGGGTTGGAAGAGCTCGGTTCCCAATGTAGCAATCGGCTTCGATGTTTAAGTGCTCAAACCGAACTTCTACTGTTGGAAGGTTGATCCCTACCCTGCAATCACAAAATAAAATACTAATTTAATGGCGGTTTTTTTTTTTACCTATACAAAATTCAATCAGAGAATCAAATATAACTTTCTTATATGAGATGAGACATATATATGTGAGAGAGTCGTGTTGTTTTAGCTAGATTTTATGCATTTATAATTTTTTATTTTGTAGTAGAAACCAAGGACAAAATTAAAGGATAGAAATTTTTAGTTTGCGAGTTTATGCGGGCCAAACTCCCTAACTTGATGAATGATTAATCAAATACCCAAGTTTTGTTTGGCGAAGGTTAAAAAATTTATTTTTTATTCAAACTTTTTTTCTTTAGTAATTTTCTTAAAAGAAATTAGTGTCACAAGTTTTTCTCTTTTCAAGTCTTTCTAGGCTAAGAAATTTTTTTAAAAAAAAAAAGGTCAAAACCAGTGACAAAAATGCAAAAAGTAACAAACTTTTTTGCTTTTTTTTATTTATATTTGTTTATATCATTAGGAACTTCTAGTTTACAAATAGAAATTAGAAGTGAATTTTACTTGTAAAAAAATTAAAATAATAGTTAAAAAAAAAATCAACAAAAAATTTACAATACAATTACCAAATCAGCCCTTAAGTTGAAAGGGACAATTACACACTGTGTCAGTTAAAATTAGTTACAAAATAATAAAAAAATTATAATTATAATTACTAATATTTATAATATTTTCTATCTTTTTTAATCATCTTGGCATCACTGTTAGGTTATTTCCCAAGTTGAAACTCTGGATAAGGACTAAAATAATGATTGGCACAAATTGGTTTGACGTATGATCTATACAAATTCAAAATACACAAATTTTTATTTTTTTTTTAAACAGAAAATTACAGACATTCACAAATTTGCACATGATTATGCAAACTATGATTAATTTTCTGATCACACTGCCAACTCAGTAATCAGTTGGAGAGTACTGGCAGAATAGATGATAAAAATGCTTAGACTTTACAAGTTGAAGTTAAAATTACTGTGTGAGTGATTTTCTGACCACATACGGATATATTAATAATAAATAAATAAATATATTTAATTTAACAGTACCTTTTTTTTTTTTTTTTTTTTTTGTGTGTTTTTGGATCGAATTTAGCAGTACTTGACAGAATCAAGTAAAACAAAAAGAAAAATTCAGTTAGAAAAGAAAACAACTTACTTCTCGATTCGATTTCTAAACTTTCTCAAGAACTTTTCATTATCTTCCTCAGCAACTCTAAACAGCCTATCAATGAATTGTTGTCTATCATTCACATCAAGTTTTCTCACATCAACTTCCTTGTGGACCACCTTATCATTACCATGTTCTCCTCCTTCGCTCTCTGTAATAGATTGGATGATACTTGTTCTTAACCTAGCATAAGTGGGCAATTTCTCAAGAGCAGCCCATCTCAGAGCTTCTTCGTCTTCGTCTGCTCGACTACTTGCTCTTCTTGTATGGTTTGCACTGCCAAACACATCTTCTATGCTCCAAGCTGCCTTGCTCCGGCTTCTGCTTATGCTTCGGCTTCTGCTCCGCCTTCCCGAACCTTGCATTTTATCTACTTCCATCTTCGTAAAAACAGTTGTGCTACGAATACAGAAACTGATTATGGATAAGAGTTTACAGTTAGTTGGATTCACTTTTGATAAATCTTACCTACTTATGTATATTTTGTCTCAAATTCTGTAACGATTTCTCTATTAATAAAATTACTGAAAAACAGAAAGAAGAAAACATATTTGGTTTGGTTTTCAGAATGTGTATTTAGGAAAAAAATTCTAAAATCTAGAAGTTAATTTGATGAAAAAAATATTAAAAAATAAAAAAATACTCATATTTATTTTTATTAAATTAATTTCTATTTTTTTTTATAATAAAAAAAAAATCAGAAAACTGTTTCCAAAAACCAAACTAAACCAGACCAGACCAAACCAAACCAAACAGAGTCATTGTTTGCCTGTTTGACTGTGTTTTCGTTTTTTATTTCCAAATTTTTATAAAACAACACTAAAAGAATTTGTTGGACAAAAACTGTTTTTTGAAAATATTCTGTGGAAGTATTCAACAAAACAACTTACTTTAGGAAACACAGAAAAGCTTGCACAACATGCTAACGATATGAAAATGACGGTTTTTTTTTCTTTTCATTACTCTGTTTCTGAAAACACGAATAACGAAAACAGAAAACAGAAACACAATCAAACAGGACCTTGCATGTAAAAGTGAAGGAAAGTAAACGTACTTGTTTGGGATTTTGTTGAAGGGTTAAATGGTTTTGTTAAGTAGAGAGAGACTTGGAAGTTGTTTCGCTCTCTCACTCTGTTGTAATTTCGTCTCTTTCCATCAGTTCATGAGAGAGAGAGAGAGAGAGATTTAGGAGAAATGGTGTGGGTTCATTTCATGCATTATAGAGAGAAGTTTGTGGGTATTTATATATGTTATTTCAGAGAGATGAGAAGGAAGCTGGTGAGGGTGAGGTTCCTTGAATTTTCGTTTCCTGTTTTTTTTTGGCCTTTTCACAAGTGTGGAAAAATACAAAGAAGAACTGCTTTTTGTTTATTATTTTCTGTTAAAGAAAACAGAAGAGACAGAGTAGGTAAAGGATACGTTGAATTTTCTTTTTTCTTTACAATTGTTTGATTTGGTATTTAAAAATTATTTTTAATTTTTGGCTTTTTATAATTTTTGCAGTGATATTTTTTTTCTTCTTCGACTTTTTGGGTTAATTTTTGCTTTTTTAGGTTTGTTCACATATTTTATTTTTTAAATGCATTTGAAAAGTTTGAAAAATTAATTAAAATATAATTTTTTTTTTTTATAAAATTCACTTAAAATTATAAGGTCAAGTTTGGGAAGACTAAATAAGTGCACTTTTTATTTTTTTGGACTAAAAAATTGAGGTTGAAAATATGGATGTTTGGGTTAACTTTTTGACTTTTTATGAAAAAATGTGTAATAAAAAATTGTAAAAATTGATTTTTAGAGGAAAATTTGAATTGGGAGTTGTGCAACCGTAATTGTTGACTTTTGATAAATAGTGTTAACTTTTTAATTTTTTGAGTAACTTTTTAACTTTTTGAATTATTTTGCACATCCCAAACTTAGCCTAAATATATAAAACACGCACACACACAAATCCACTTTTTAAAAAGCAAACCAAATAAGGGGTGTAGGTCTCGGCCCGCAGGCCTATTTAGCCACCCCTACTTTTTTCAGAGTTTAGGAGGGTGTTTCGGGTGTGTTTGAGGTTAAGTTTGAGATAAAAAGTTTTTAGCTCAGCGATTTACTAATATATATATATATATTTTATTTGAGGACTTTTCTTAAATATATAACTTTTAAGGTTGCACACCATGTGTCACTTACACAAAAAGTATAAGTGGAAGGTGGAAACAAAAGTAGGACTGCAAACAGTAAAGACGTAAGTGTAAGGCGTAAGTTACACACCATAACAGGACTCTTTATTTGATTATGTAATAATATATTAAAAATATATATGAATGCTCTAACTTTTAGAAATTGTTTGATTTTTTCAAACACACAACTTATGCTATTTGATGTATACCTGTTAGTTGTTTTGAATTTTAGAATCTAAAAATAGTGGGGTCTTTTGAAAAGTTGCCAAAAAAGTCAGTTTTTTGACTTTTTAATTTTTTTTAGTGAAAAAAGTCAATTTTTTTATCGAAAACAATCCAACTTTTTATCAAAAAAATCACTAGGCACCGTTTGGGAAGGTGGATTGGAAGTTTTTTTAGCTATTTTAGCCACAAAAGACAAAATAGGCTATTTTAATCATAAGAAACAAAACATCACATCCAACCTATAATCATTACATTCTTCTCTCACAAAAAAAGTCAAAAAAGTCAAAAAGTCAAAAAACCCTTCCCAAACCAAGCTTTTTAGCCTAGGCTAAGATAACCAAAAAAGCCAAAAAGTCAAAAAGTCAACCCACTTCTCAAATCAACCCTAAAAAGATAAAAAAGTCAACTTTTTACAAACTTTTCAAAACACCATAGTATGTTGTAAAGGTAACTATTTGATTTTTAACTACTAGGTTTTGTATGTAGGGATGTTTCAAGAACTTTGAATTTTTATTTTATATTTTTGAAATAATCTGATGGATGAGTTTGAAAATTATACTTCGTTTAGAGCTTGTTTTGAGATGATCATTTAGTCTCATTGTTTAGGCCGGGTAGGGATATAAAATCTCTTATTAGGTAGTGCAAACTCAATTTGGTCTGAACCCTATCCATCCCAGTACAATTGATCTAGTCCACCCCTTGGTGTAATGTTTTGATAATTACATTTTTTTATTATTATTATTATTATTATTATTATTATTATGTGTTTAATATCTCATGTATGAACCCTATATTAACAATATAAATCTCATGTTGAAAACTTGTACATCATCAGATTTTGTTCATATGATAAATCATTAAATCATATATACAAGTGAAACAGATGAAAAAAAAAACCCTTTCAACTACATCATTTGTTTTGACATTGTAATCAAATTCTAATTTGGTGTTTGATTTTAAGAGGAAACACTTTTGAAATTTAGTATGAACACTTACAATAAAAAAAAATTCACTAATACGTGTTAAATGTCAACATTTATATTTATATCACAATCCACATTCAACTTTAATCATGATTTTGGAGAATCATAATTAACATTTATATGATGGTCAACATTCAGATTCACATCCGACATTTATTAGAAATCTATGAAAAGTGAATTACTATGCTATTTTCCTATATTGGTGAACATTTAGACTTGCATCAATACAACATTTATTTGGGAACCTTGAAGGGAAAATCAAAGAAATAATTACTTAAATTATTAAAAAAAATAAAAAAAATAAAATGATTGTGATTTCTTTACTTCTTATTTGGACAAGTAAAAAATAAAAGAAAAGAAATTATTATGATTTCTCTCCTTCTTGTTTGATTAGATTTCATAAGAGAAAAGAAAAGAAATTGTTTTATATTATATTACCAAAAGCCCTTGTACTGGATATGAAAAGCCCTTGAGGACATGGGTGTCAATCATTTTATTTCTTTTATTTTTACAAGAACAAAATTGGTATTATGAAAATATAAGAATCTGTTGGTTTCTTTTCTCTTCCAATCTCTCCACTTTTGGAAAGATTGAAAATGAGGGTTATAAAATAAATGAGTTTATCTCCGTTTTTCTCCATTTTTCTCTACTTAAATTATCTAAACAAATAAGAGAAATACATATCTCTCAATTGCTTTTCTTTTCTCTCTAAATCACTCAATCCAAACATAATGTTAGTAGAAGGTCATGGAAAGAGATTTACTCTCAAATTCTCTTATGCTCTGTTTGTTTGAGTAGATAATATTTTTTAAAAAAAATATTTTATATTTTTTGACATTTGATATAATAGAAAATGAAAACCAATAAAAAATATTTTTCATGGTAAATGAAAATAAACTTATATGAGCAGAAAATATTTTTTATTTTTAAAAGGCGAAAAACATTTTCGAAACTCAAGTTTTACTAATGTCACCACATTACCACTGTCGCTCTCATCTCACCACCACACCCCCATCACCATAGCCGCCACCAC